>JAHZTW010000001.1:277095674-277156407 GCA_020283515.1 Alliaria petiolata
ATAATATTAATTGATGTTCTGGTGTTGTTGATTGTTGAACTTAGTAACGTAGGTTGTTAAACGGAAAATGGTTGAATGATTTATGAATAGTGTTTGCGGGTGTTTGCATTGTGTGAGGGAAATCACTTGTGCGGGTTTGGGGATAAGCTGTAGGCTTGTGAGGCGGTTTTGCCTGTGTGATGTCATAAGTAAGATAGAGGATTCTCTTACGTTATGAGTCTGTGCTGGATATGGAAGGCGTGTGGCGCACCATAGTCCATCGTTGGAGGCTTGACGAGCCCTGCGTCGTGAGGACGGACAGCGTGTTGTGCCGCTATATGCCACGGGGTGTGCGCTGGTAAAGGGCGTGGATGCACCAGTAGGTCTAGATGTCATTTCTTGATCTGTGAGTGTCTTCGGACGTGATTGTTTGTGTGTATTAGCTTAAGACTTTCGTCTGGAATGGTTATGCATGTGCGAGATGTATATCGTGGGTCCCTAGGACCTGCACTCACTGGGTAATCCAAATTACTCATCCCTCTTTTTTGCAGGTGAGCGCGCTGGCATACAGGAGTAGTCTTTCGGCTTGGTGATGGTTTTGGGAAGACACAGGTTTTTATTTTATTATTCGTTATTTATTTTAAAGACGTTATTTATTTTTGGATTTAATATTTTAAGTTGAAAATGGTTTTGTAAGACATTTTAAATACGATCCTTGGGAATAAAGTAGCATTGAACTAGCAAGGGGTTTCTTGTGGTGGAAGTTAATGCACTTGAACATGCCGTCTTGGTTAAGTAAGAGGCGGGTGTTACAGTTTGAGTTGTTGAACTTTGTTATGATGACAAACTCATCCACGTATCATAAGTCTGAAACCAGACGTTAACATTGTTCACTTAACAATTAGCCGAGATTTGAGATCTTTTAAGAAAATATGGTTAGAGACGATTGCACTCTAAAACCGACAAACAAAACATTAATTTTACGTTGAAAATCTAGTTAACAAAGAAATATCTTTGGCGATGTTGACCTTATGAGAAAAAAAATATATACAAGAGAGAAGCAATAGACCGAACGTATACAGATATTTTATAAAAAGAGACATTAATTTAATATATTTTTTTCTGAAAGCAACTCTACTAATAAATTTGATGAGCTTTAAATTTAGGTAAACGCAGATTTGTTAGTATATAATAAGGGTTATGAACCTTGCAACATATACGCGCATGAAAATTGCAGTATTGAAGGTATTAACAAATTTGTCTTCACGGTTTTGGATAGTTGGATCAACTTATTGTACTATAGACATTAATAATTTAATACCCCCAAAAAAAACTTATGGTACTATATATCAAATATCAATTTCAATGTAGTTTTCTCAAACAATGTATTGTGTTTTATTACTTTAATCCCCACAACTTGTACGACTATCTTAATATTACTTTTATTAAAATCTTATATTGTTTTACTATCGTGGGGTTGTTTAGCTGACTAGCTGTAAATGATTTAACCTCAAATAGTAAAACTCTTTCCCTTTGGATCTTTTGAACACGACGACGGCTACAACGTGGATATATACAATAGTGGTCACATATTTGTCTTTATTAACATAATATGAATATGGTATATAGCACGTTTTCTATAAATTTTTAAATGAAGTTTCGAAAATTTATGGTGGAGTCCACCGTCACCAGCATAGTAAAAATTGTATAAACTCTTTTTATAACTAAAATAGCGTTCATTTGTATAAAAACACATTGATACACGAGAAATCAAAGCATTTGGGATAGTTTTCAACAATCAAGAAATAAGTCAATCACATGTGGACAACATATTCATGAAAGAAAGTCTCTCGCATCTTAAGATTATTTAGTCAATGTATAATCTTTCACTTAAATTACGTTTCGATATATTTATATAAATATGAAATATATAAACTTAGTTATTTGTATATTCCAGATCATATATTATAATCCATCTCAAGTTGGCCACAACAACATGAGCACACACACCGTCACTTTAACATTCCGCGCGTGATACACATCCACGGTTTGTACACCAACTTTAACCCGTACATGTCTCGCTGTCGTACGCTTTACTTTTTGCCATTCCACATGTGAAATTAAAAAAATAAACAAAACCCAATTAGTTAAGTAATAAAAACAAACAGAGCTAAAACCTTTCCTCTTCTATAAAACCGCCCTTTCCTTGAACCTTCACGAGTCACACACTCTTCTTCTTCTTCTTCTTTCTTCACCTAACAACAATGGGTCTCCAAAGATCTCCCTCTACTTCTTCAGCATTGAAATGGCTTGGTTTTGTGACGGCGGTTTGGGTTCAATCCATCTCCGGCAACAACTACACCTTCTCCAATTACTCTGGTGCTCTCAAGTCCCTTATGAACCTCAACCAGCTCCAGCTCAACAACCTCTCCGTCGCTAAAGACGTCGGAAAAGCCTTCGGAATCCTCGCTGGCCTCGCCTCTGATCGTCTCTCGACTCCGGTCATCCTCCTAATAGGTTGCTTCGAAGGTCTTCTTGGCTATGGTGTACAATGGCTCGTCGTTAGCCGCACCATCACCCCTCTCCCTTACTGGCAGGTACTAACAAGAAAGCTTCCCTCTCTCTCTTCTTGACACATGCAAGTTCTTGAATTCTTGAATTTGAGATTTTTGAGATTTTGGAAATTTCAGATGTGTGTATTCCTCTGTATGGGAGGGAACAGCACGACGTGGATGAACACGGCAGTTCTTGTGACTTGCATACGCAATTTCCGGCGAAACCGTGGTCCGGTCTCCGGGATCTTGAAAGGATACGTGGGACTAAGCACAGCTATTTTCACCGATCTCTGCACTGCTCTGTTCTCGAACGACCCGGCCTCGTTTCTTGTTCTACTCGCCGTCGTGCCTTTCGCCGTGTGTCTCACGGCGGTTTTCTTCCTCCGCGAGATCCCTCCTGCTTCTTCCGCGGACGAGGAGAACGAAGAGACTCGCTACTTCGCGGTATTCAACATCGTGGCAGTCGTAGTCGCCGTCTACCTTCAGTCTTACGACATCATCGGAATCAAAACCGGAGTTTTCTCAGTTGCTTTCGCTTCCATACTTCTCTTCCTCTTGGCTTCTCCTATCGCCATACCTTTCCACTCTTTCATCAAAAGCTTGAACCGCGGTGAGCAAGACGTGGAAGGAGGACAGATCCAAGAACCGTTGCTCGGATCCGAGATTGCGGCGGAGAAGGAGGTAACCGCTGTAACGGCGGCGGCAGCGGCGGCGGCGGCGGAGGAGGAGGTGAATCTTGTGGCGGAGAGGAAGAGGCCGGTGTTGGGAGAAGACCACACGATAATGGAAGCGATGTTGACCGTTGACTTTTGGGTGTTATTCGTTTCGTTCTTGTGTGGTGTAGGGACTGGTTTGGCCGTGATGAACAATATGGGACAGATCGGGCTTGCTCTTGGTTACACTGATGTTTCGATATTCGTCTCCATGACTAGTATTTGGGGTTTCTTCGGTCGTATTCTCTCCGGTACACTCTCCGAATACTTTCTCAAGTAAGTCTCCTTCTACTTCACACTCCTTTTTTTTTTTTTTAACCATTAGCAATGGACAAAAAACAAAGCAATGGATAAAAACAAATATCCACATGTGAACAGTAAATAACGACAAAAAATTTCATTTTGAGAAATGAAACTGTAAAAACTAAAAACAAACAAAACTGTGTTAAAAAAAAAAAAAATCATCCAGCCATCCTAATTTTGACTTGGTCGGTATAAAATTCGGTCAACGACAAAATGATTGGTAGAGTTTTGGTCCGGACGTCCGAATAATCTGTCTAAGCTACCAATTACTTTACTTATTTTTTCTCTCAAATTACTTTACTTTTTGAAAAAAATAAAGAATTAAAAAAAAATATTCCATCGATTTCATAAATAGTTACTTTAAAAAATTTCACATATGATATGCTTTATCCCTTATTTATGAAATAGTACTAAATTTCTCTTTTTAATAATATATTAAAATAATAGAATTAAAACTATATTTTTATTTTTTAAATTTTATATTAAAAATATAAAACGATACTATTTCTAAAAGAAAAAAGTTTAAAACAATACCTTTTGTAAAACGAAAAAAGTATATAATTTTAATATTAATTAAATACTTTTTCAACACAATAATACGAAAATAAGTTTCCGATTAGCACCTACCAAATTCTATTGGGTGGGTATGTTTGGTAGGTTTCGTACGAAGCTACCACCACTTAAGCTTTAACGCTCGTTCTAACATTAATTACAAAAGCTATAACGTGACGTATATCATTTTTCATCCACACACATGGACACACAAAATTCAATGCGTTTTGGGTTTTGTCTGCATTTTTCTCCACTCAAAAGACTTTTTTTCCACATAAAGAAAAGGCATCTTTTAGATCTTTCTTTCTGTTTGATTCAATTAACTAGTTTTTGTTCTTGTCCATAGACATGTCCAAATCCAATCTCTTGCTCTTTTCCTTTATTTGGACCACACTATTTAAATTCCTCATCACGTGAATATCCCCATCTCGATTCTTTTTCAAAACTTTTAAGATTTTACTGATTTTTAATCAAATTCGAAGGTTATGTTAATCATTATCATTTATCAATAAGCATGTTGATTTAATACTATACTAACCAAAAGAGTGTAATTTTTCTCTCTTAACTCTATAGGAAAGCTGGAACACCAAGACCACTATGGAACGCAGCATCTCAAATCCTCATGGCCGTAGGATATCTACTAATGGCTTTAGCTGTACCCAATTCACTTTACATCGGTTCTATGGTGGTTGGAGTTTGTTACGGTGTCCGTCTAGCCATAACCGTTCCAACAGCATCAGAACTCTTTGGTCTCAAATACTACGGTCTCATCTACAACATTTTAGTACTTAACTTGCCACTTGGCTCGTTCCTCTTCTCTGGTCTCCTCGCTGGCTTCCTATACGATGCAGAGGCTACACCAACTCCTGGTGGAGGCAACACTTGTGTAGGAGCTCATTGTTACCGTCTCATCTTCTTGGTTATGGCTTTAGCTTCTGTTATTGGAGTTGGTTTAGATATTTTCTTGGCTTATAGGACTAAGGAGATTTATGCTAAGATTCATGCTAGCAAAAAGGCCAAGAAATCTGGTGGTAGCCTTAGTTAAGAACTGTTTAGATGATCTAGTTCTATCACACTAGATTGTTCATCACGATTTTTTTAGTTTGAGATGCTGAATTTTTTTTATACATGATACAATATCGGTTTCAAGATATTGTTGAATCAAAATTGCAAGTACCAGGACTTCATTGCTGTAGAGTTACCGCAGACCAGTGTAAACTCTTTCAAGATTTTGTTCATAAATTTAATATATATAATTGAATGAGATTTTGATATTACCAATTCTAGTTCTTTTCAACTTTTTTTACAGCAACAAAAAAAAAACTGAAAAGATATGGCTTAAACAGACAGAGTAACAACATTAACAATGACAGATACAAATATTGATATGAAAGACTTAAATGAAGACTTATTGATAAAATATCAATAAAAGACTTATTATTTTATATATATATATATATATATATATATATGAAAATTGATTTATTAATTAAATGAAACATAAATACAAATACTGTAATGACAGTGTGGTTTATATGTAATATTTTGAAATAGAATCTGAGAACTTGTTAAAACCATCATCAAGAATAGAGCTTTTCAACATTTCAGAATTTAAGTTCCTTTATCTCATCATTTCGCCAATGCTTCTCGTAAAAAGCAAACGAGAAGCCACATGGATCTTCGCATATCGAGCAACCGACTTTCGAACACATGATAAATGTGTCAATCTTCTGAGTGAACGCTTTCACAGCTCGTTGATGTTGAAGATGATGATGCTGAAACAGAATTCACTCCTCGGCTGGGAAAGAGAAATCAAGATGAAGTGAATAATAGGAAGAAAAAAGCGTTTGATGGTGAATCAAGTCAGCCGAGTAAGAAAAAGAAAAAAATTGTTGATTCTGAAGATGAATCAGATGATGACAAGGGAAAGTCATAAGATAAGAAAAAAAAAAAAGGGAGAGTAGGAAGTGGTCAGACGTGTGGGATGATTTTGTTGTTATTACTAAGAAAGATGGCTCGCAAAAAGCACAGTGCACACATTGCAAAAAAGAATATAAGTATGAATCTCACAAGAATGGTACTGGCACTTTAAGAAGGCATCGTGAGAGATGCGCTCTTACGCCGAGAACTTCTGGTGATGTTGGGAAAATGATGATCAACACAGAAGCAAAGGTACAAGCACGGAAGATTGAGCACTTAGTTTTTCGTGAGATGGTAGCTAAGACAATTATTCAGCATGATCTGCCATTCGCTTACGTGGAGTATGAAAGAGTTAGAGAAGTTTGGAAATACTTGAATGCTGATGTTAAGTTCATTAGTCGCAACACAGCTGCAGCAGATGTGTACCGCTTCTATGAGAATGAGACAGCTAACTTGAGGATGGAACTAGCTAATCTTCCTGGACGGATTAGCTTTACTTCCGATTTGTGGTCAGCAATAACTCATGAAGGCTACGTGTGTGTCACAACACATTACATTAACCAAAACTGGAAGCTGCAGAACAAAATCCTAGCATTTCGTGCTCTCCCACCACCTCATACAAGTATGAATTTAGCAATTTTTTTCCCTTAAAATGATCATATTGAATTGGCAGAATTGCAATGTTTATCTGGCGTATAGATAGATTACTTGCAAGATCAAAACGTTTTTTTAAGGGCAGCGGCTCTGCGTTTTTGCTTACAAAATAGTCCAATATTTAAACAATTGACATGCAATCACGCACATACAAACTTCTTGTTCAAGAGTATAATTTATTTTTCAAGAGTATAATATATTTTTAACTATCCAGGTATGAATTTAGCAATGGATCTTCTTCAGACATGGAAAGAATGGGGAATTGACAAAAAGGTATTTTCCATCACATTGGACAATGCGACTAACAATGACTCAATGCAAGACATTGTAAAATCGCAGCTGATATTGCGCAATGATCTGTTGTGTGGAGGGCAGTTTTTCCATGTTAGATGTTCAGCTCACATACTGAACTTTATTATTCAAGATGGGCTGAAAGTTATATGCGATTCTTTGCATAAAATCAGATAGAGTATCAAATACGTTACAGCATCTGAATCACGTGAGATAGTGTTTGGGAAATGCATCGATTCTGTGGGTATAGAAACCAATGCTGGTTTGATATTGGATGTGCAAACAAGATGGAATTCGACTTACCACATGCTTGATAGGGCTATCAAGTACCGAGCTGCATTTACCAACCTTAGAAGGATTGATGGGAAAAATTACAAGTTCTTACCTACTGATGAAGAATGGAATCGAGCAAATGATATTTGTAAATTTTTAGAACCATTTGATGAGATTACTAGGCTTATGTCAGGTTCGACATATCCAACTTCGAACTTGTACTTCATGCAGGTTTGGAAGATCAAAAACTGGCTGAAAGTGAATGAATCAAGCAGGGATGCAGTTGTCAAAGAAATGATCAAACCGATGAAGGAGAAGTTTGATAAGTATTGGGAAGAAGTTAGTGATATCTTTGCAATGGCTACCGTCTTGGATCCACGGTTGAAGCTTACACTTGCAGAATTTTGTTTTGGAAAGCTTGATAAGAGTTCTTGTAAAGCAAAAATGGACAACTTGCGAAGTAAATTGCATGAGCTGTTTGAATCATATGATAAAAAGCCGAAGTCCACATCACCATCTACACAGTCACGGGAATATGATCAACAAAATGCAGACGATGGAGAACAAAAAGGAAGTTTTGCTAATTACGATATAAGTACCTTTCGTGAATTTGAGTTTGAGTTTAGAATATGCATTGAGTTTGACTTTCATGTTTTCGTTCTTATGGTTAAACATTAGTTATAAAGTGAACGACGTGAATTCACTATGATTTGTTCTCTTTGTTGATTTATTGTTGAGTATTATAATTAAGCAACGTGAATTCAGCATGTAACATATTTTTTTGTTTTTCGTATGTTACATATTTCCCTAGGCTTTATAGCTTACTTACACGTTTGTAGCTGAGTTTTATTTCTGTTTTTTTTTCCAGGATTTTTTTTCCTTTCGAAAGTCAAATGTTCCCATTAGTGGGAAGTCTTCTTTGGAAACGTATCTTGAAGAACCGCCATTAGACATGGCCAATCAGAGTTTGAACATCCTGCATTTTTGGAAAGATAACTCTAAAAAATATGGTGAGCTATCTTCAATGGCTTGCGATTTTCTTAGTATACCTATCACGACAGTAGCTTCAGAATCCTCTTTTAGCATTGGAGCTCGCGTTTTGAACAAGTACCGAAGCCAACTTCTTCCCAAAAACGTGCAAGCTTTGATATGCAGTCGCAATTGGTTAAGAGGATTTGAAGCATATGAAAATGGTAAACAAATCCTTATTTTAACTTTTGCACATGCGTGTTCATATTTTTTTTAGGTTCATTAACTTAATTTAATCACATATGTAGAAGAAGAATCTGATGGTGAAGATGAGACACTACCATCTTTCCAATCTATTGTCAATGATGAAGATGAGGACGAAAATGAAAGTTGAAGAAGAATCAAGTTCGGTGTGTTGCTTTTGCGTTTTTTGTGTTTGATGGTTTCTTTGAATGTTGGAATGTTTCTTTTGGATTGTTGCCTTTGTTGCTTTCTATGATTCTCGAATGGTTGGATTGTTTCTTTAGAATTGGTTATTTCTTTAATCGTTGGAATGGTTTTTGGGATTTGGGTGTTATAAATGTTTTTTTGATATAAAATTCCCGTCAAAACAGGTATACAAGGAAAAAAAACAGGTTTAACTAATTTATTAAACAAAAATAAAATTAAAACAAGTTTGTAAAATAAATCGCGGGCCAACCCGCTAACCCGTAAAATAGATGCGGGTTAGGTTTGGGCCATAAGATTTTGAACCGCAGCCCGCGTGGGCCAGCCCGCTAGACCCGGAATAAATTTGAAACCGCATCGGATTGGGCCATTTGGGCTCGGGCTAGCCCGTCTGACATCTCTATCCTCAAGTACCATGCCCAACATTGGATCGGTCATTCTTCCTTTCAAAAAGCAATGTGAGAGATTAAGGATCGCTAAGTTTTGGAGGCTTAAGATGCGGATTGAAACTTCTTTAATACTGTCTGTTATGTATCCTGCAACTAACGGCGTTGCCTTTATCAACCACAAGCAACAACAAACCAAGAGCAAGAATGGATTGAAGCTCTGGCACACCACACGCTCAAGAACAGTTTGAGAAAGCAAAGTAAAAGACAGAGTAAAGAAGAAGAAAGGAGCACACAACAAGATTTAACGAGTTCACGCCCAATACGGGTCGGTACGTCTCGCCGGGATTTTGTTCCCGGAATCCACTAGATCACAAGGATTTTACAGAGATCCGAAACCCTCCCCAAAACTCTCTTACAAGATGTTTTTCTCTGGTTTCTCTCTAACCCTTTGTATCCCCAAGAACAAGCAAAAGAAGTTTATGCTTTTATGATTGTTCTCTCTTTTTTGGTTTTTCACTACATCTCTCTCTTAACCGATGTTAAGCTTATAGGTAAACTCCATCTTGGACTGGCGTGTACGAGCAGACAACCTCGAATGATGGTTCCCAAGCTGTTTGTATAATTACCAAGACCAAGGCCCTTAATTTAATAACAAACAACCCATGCTTCTTTGTTTAATGACTGAAGCAAATGCCCATACGGAAGTGCTCCCATTAATGCTGAGTCACCTGAGTTCACCTTTAGTTAACATTACTTTCGCCCCACGCTTAATCCTTTTGTTTCTTGTGTCTTGAGCTTCATTACTATATTTTAACAAAACTCCACCTAGTAATGAGAGATCAATCAACCTGAAACACTGCAAGCGAATTTACCTGAGCGAGAGAGAGAGAACGATCTAGTTTACTGGATTCCAATCCCGGATTCCCTGAGCAATTACTCAGCCTTTACTCGCAGCAAGTCCAATGCGGATTTTAGCTTGCTCACGGGTAAAATCTTTGTGAAAATATCAGCCGGATTACTCAGTGTTGATATCTTCGAAACCTCCACAATACCATCAGCTATGGTGTCTCTGATCTTGTGGTACTTGACATCAATGTGCTTAGTCCGCTCATGATGCACGTTGTTCTTAGAAAGAGCTATGGCACTCTGAGAGTCGCAGAAAATCTCCACCGTCTTCTGCTCATAACCAAAGTCTTTCATCAGTCCCTTTAACCAGATAGCTTCTTTCACAGCTTCATTTAAGGACATATACTCTGCCTCTGTTGTAGAGAGAGCAACAACCTTTTGTAGTGCGGATCTCCAGCTGATAGAACTTCCTCCAAGAGTGAACACCATCCCACTAATGGACCTTCTTCGATCTACATCAGCTGCAAAATCAGAATCGCAGTACCCTCTGAGGATGAATTCAGAGCCTTTGGTATAACACAACTTGGTTTTTAGTGTACCCTTAATGTATCTCAACACCCATTTAACTCCTAGCCAGTGTTCTCTGATAGGCTTGCTCATAAATCGGCTGATAATACCCACTGGATACGCCAAGTCTGGCCTCGTACCAATCATGGAGTACATGATGCTCCCAACAGCATTAGAATATGGAACAGATTTCATGTAATCCTCATCATCGAGCAGTTGTTGTTCTGTTGCTGCACGCATCTTCAAATGAGCACCCAACGGTGTAACCACATACTTTGCTTGCTCCATTTTGTACAGCTCCAACACCTTGCCCAGATAACCTTCCTGAGACAGTGTAAGAATTCCCTTTGTTCTGTCTCTTGTGATCTCCATACCAAGAATCCTCTTAGCAGCTCCAAGATCTTTCATTTCAAACCTGATACTCAGCTGTTGCTTCAGTTCTGATATAACACTCATGTCCTTTGCAGCCACCAACATATCATCAACGTAGAGAAGAAGATAAACCTTTGATCCATTACTGAGATTCTTGATGTAGACACAACTGTCACGCAGGCTCCTTTCAAATCCAATCTCTGTCATGAAACTATCAAATTTCTGGTTCCACTTTCTTGGTGATTGCTTCAGACCGTAGAGAGTCTTGTTCAGAAGACACACTTGTCCTGGCTTGAACTGATCTTCGAATCCCTCTGGAGCTTCCATGTAGATCTTTTCATCTAATTCTCCATGTAGGAAAGCGGTTTTAACATCCAACTGTTCAAGCTCATAATCTTCTTCCACAACAATGGCTAGCAAGATCCTTATAGACACATGTTTCACCACAGGTGAGAAGATGTCCGTGTAGTCTACTCCTTCTCTTTGTGCATACCCTTTTGCAACAAGTCTTGCTTTGTATCTCGGTTCTTCAACTCCAGGAATTCCAGGCTTACGCTTGAAGATCCATTTGCAGCCTATGACTCTTTGACCTGCAGGCTTTGTAACAGTAGTCCAAGTATGGTTTTTCAGTAGGGATTCCATTTCTTCACCCATACCGCCTTTCCATAATACCCAATCTTCATCACACAGAGCATCCTGATAACTTGCAGGTTCAATCTTGTCACCATCAACTGTAGTAATAAGAGCTTCGGCTAGAAACTCATACTCTTCATCATCAGTGTCTTCCCCGTAGTAACTTTCCTCATCAAACCTCCTAGGAGCTCTTGTTTCTCTTCTTTGTCTGTCTCGAACCAGATGGTAACTTTCTGGTGAATCCTCAGCAATCTGTTCTGAGCTGCCATCTGTTACTGCATCTTCAGGTTGATGGTGCTCCTGGATTGGTGATTGATCTCTCAGGGATCCTGTCTCTTCCGAGAGATCTCCACCTGAGCTTGCACCACTTTCTTCTTCAAGATCAATGTTGAGAAACGAGCTTGATGAATCTTCTTGGTCGCTTGAAACTTCCTTGTTACTCTGCATTAAGTCTTTGTATACTGCATTTTCCTGAAACATGACGTTTCTACTGATTACGCATTTCTTCTCTTCTATCAACCATACTTTGTATCCCTTCACTCCTGCAGGATAGCCTAGGAGCACTCCTTTCTTGGCTCTGGGAACCAGCTTTCCATCATCCGAGTGAACAAAGGATAAACATCCAAATCTTCTCAGGTAACTGTAAGTAGGAGACCTTCCTGTCCACTTCTTGTCAGGAATCTCTGAATTCAGCGCTGAAGATGGTGTTTTGTTGATGAGAGTAACAGCTGTTTGGCTGGCTTCTGCCCAAAACGTCTTAGGTAAACCCGAATCGCTCAACATACTTCTTACCTTCTCCATGATCGTCCGGTTCATCCTCTCTGCAACACCATTCTGTTGTGGTGTGTAAGCACATGTTCGATGTCTTACAATCCCCTTTTCTCTGCAGTAATCATTGAACCGTTGATTGCAGAACTCCAGGTCATTGTCTGTTCTGAGTATTTTGATCTTCCTTTCAGCTTGATTCTCAACCATGACACTCCACTCAACAAATGTTTCAAACGCTTCATCCTTGTGCTTCAGGAAATATACCCACGTTTTTCTTGAGTAGTCATCTATGAGAGAGATGAAATACTGACATTTGCCGAGAGATAAAGGAACTGATGGAGCTTCCCATAAGTCAGAGTGAATGTAGTCCAACTTATCCTTAGTGTCGTGCTTTGCTAGATCAAAACTCACCCTCTTTGCTTTTCCATAAATGCAGTCTTCACACATCTCTAGAGTTGAGATCTTCTTTCTGTCCAAGAGACCTTTCTTTACCAATAGCTCCATGTTTTTCTGACTCATGTGGCCTAGCCTCTTGTGCCATAGAACTGTTTCATCTGTTCTTCTCTCAACTGCTAAAGACTGACCGCTTTCAGGCTTTTCTTGGAGTATGTAGAGCTTTTCATACCTTTTTCCTTTCATGAGAGTCTCTGATTCGCCTTTTACTAGAAGAATCCCATCCTTTGATTCAAAACTGCAACCCTGCTCTTCTAACGTACCCATAGACAGCAGATTTCGGTCCATATCCGGAATATATCTTACATGAGTAAGCAACACAGTAGATCCATCATCACTCCGGATCCTCACATTTCCAATCCCTTTGACCTTAGATGTAGTTTTGTTTCCCATTCGGACTGATCCTCCAACGTCTTCATTTAGCTTTTCAAACCACTCTCTCTTGTGTGTCATGTGGTAACTGCACCCTGTATCCATGATCCATACATCCTCCAAACTTACATTTGTAGAAAGTAAAGCTTATGCTTCTGATACAAATAACCCTGCAACATCACCACAACTTTCATGCACCATTGTAGCTTCTCCTCTGCCACTGGTGGTCGCTTGATCCTTCTGCTTATACTGGGGTTTGTTCTTGTGTGGACAAGTGTTCATGAAATGTCCTTCTTCTCCACAAGTCCAACAGCAACCCTTCTTCCCCTTAGACTTGGATCTTGCTCGGTTCTGCTTTGAAGTTCTTTCCTTTCTCTCACTTCTTCCTCGCGGCTCCCATTTATCCTTGACATACAGACCCTCTTCTTGGTTCTTTGAGCCTTTCGAGCTTGAACCAAATTCCAACTCTTTTGAGTAAATCGCTGCCGTGACTTCGTCCAATGTCAATGTAGCTTTGCGGGAGCTGTATTTCAGCGTATCTCTTAAGTTGTCAAAGTGCTTCGGCAGAGACATGAGGAGCAAGATGGCTTGATCTTCATCAGACACCGTAACATCAGCATTCTCTAGATCTGTGATGAGATGCAGAAACTCATCTATGTTTGCATCAACAGATATACTTTCAGACATCTTGAAGCCGTAGAGTTTTTGCTTCAGATAGATTCTTTTGGGAAGCGCTCTTCCAAGATAAAGCTCGTCTAAAGCTTTAATCATCGTTGGTGCAGTCTGTGACTTTCTGACCTTCCTTAGAACTTTATCCGTGAGACTCAGCACAATGGTACTTCGTGCTTTCTTCCTTTTCTCAGCTAGAGTTTTCACCTTTTCTTTAGCTTTCTTTGTATCTTCCTCTTCTTCTTCCGAATCTGAAGAAGAGTCCTCTTCTTCCTCCAGAAATTTGCTCAGACCAAGAAGATCTAGATGAGCTATCAGCTTGTCCTTCCAGAGTGTGTAGTCTCCATGTCCATCGAACTTCTCCATATCGGCTCTTGACGACGACATGATTCGGTGCTTGTGAAGTCTTTATCGAACCACAACCAAGGAACCCCGCTCTGATACCACTCTGTTACGTTTTCTGCAACTAACGGCGTTGCCTTTATCAACCATAAACAACAACAAACCAAGAGCAAGAATGGATTGAAGCTCTGGCACACCACACGCTCAAGAACAGTTTGAGAAAGCAAAGAAAAAGACAGAGTAAAGAAGAAGAAAGGAGCACACAACAAGATTTAACGAGTTCACGCCCAATACGGGTCGCTACGTCTCGCCAGGATTTTGTTCCCGGAATCCACTAGATCACAGAGGCGGACCTACTTGTTAAAAGGGTGGGTCAGCTGACCCCCCCCCAAATTCCAAAAAAAAAAAATCTATAAATTTAATATATTGAAAATATGTTACACGGTTTTATTTATGGTTTAAAATACATTTTAAGTCTTTATTTCTTTAACCCAATTATTAAAAAGTTGGTTTTTGTTTTGAAATTCATGTCCCATAGATATATAGCCCAACTTTCTTTTTTTTTAGAAACAATTAGCCCAATTTTCTCTTTTTCATATATAATTTAGATTAGTAATCAGAGTTTTTTCTTTTCTAACTTCTCAAGTTTTCGTCTTTTTGTTTGTTATTAAATTGTATTAAAAAATTAATTGTTTTATTGTTTTTATTTATTAGTTTTATTATTTTAGTGAAAGAGTAATAGAAAAATATTTGAAAAAAACTCTAACGTCATCTAGTGATTTAGATGATTTACCATGGAAGCTTCTAGATCTTAAAAAAAATCGTATGTGGTTTTGTAAGATGTTTTTTATTTTACGAATTTTTATTTATATTTATATTTATAGTTATGTTTTGACCCCGGTTAAAAAAAATTCTGGGACCGCCACTGCTAGATCACAAGGATTTTACAGAGATCCGAAACCCTCCCCAAAACTCTCTTACAAGACGTTTTTCTCTGGTTTCTCTCTCTCTTAACCGATGTTAAGCTTATAGGTAAACTTCATCTTGGACTTGCGTGTACGAGCAGACAACCTCGAATGATGCTTCCCAAGCTGTTTGTATAATTACCAAGACCAAGGCCCTTAATTTAATAACAAACAACCCATGCTTCTTTGTTTAATGACTGAAGCAAATGCCCATACGGAAGTGCTCCCATTAATGTTGAGTCACCTGAGTTCACCTTTAGTTAACATTACTTTTGCCCCACGCTCATTCCTTTTGTTTCTTGTGTCTTGAGCTTCATTACTATATTTTAACACTGTCGACAACACAACATCGCATACTCAGCCTCTTGATCTTAGGGAGGTAACGCACGAGTTCTATAGCTAAATATTCGTCGACGTAACCTAAAAGTTTCAGGTTTGTGAGATTGATACAGTTTTCTGCAACGAGTTCAAACTTGATTCTCTCGGTCAGGCAAAAAGGCTGGAGAGATAATTAATGTGTGAAGGTTCTTCCATTGACTTAATCCGAATCGATATGCATTATCACCTATATTGCCCCATGGCGGCAAGGCAAATTTTTTGATATTAGGCATCCTGTAAAAAAAAAACAGGAATGCTGAGATTTACCTCTTGGATTTGAAGGAGTATATTCGGCAAATTTGTTTTTGGGTTTTGGTTTGGTTTTTGGTTTCTTGGGTTTCAAGGAGTATATATGAGATTTTGGTTTTTGGTTTCTTGGGTTTCAAGAAGCTGGCAAATTCGATTTTGGTTTCTTGGGTTTCAAGGAGTATATGAGATTTACCTCTCAGCAGCGATGATGAGATCCTCATCTTCCACGCAAGAATTGAAGTTGAAGAACAAACCGGTCGGTACGGTACTGCTGAATTTGGTGATTTCAATCAAAATCTTCCTAGGATGGTATATACCGTCTTTGATCTTTACATGTACGACCCGCGAGTTTTTCAATCGAGGATGGTTAAGGTCGACACGTTGGAGATAGGCAAGGTCGATGGTTTTCCATAGAGATTTTTGATGAGAGACTAGGAACCAAGAGATGCAGACGCGTGATGCTCCCATGGTAACATCTATTACGTTGAGCTTCTCGAAAATCTTTGCCAAGATATCCATATCCATATTTTCCCATCTAGGGCCTTTTCTTGATCTCACGGCCATCACATTGCAGCTACAAAATAAAATAAAACATATAGAGGGGATAAGAGATTTATAGATTCTTGAATTTGCAGAAGAACAATATAAAGGGAAGAAGAACAACATTGAACAAAGGAGACATTTCATAGAGGGTCTCCATCTTTGGACTCTTCTTGCACCATGTAATCTCTCCATCTCAACTACAAGAAGAAAGAAAAGTGTATTAGAGATTTCTAAGGACTAAAGAAAAAAAAGAAGAAAACAACGATTTTATATGAGAACATCATGGACAAAACATCTTACACAAAACAATAAAGTTGCTTGAATGTGTGTACCTAAGGTTCCAATAAGTCGCCAAACATATCTTGTGCATGCCCATCAATCTATAATTACACAAACCTAATCTTTTGTCGTCCTTTAACAAACCGAAAAAGAGTTTGACTAAAAGAAATACAGTTTCTTCATAATGAGTATCAACAATGAAGTGCAACTTGGTAAGCAATTAGTCACTCTGTGTCTCTCATTCAGATAAACTATTGAGAAATTATATGATTTGATGTTGCCTCAATGAATGCTAATTCTATATCTAAACAAAAATTTATACAAGAGACTAGAATGGGTTTTCACTCATTATGTAAATTTTAATACTAATTTAGAGCATCATTATTGGAGAACCTTTAAAACGATTCTACAATTAAAAAAAAAAAATAGGTGGCAGGGAGAGAGCAGAAATGGTTCTCTGCAAAGAGCTGCAAGAGACGGTTCTTCCCCTCTTTCTGCCACGTGTCGCATTGTTATTGGTCAACAATTTTTATTTATTTATATATTTTTTTTTGTCGAAAAATCGTTTAAAAAAAAAAAATTAAAGAGTCCCAAAAAGGGCTCTCCAATAATGATGCTCGAAGATAAGTACGGTCATTTGTTCGAAATATGTGATTGACACTAATATCAATGGTTGACCAATTTATTTAGTTTCTAATATTGAACGAAACTGTATAGTACGAGAGTTTTTGTTCGTAGATTTTAGTTTGTTTTATAGTTATTGAGCAAGTTTTCTCGAATCTTATTTCATCAGTTATAATTTTTTTTATTTTTTTGGTTAAGTAGCCCTCCCCAACCCGGAACCAGACTTTGCTAATACTTTATGACATGACATAAAGCAGTAGTGAGTTAAACATATATATTATTTTTATAATTAAATCATCTTTTTAATATTTTAATAGAATGAATTGAAACTTTTTTTTTTAATTTTCAACTTAACTAATAAAATTTAGAAGAATGCTCAATTTTATCTTTTATTCTCGTAAATACGTAACTATTAGCATTGCTAATGAATTGAAAATCAATTATTTTATATAGATGAGGAGTAGAAGAAATACATATATAGTAATTATTATTATTTCTTTTTTTTGTACTGTGCTAGAAAAAAAAAAAAAAATCTATTTGAAAATCAAATTTGATAGTTTCTTTAGTTTAAGGAACAAATCTATAATTATTGTATATATGTTTTTTAAATATCAGTGACATTGAATATATATTTACAAATCACTAATTTTTAATACATAAGATTTTAAAATATTTTTTTAAATAAATGTTAGAATAATATAAGATTTGTTATTTTAATACAAATCACAATAAATACATACATGCCGTGTAATGATTTTTGGAAATTAATGTGTAGGGGGCTTATTTGTTTAATTGTTAATTATAATAAAAATATATATTAATGTACTGACCGGTTCGACCTGATGATCTATCCGGTGACCCGATAGGCTAACCGGTTCACCTTTAAATTCTTTTCTGCTCAGTGAGTCGCCGCCGTGGTCTCGAGTCGAATTCGTGGTCTCTCCTCCGCGCGTCGACGTCGTGCCACCGTCTCTTATTGTGCCTCCATCGTCTAATCGCTTCTTAACCCTTCGCCGTCTTCCCTTGGTTCGTCTCGTCTTCTTGAAACAAGGTAAGGTCTTTGTTCTGTTTTGTGAACTAGAACTCGTGTATTGCATGCTGTGTTTAGGAACTGCCTTCTATTCAGAAGAACCAGATTAGTTACGCAATCCATAAGAGAATGATAGAAATTCAACAATTTGTAATTTTTTCTTCACTTTTGAGAAAAAAGTTTAGAAATTTCTGATTCTTGGTGGATCTTGTGTGCACCCTCGAATATGGATTTAATGGAAACATTGGATTTACATTCTTCGAAAAACTTGCTTAGTTGTGTCTGACTTTGGTTTATTGTCGAAAGCTAAACCCTTTGTGAAAAGATTGATTGTGAAATGGTGTTTGTTGGTTTGTTTAAGGAATTTAGGGATTTTGATTTTCTGGTCAGGGTTTAGGGTTTCATCTTCAACTTTCAGCCAATGAAAAGCTTGTAACTTGGAGATACTGAGCAGCTAATTTGACACCTATACTACTATTCAATGGCTGCTTCTGATCAACGTCGCTCCCGCCAGGACGATGGAAGCCCTTCAAAACCCAACAAGAAGAAGAAGGCAAACAAAAACCCTGAAACGAATCTCCTCTTCAACCTCAATTCATGCTCCAAGTCTAGGGATCTCTCAGCTGCATTAGCTCTTTATGATGCAGCCGTCACTTCCGACGAAGTCCGACTCAGCCAACAGCATTTTCAGACCCTTCTTTACCTCTGCTCGGCTTCCATTAGTGACCCGTCTCTTCAAACCCTTGCCATCGACCGTGGCTTCCAGATTTTTGACCGTATGGTTAGTTCCGGGATAAGTCCTAATGAGGCCTCCGTCACTTCAATGGCTCGTCTGGCTGCTGCTAAGGGTGATGGTGATTATGCTTTCAAGATTGTCAAGGACTTTGTTTCTGCTGGCGGCACATCGATTCCCCGTCTGAGGACCTATGCGCCTGCTTTGCTCTGTTTCTGCGAGAAGCTGGAGGCTGAAAAGGGTTATGAGGTGGAAGAGCACATGGATGCTGCAGGTATTGCATTGGAGGAGGCTGAGATCTCGGCTTTGTTGAAGGTAAGCGCTGCCACGAGCCGAGAGAACAAGGTTTATCGGTATTTACATAAACTAAGGGAATATGTTGGCTGCGTTTGTGAAGAAACTTTGAAAATCATCGAGGAATGGTTCTGTGGAGAGAAAGCCGGCGAGGTAAGTGATAATGGGATTGGTTCTGATGCTGAGATGCTTAGAGAAGCTATTTTGAAGAATGGAGGTGGGTGGCACGGGCACGGATGGGTCGGGGAAGGCAAATGGATTGTGAAGAAAGGTAACGTTAGCTTAACCGGAAGATGTTTGAGCTGCAGTGAGCAGTTGGCTTGCGTAGATGCCAATGAAGTAGAAACACAGAAGTTTGTGGATTCTCTGGTGGCTTTGGCTATGGAGAGGAAGGCAAAGATGAATTCATGCGACAAAAAGGTGGACTTCACTGAGTTTCAGGTTAGAATAAAAGAAATGGATAATTCCTGGATTCTCTTAGCTTGCTTCTAACAAGTCTGGGACATATAAACTTGCATGAGATTAATATTTCCTAAGAATGCAAGTTTATGTTTTGCTTACTTAACTTTGATAAGCATTTAGAGATAGGTGTAGTAGCTGCTTGTAGTTTTTAGTGCAGAAGAGAATTGAATCTCTTCTTCTAATTGCTTTTAGCACAAATTGTCATCATTCAGGAAACGTTGTCAGAGTTATGCATAGCTCCGAATGTGAAAGCTATAGCTACATTACAAGCATGTATAGAAAAAGTAGAAGTGAACTGAGAAGAAAATGCGCTTATTTAGCTTCTTTCCTTGGATGTAGTGTAGGTATCTCCTATTGTCCATGGTGCAGTTCTACTTAGTTTGGTGCTTGAAACAAAGTTTATATTGAAAATACAAAGTATATTTTTGTCATGTGCATTCAAATGTCAATCTTTGTTGAATGTTGCACAACTATTTGGCAGGAGTGGCTTGAGAAACATGGAGATTACGAAGCTATAGTAGATGGAGCAAATATTGGGCTCTACCAACAAAATTTTTCAGATGGTGGTTTCAGTCTTCCACAGGTTCTTCATCTATCTTTGCTTGTTGTTTTTCTTCCTGGGTATTTCCGAATCCATCCCTGCGATACTTACAAACATACATTTGCGATAGAGCAGCTTGAAGCTGTGGTGAAGGAACTTTACCATAAAAGTGGTGACAACAAATGGCCCCTAATTCTATTGCACCAAAAACGGGTCAGGACGCTTTTAAAAAACCCGACCCACATGAATCTGGTTGAGGAATGGATCAATAACTGTGTCCTGTATGCGACTCCACCAGGTTCTAATGATGATTGGTATGAACTAAGCTTCTCTTACAGTCCCCATTAGTTCAACAAACAAACAATGTTTGGTTGGTTACACTCATCTTTTCATGTTATTTTTAATTTCAGGTATTGGCTCTATGCTGCTGCTAAGCTCAAGTGTTTGCTTGTGACAAATGATGAGATGAGAGATCACATTTTTGAACTCTTAGGGAACAGTTTTTTCCAAAAGTGGAAAGGAAGGCATCAGGTAAATTAAAGTTATAAACTTTCATAGTAAAAAGTAATAATCTTTTGAGAAATCTACAATTAGCTTCTGGTTTATGGTTTTTGGCACAGGTTCGGTATACCTTTGCGAAAGGTAATCTGAAGCTTGAAATGCCGTCTCCTTTTTCGGTTATTATTCAGGTTCACCATCTTTAGTCATATTCTTGTTTTCTGTATATAGTTCTAAAGAAATGGATTGTTTCTGAATTACCTTTTTTTGAGGACATATCAGGAATCAGAGAAAGGGTCATGGCATGTTCCTGTTTCTTGCCATAACAATGAGGAGTCTTCAAGAACTTGGATCTGTATTAGCAGAGAAAGTGGTTAAGATTCACCTAAGATTGATGAAAAGCTTGCAACTTCTGGAAATAGGAAAGATTCTTTAGTAGCTGCAACAACAGCTTATTGAGTTCATGTGATGATCAGAATTGAGATTCTGAGATCTGACAATGGAGAGAGCCATTATTAGCTGTTGAGACCAGTCTCTTGCTAATTAGATCCATTGTTCTTTGTTGTGAGTTTTATATATTCTTTTTCATATCAACACAAAACATCATTGTTGATTTGTGAGAGGACTGAATTTTGGTCATTAGAAAGAAAAAAAAAAAAAACTTTTTATCAATGTGAATTTATAGATCAATGTGAACCGTACTGGAACTGACCGGGTTGGTTAATCTAATTGACACACGAGGGTTTTCTATTCTCTTCACGTCCACGTCAGCATCATTTCACGATTGCATCGGACCGTGATTAAACCGATTCCAACAATTTCTATTGTACTTGGGCCCATGAGAAGAACATTATACTTGGAGCCTTGACAAACTAGATCTTAACACGAACATGGAGCTATCGACCCAACAAGTCTTGTTCGGTTAGAGGATTTAAAGAGTCCATGTACATTATTTGGCATTACATGTCTTCCCTGCCAAGAAATTGCAAATTGTAGTCTAGTTTCCAAAAGCAAGATAGACGAAGATCCTAACAGCAGGAAACAAGAAGAAGCAAAACAGTAACGAAAAGACGAGGAAAGGACAGGCTGATATTGCTTCCCACAACAACGATGCATAGAAGTAAACCGGTAGATGAAACGATGTGGAGACTTAGCAAAGATTTTGAACAAAACCGAGAGAAAGAAAAACGAGGGTTTAAGGGTTTAAGACAATGATTTCTCCTCGAGTCACTGAGCTCGCGTTTGTAGATGATACTATAAACACTTCAACGTCTCGCTGTTCTTCGGGTTTTAAAGAATCTCTCTCTAATCGAGATTAACTCCGTTGCGGCTTCACTCGTTGCCAACCGGTTCATCGAAGATTCTTCACAACACCTAAGTCCCACATCCAAAACCACTTTCAAGCACTCAGCAATAGGGAAACCGACTCTCAGACCACTGTGAAGAATCGGTTTGTCTGCAACGTCCAATACTCTTTCAGGCAACGCAGATTTGGTGTAGCTGTGTAAGGTAAAGTTTCCCCCAAATAACTCATTGGTTGGTCTTTTCCCAGTGAACATTTCCAAAAGGAGAACCCCAAAGCTATACACATCACCATGTATTGACGGTTGCCCTCCCATTCCATATTCTGCTCCATAACTCGCACAAAAACGACAACAAGATTGTAATGAAAAAAAGAATACATAAGAATACACATATATAGCTTCTGTTGTATGATGGTTTTAATTACCTGGTGCGACATAGCCGATGGTTCCTCTTACGCCACCTGAGCTTAGTTGGTTGAAGAAGGACTCCTGGTCGAATTTGAGGAGAAGACGAGCCAGACCAAAGTCACTAACATGGGCAGTTAGATCATCGTCCAAGAGGACGTTGCTTGGCTTAAGATCACAATGAGCTATAGGCTCATGACAATGAACATGAAGATAGTCCAAAACAGAAGCCACATCTACGGCAATGTTGAGCCTTTCAAGAAGTGTCAAGGCTCTTGAGGGCCTACGAACCTCTTCGACTTCCTCAGGGTGCAGCCACATATCCAAACTTCCATTCGGCATGAACGTGTATATGAGAGCTCTGAATTCGTTACCTTGGAAGTCAATACTAGCGCAAGCTGTCAATAATTGCACAAGATTACGGTGCCTTATGTCCTTCAAAGATTCACATTCTGCCAGAAAGCTCTTCATCGCTCCACGTCTCTGCAGGTTCAAAACTTTCACTGCAACAATCTCGTTCTTCGTAGGGAGCAATGCCTTAAACACAGTACCAAAACTGCCTGACCCAACCATATTGCTCGAAGAGAAGCCATCTGTCGCATTTCGAAGATCTCCATAACTTATCTTTTCATGGGAAATCTCCAACGTGGAAGGAGCTGGATTATCTTCCTGCTGGTTCTTGTTCCTTTTTCTAAACCAACATAGAGAAAATAAAGCTACGAACAACAGCAAAAGCAAAGCTAGGCCAACGCTAACCCCGATCACAACTTTCTTCAACTTAGAAAAATGCTTTGTCTCCATTGGTGGTGCTTGCACAATGCATGGCTTTAGTTTCAGTTCCTTGATGCCTCCACATAGATCTTTGTTTCCAAATACGGAAACTATAGTAGAGTTCTGAAACTTCCCTTCTGGCTTCTGTTGGCACCATTCCCTCGAATTTGTTAATGGACAGATCAAGAATCTCCAACGAGGAGAAGTTTGCAAAGTATCCAGGTATACTTCCAGAGAGGTTATTGTTCGACAAATTAAGTATTTTAACATCCACAAAACCTCTTATATCTGGAATATCTCCATCAAACGAATTTCCTCCCAGATTAAGATATTTCATTGAGAGACAGTTTCCCAAAGTTTTTGGGATGTTCCCTAACAATTTATTGTTCCCAAAGTATAGTGTATCAAGATTTTGTTGCTGTCCAACATCTTTTGGTAGAGAGCCGCTCAAAGAATTATGTTGCATGTAAAGGGTAAGAAGGGATGAAATTTCCATTATTTCATGAGGTATAGTCCCATTCAATTTATTATTCCCTAGCCACAAATGTTGCAACAGCTTGCAGTTACCAAGACTCGGAGGAACGATTCCATCAAAGCTGTTGTTGAACAAATCGAGCGTTGTTAACAGAGTAAAGTTGCCTATAAAATATGGTATCTCTCCTGACATTCTATTTTCATAGATAGAGAGGCCCTAAAGACTCAAGTGAAGACATATTGTAGAAAACGGGAGGAAAAACACCTGAGAAATTGTTCACTGACAATTCAAGATACAACATTTGAGTCCATCTAGCTATATCATCTGGAATTTCTCCTTCCAGATTGTTATAATCCAAGGAAAGTCGTTGTAGAGATGTCAAGTTTCCTATAGATGCAGGGAGCTTCCCTTCCAGGCTGTTTTGACCAAGATCTAATGTATCAAGGTTCGTCAACGACCCTAACCCTGAAGGAACACCTTTTCCAAGCTGGTTTGAACGTAAAACAATCTCCACCAATCTTGAGCAGTTATATAGACCGACTGGAATCCCACCTCCGAGAAAATTAAAGCTCATATATATTCAAGTATTCAAGTCTAAATAAGTTCCCCACTTCTTGAGGGATGGTGCCACCAAAATAGTTATCAGTGAGATTGAGATATATGAGAAAAGAAAGATTACCAATAGATGGTGATATTACCCCGCCCAGTTTCAATCCTCCAAGATCCAAGCGAGTAACTCTCTTGTGTTTGCGCCCACATCTAACCCCTTCCCAGTTGCAGAGTGGGAATGAATGGTTCCACGAGGACAAGGAAACTCTTTTGCTTTCAGAAACTTGAGACTTGAATTCGAGCAACGCTTGCCTATCAGTTTCGTCGGTAAAACCACGTGCTTCAAGTAGCATGAGAGCACTGAAAGAAAGTAAAAGGAACAGTTTCATGCTTCTTAATTTTGTTTTTTTTTTTGTTAAAAGCTTGTGGAGCTTCTTTTGCAGGAAAGTGAATATGAGGGACGAAGCAGTTGCAAAATGCCTTTAACTTGTGGCGATAATGCAACTTTGGAGGATTACATTAATGGCTCCCAACCACACATAGAGAAAAAGTTGCAAGATTTTTCCAGAATCGACTTGTGTATTTACGTATACGGTATACACCAACCTTGTTGCCATGAAAGTCAAGTAGTCAACTGTTGAAAATTCAAAACAGTGCACTAGTCTTCACGTCTTTTCTGACCCGATCAAAAGTGTCTGAAGAGAACAGAGAAGCCACCAGTTGTCTTGTAGAGCTCATCTTAACTTCTCCTTTAGTTGCCTTCTTCTTATGACATTAGGAATCAGAGAAAGGTTAATGGCATGTTCCTGTTTCTTGCCAAAACAATGAGGAGTCTTCAAGAACTTGGATCTGTATTAGCAGAGAAAGTGGTTTAGATTCACCTAAGACTGATGGAAAGCTTGCAACTTCTGGAAATGGGGAAGATTCTTTAGTAGCTGCAACAACAGCTTATTGAGTTCATGTGATGATCGGAATTGAGATTCTGAGATCTGACAATGGAGAGATCCATTATTAGCCGTCGAGACAAGTCTCTTGCTAATTACATCCATTGTTCTTTGTTGTGAGTTTTATATATATTTTTTTTTCATATCAACACAAAACATCATTGTTTTTCTATGTGAGAGGACTAACTTTTGGTCATAAGAAAGAAAAAAAAAGGACTTTTTTGTTGTTGTTGAAAAACCGATTCGAAATCACAAGAAGTGAATTTGATCAATGGAACCGGACCAGACCGGGTTGGTTAATCTAATTGGCACACGAGGGTTTTCTATTCCCTTCACGGCTTTCACTCCTACTTTATTTGTCCACGTCAGCATCTTTTCACGATTGCATCGGCTAGCCATTCTCCACCGTCCGATGCTTAAACCCAAACCGATCTAAACCGTCCATCAATGTCTCTTATCTCCTCCCCGTCGTAGTCGCAGGCTCGCAGCCGGTAAAGCGCATGAAGGATCTTCAGAACTTTTGCCTTCTCTCTAAATTGTTATTCTCACTTCCTCCTTCCCTCCCTCTCTCTGTGTAACCTGGTAAGGTTTTTCGCCATTGCTCTTCTTCTTCTTCGTCGTCTCTCTTCTGTTTTACTTTTTAGGTTTTATATTCAACAGCTACTTGTATTTGTATGTTTCCCTATCACCGAATTCACCTGTGTTTTAGCGATTTGCTTACACTTCCATTGAATTTAGTGTATAAGATTGAAAAGAGACGAGGATTTTAGGATTTGTGGCGATAACTCTGATCTAGGGTTTTTCTCTCTCCGTTTGTTAGCCTGCTCAGTTTTTTTTTTTGTTTGTTTGTTTGGGTTGTTGGGAATTATATTAAAACTGAAGCGTGTTTTAATTTGGTGGTTGCAGTGATATCCGATTTGGTTTTGTTTATGATTTTGGAGGTTCTGTGATCTAGAAAATGGGAGATGGGACTGAGGTTGTGGTTAGGTCAGACGGGGAAGAGAAGAAGAAGCTAACGGACGACAGAATTAGCGATGAGCAAGTAGAGAAGAACGAGTTTGTGGGATCTGATGAAGCCAAGGATAACGAAGACGAGGTTTTCGAGGAAGCAGTTGGTTCAGAGGATGATGAGGAGGAGGTTACAAAATTCGATGGGTTGCAAGAGGATGCAGCTCCAGAAAGTTCCAAGGAGGAGCATGATGAAGTGGAGGATTTTGAAGAGGCAGTGGGTGATCTGGATGAAACAAGTAGCACTGAAGCGGAAATACAAGATTCGAGCTTCGATAATCTGCCTAAGATTCAAGTCAATACTGCGGGAGAGGCTGAGCCTGATTTTGGGAGTCTCAAGATGAATGGTGATAAGGGGGAAGCAGGTGCAGAACATTCTTATGGTCAAATTGAATCAAGCTTGGATCTTGTTGACTACATCACTGCGAAGGCTAACTCCAACGGTTCCAATTCAGCGGATGATTATGTGAAAATGGAAAACGGAAATACACAATCTTCGTTGGAAAATGGAATTGTCTCTNAAGCTTGCGGATGATAGAATTAGCGATGAGCAAGTAGAGAAGAACGAGTTTGTGGGATCTGATGAAGCCAAGGATAACGAAGACGAGGTTTTCGAGGAAGCAGTTGGTTCAGAGGATGATGAGGAGGAGGTTACAAAATCCGATGGGCTGCAAGAGGAGGATTCAGTTGTAGATGCAACTCCAGAAAGTTCCAAGGAGGAGAATGATGAAGTGGAGGATTTTGAAGAGGCAGTGGGTGATCTGGATGAAACAAGTAGCACTGAAGGGGAAATACAAGATTCGACGTTCGATAATCTGCCTAAGATTCAAGTCAAAACTGCGGGAGAGGCTGAGCCTGATTTTGTGAGTCTCAAGATGAATGGTGATAAGGGTGAAGCAGGTGCAGAACATTCTTATGGTCAAATTGAATCAAGCTTGGATCTTGTTGACTATATCACTGCGAAGGCTAACTCCAACGGTTCCAATTCAGCGGATGATTATGTGAAAATGGAAAACGGAAATACACAATCTTCGTTGGAAAATGGAATTGTCTCTCCTGAGAATGAAGAAATGGTGGCTGATGTTATCTCAAAAAGTGTTGGGCCCGAGGAACCGTGGAATGATGGCATTGAAGTCGAAGATTGGGAGGAAAGAGCTGATGCGTCACCCGGCATACGAACTGAACCAAAGGTTGAGGAAGGTGGAGTAACAAATGAGAATCGCTCTGAGAATGAGTCTGAGGCAAACGGAAATGGCGAGACTAGTGCCGAGTACACAAGTAATATTGTTAAAAATGCTTCAGGTGGAAAATCTTTGAATGATAGTGTTGGAGTAGCAAGTGCTGGGGCCTCATCTCCATCTGAGAAATCTAGTTCTGATGTAAAGAGAGAGACTGAAAGTGACAGTAATTGTTTGAAACCAGAGCATCACGTGGAATCTTCACTGAACTCAAATTTGGAGTCTACTGAAGTTCGCAGCAATAATGGCTTCCCAGGAGTAACTAGTATAGAACAGGAGACAGTTCAAAATGCTGATGGACGACATGATGTTCAACAGAGTCCTCAACCTAACAAGGAACTTGAAAATCAGCAAAGCAGCAGAGTAAATATAGATCCAGAGATTAAGGAAACATCACCTGTGGAAAGAGAATCTGAGGTAGTAAATTCTGCTTCACCAACAGAGTCGAGAAGTAATCCTGCAGCATTACCACCTGCTCGTCCAGCAGGTCTTGGTCGTGCTGCTCCTCTTTTGCCACCAGCACCACGTGCTCCTCAACAGTCTCGAGTCAATGGACATGTGTCTCAAAATCAGCCTCAGCAAGCTGAGGATTCTTCCACTGCAGAGACCGATGAGCATGATGAGACCCGTGAGAAGCTCCAGTTGATCAGGGTAAAATTTTTGAGGCTTGCGCATAGACTAGGGCAAACTCCACATAATGTTGTAGTTGCTCAGGTTTTATATAGGCTTGGATTGGCTGAACAGTTGAGAGGCAGAAATGGAAGCCGTGTTGGTGCCTTTAGTTTTGATCGTGCTAGTGCCATGGCAGAACAGCTTGAGGCAGCTGGACAGGATCCTCTTGATTTTTCTTGTACGATTATGGTGCTCGGTAAAAGTGGGGTTGGTAAAAGTGCAACGATCAATTCTATATTTGATGAAGTGAAATTTTGTACTGATGCATTCCAGATGGGGACAAAGAGGGTTGAAGATGTTGAGGGTTTTGTTCAGGGAATTAAGGTACGGGTGATTGACACTCCCGGTCTCTTACCTTCCTGGTCTGATCAAGCCAAGAATGAGAAGATCCTGAATTCTGTCAAGGCTTTCATCAAGAAAAACCCACCTGACATTGTACTATATCTTGATAGGTTGGATATGCAAAGCAGAGATTCTGGTGACATGCCTCTTTTGCGCACCATCAGTGATGTTTTTGGACCATCGATATGGTTTAATGCCATTGTGGGTTTGACTCATGCCGCTTCTGTTCCACCAGACGGCCCTAATGGCACTGCTTCTAGTTATGACATGTTTGTAACACAACGTTCTCATGTCATCCAGCAGGCCATTCGCCAAGCAGCTGGAGATATGAGGCTCATGAACCCTATTTCTTTAGTTGAGAATCATTCTGCTTGCAGGACTAATCGGGCTGGCCAGAGAGTATTACCGAATGGCCAAGTGTGGAAGCCTCATTTGCTGTTACTCTCATTTGCATCTAAGATTCTAGCAGAAGCAAATGCTCTTCTGAAATTACAAGATAATATTCCGGGGAGACCATTTGTAGCCCGGTCTAAGGCTCCGCCATTACTGTTTCTCCTTTCTTCTCTTCTGCAATCAAGACCACAGCCTAAGCTTCCTGAACAGCAGTATGGTGATGAAGAAGATGAAGATGATTTGGATGAATCATCAGATTCTGACGAAGAATTAGAGTATGATCAGCTTCCACCCTTTAAGCGGTTGACTAAAGATCAAATGGCTAAGCTCAGCAAATCTCAGAAGAAGCAATATCTTGATGAGATGGAGTACCGTGAGAAACTATTTATGAAGAAGCAGATGAAAGAGGAGAGAAAGAGACGTAAGATGTTTAAGAAGTTTGCTGCCGAGATTAAAGATTTGCCGAACGAGCATAGTGAGAATGTTGAAGAGGAGAGTGGTGGACCTGCATCAGTTCCAGTTCCCATGCCAGATCTATCTCTTCCTGCGTCTTTCGACTCCGACAACCCTACTCACCGCTACCGCTGCCTTGATTCCTCCAATCATTGGCTTGTTAGGCCGGTCCTGGAAACTCATGGGTGGGATCATGATATTGGTTACGAAGGCGTGAATGCGGAACGGCTCTTTGTTGTTAATGACAAAATACCAGTATCTTTCTCAGGTCAAGTGACAAAGGACAAGAAGGATGCAAACATGCAGCTGGAAATGGCCAGCTCGGTTAAACACGGAGAGGGTAAATCAACTTCCCTAGGTTTCGACATGCAAACCGTTGGAAAAGAATTGGCTTACACTGTCCGAAGCGAAACGAGATTCAACAGTTTCAGGAGAAACAAAGCTGCGGCGGGTCTCTCTCTAACGCTCTTGGGTGATTCGGTGTCTGCGGGGCTAAAAGTCGAAGATAAGTTGATTGCTAGTAAATGGTTCAGTATGGTTATGTCTGGTGGAGCGATGACTTCTCGGGGAGACGTTGCTTACGGTGGTACTCTAGAAGCTCAGTTGAGAGATAAAGATTATCCGCTTGGTCGGTTTTTGACTACACTTGGACTTTCAGTGATGGATTGGCACGGTGATCTCGCTATAGGAGGGAACATTCAGTCTCAGGTTCCCATTGGACGCTCCTCTAATTTAATCGCTCGTGCTAATGTGAACAATAGAGGCGCAGGGCAAGTGAGTGTGCGCGTGAACAGCTCCGAGCAGCTCCAACTTGCTATGGTCGCAGTTGTGCCTCTCTTCAAGAAGATACTTAGTTATTATTCTTCCCAGCAAACGCAATATGGACAATGATGAAGAACATTTAGGCTGATTTTCACTTCCATCCCTTTGTTGCAATGGAGGAGTATTAGGAAATGATAGTCACAAAGAACATCCTAGAATCACTTGAAAAGGTACAATATCTCAGAATTGATTTCGATGTTTTCATTTGCTGCAAAAACCCTATTAATGGATGATTCTGATGTTGATGTGCTTTTGTTTTTGAGCAGGAGCTATGTCTGCACTTGGGTTGAAAGCATGTGTCTTGAAATAGCCAGAACATAAACACGTTCCTTATCTGATATATATATATATAGTTCAGTGGTTTGTTTTCTTCTATTTCTAAAACCTTGTGATCTCTTTTATGAATAAAAATTTATCTCTATTTTTGTTCGTGTCTCTCTATACAAATTTGTTTCACTTTACGTCTCCCATCATTGATGTATCATACTACTGTCATCGTGTCACCATCCGGATGCATGTTGTTGACAAAAAAAAAACGGTAATATGTATAGAATTCTCTTAACATAAGTGATGATGTATCATATCAATCAAAATCTCATAGCTTTGCATCATAAAACCCATATACCACACTGCATATAATACTAGTCCATAAATTCTCCAATGAATCCAAGTATAGACTTTTAATAGTAGGTGTTACAAAAGGACCCAAGAACAATGAGAGAAGAAAGAAAGAAAGTGTAGAGTATATATAAATAAGAAAAAACACACCAAATCACTTGCAAACTGTGAATTTGCAGGTCCCGGAATTAGCCTTGATGAAGCGAATAGCGGTCATGAGAACATCGTGCTGCGAGTTCCCGAGGAGAGCCAAATTGGTATGTGTGATCACAGCTATGGAGGTATAAGGAAAGCCAAGAGAGTTGTATGAATTGAGCAATGCCGTTGTTGCTTCTCTTAGGAGAGTCTTGTAGGCTTCTCCTCGCCCGTCAAGCGCTTCCCTTACCGTCATATCAGTCCCGTATCTCCTCCCGGCTACTAGCCCGAATGCAACCGCGACCTTTGTGTCGGGACCTATCGCCCTCCAGTAGCATCTGTACTCAGGTTTTATCCACATCCTATACGTAAGTCACAAAGCCAAAATGTTATGAAGTTAGTGAAAACAGAGGTGGGCATAATAACCGAACCAAAACCAAACTTAGTACAACCTAAACCAAAATTCAAACCGAACAAAAAGAAAAAAACAGTTGAAGTGCGGTAAAGAATGAAACAGAAAGTTCACTGGTGGTGACAGAAAATAAAAACAGAACCGAACCGAAAAACCGAATGGACAGCCCTGCCTTGAAGTGTGCTAATGAATTAGAGAGAAAGCTCACTGGTGAGAACAAGCTGATGGTTCTACAAATGGAATTGGAGGCATTGGAGGCAATGGTGGAATCTTAAACTGAGGAGGCGATGCGGTCGGAGGAGGACTCGTGACCGGGACCTGAGGAGGAGGCAAGACCGGGACCTGAGGGATTGGAGGCAAAGGTGGAATCTTAAACTGAGGAGGCGGTGTAGCTTGAGGAGGAGGCATGACCGGGACCTGAGGAGGAGGCTTAACAGGGACATTAGGAGGAGGCATAACCGGAGCTGGTGGTGGTTTAGGACAAGAAGACATTGGCTGAACCGGCTGAGTAAGAAGTGCATCCGCAGCGAACATTTCAATCCCTAAAAAACTAAACATTAGTTTAAGTTTCTGTGCTGGTCCTGAAGCATTGCTGCAACTACTACTTGAGCCTTGTTGTTGTTGATCTCCATTGTCTGAAACCTGAGCATAACAGTTGCTCAGATCCGGTGTCCCATCAAATCTCATCACATATCCTCCAAGCCAATTAGTAGTCTCTTCTCTTGACATATATACTTGTCCATTTCCATCAGAACATGTCACACTAACCTTGATTCCTGCAAGAAATCATCAGCTAATGTTAAGGAACAAGAAGAGATACAGCAAAACACAGAGAGTAAAAATGTAAGAATGTTATTATTAATTAATTACCTGAGACAGGAAAATCGAACAAAGATCTCTCTCCATCTTTGCATTGGTCACAAAACACCGTGCCTGTGACCGTGGCATATCCGGTAACTCCATTTGTAGCTAAGCCAAGAAGGAGAAAGGCGACAAAGAAGAGATTATGATTTGGATCCATTGGCTTTCTCAGGAACCATAAGCAATAAAGAAGAAGTAGAGAAAATATGAGTAGTTATGGTAGTCTTAAAAGCCAGAAGATAAAATAGAGTAAATAAAAAGGAAATCATCACTTCCTCTCCAACCTTCAACTGCTAAAATATTAATTGAAGTTGTTGACAAAAAACCAAACAAAAAGAAAAAACTAATTGTTTATGGTCTGAACATGAGAGTATTCGAGTCAAGAACATTAATGCTCATGCCCTCCAAATTTTGTAATGGATTCTTAATTGTCTCACTAACCTTTTTGTGCTGCGCAATAAATTTTTCCTTCTTTAAAATTGTTCTTTTTTTAATGGGTTTTGGCCTTTTGGGTTATAGTTATTGGTTTCGAAGGTTATTATTATTGGTTCTATGCAATCAATACTATCAAGACTTTGTATGAATATAGTTGTATTGAGCTGTAACAAATGTGAACACAGTTCCACACACAACACGTGAAGTGTGAAAAAAAAAAAAAAAAAGAGAGAGAAATTTTACACGACGTGTGCAGTTCTTGAACCGTACCCGCACGAATATTTCAAATTTTTTAACCATCTAATAATCGAACCACTGTTCTTGCAGTTTCATGGTGATGTTCGGCTATTTTCTTGATTTAATATAAGAGATCTTGTAGTGTAGGAAAGTCACGCAATTTGAATCTATAATGTTTTGTTATGTTCATGTCGATATTTTATTTATTTCATGTTAATGCTTCTTCCATGATGGTAATTAAACGAGTCATGATCTCAAATGTCCTTTTTCTCAAAACCAAATCTTTTATATCCCTTTTTAATCTTTTATATCCTTCCAAATGTGAAAAGACAAATCTATCCATTGAATTAATTTTACAAAAGAAAAAGAAAAATAAAATTACAAAAGAAAAAAAAATGAAAGATACGGCTTGGTGCTTCTTGTTCGCGGCTTGAGCTAGTCGACGAAAAAAAAAAAACAGAAAAGTGAAACTCAACTAGAGCTCGTTCTCAGCTCAGTCGCCGGATCGCCGCCACCGTCGATCCTTCGCCGCCGTTTCTTCGCCTAATCGTCTCCGCCTTCCTCTAGCTGCATTGTGATTGAAAATCCAGGTCTGTTCTTCAACACNATGATGAAGAACATTTAGGCTGATTTTCACTTCCATCCCTTTGTTGCAATGGAGGAGTATTAGGAAATGATAGTCACAAAGAACATCCTAGAATCACTTGAAAAGGTACAATATCTCAGAATTGATTTCGATGTTTTCATTTGCTGCAAAAACCCTATTAATGGATGATTCTGATGTTGATGTGCTTTTGTTTTTGAGCAGGAGCTATGTCTGCACTTGGGTTGAAAGCATGTGTCTTGAAATAGCCAGAACATAAACACGTTCCTTATCTGATATATATATATATAGTTCAGTGGTTTGTTTTCTTCTATTTCTAAAACCTTGTGATCTCTTTTATGAATAAAAATTTATCTCTATTTTTGTTCGTGTCTCTCTATACAAATTTGTTTCACTTTACGTCTCCCATCATTGATGTATCATACTACTGTCATCGTGTCACCATCCGGATGCATGTTGTTGACAAAAAAAAAACGGTAATATGTATAGAATTCTCTTAACATAAGTGATGATGTATCATATCAATCAAAATCTCATAGCTTTGCATCATAAAACCCATATACCACACTGCATATAATACTAGTCCATAAATTCTCCAATGAATCCAAGTATAGACTTTTAATAGTAGGTGTTACAAAAGGACCCAAGAACAATGAGAGAAGAAAGAAAGAAAGTGTAGAGTATATATAAATAAGAAAAAACACACCAAATCACTTGCAAACTGTGAATTTGCAGGTCCCGGAATTAGCCTTGATGAAGCGAATAGCGGTCATGAGAACATCGTGCTGCGAGTTCCCGAGGAGAGCCAAATTGGTATGTGTGATCACAGCTATGGAGGTATAAGGAAAGCCAAGAGAGTTGTATGAATTGAGCAATGCCGTTGTTGCTTCTCTTAGGAGAGTCTTGTAGGCTTCTCCTCGCCCGTCAAGCGCTTCCCTTACCGTCATATCAGTCCCGTATCTCCTCCCGGCTACTAGCCCGAATGCAACCGCGACCTTTGTGTCGGGACCTATCGCCCTCCAGTAGCATCTGTACTCAGGTTTTATCCACATCCTATACGTAAGTCACAAAGCCAAAATGTTATGAAGTTAGTGAAAACAGAGGTGGGCATAATAACCGAACCAAAACCAAACTTAGTACAACCTAAACCAAAATTCAAACCGAACAAAAAGAAAAAAACAGTTGAAGTGCGGTAAAGAATGAAACAGAAAGTTCACTGGTGGTGACAGAAAATAAAAACAGAACCGAACCGAAAAACCGAATGGACAGCCCTGCCTTGAAGTGTGCTAATGAATTAGAGAGAAAGCTCACTGGTGAGAACAAGCTGATGGTTCTACAAATGGAATTGGAGGCATTGGAGGCAATGGTGGAATCTTAAACTGAGGAGGCGATGCGGTCGGAGGAGGACTCGTGACCGGGACCTGAGGAGGAGGCAAGACCGGGACCTGAGGGATTGGAGGCAAAGGTGGAATCTTAAACTGAGGAGGCGGTGTAGCTTGAGGAGGAGGCATGACCGGGACCTGAGGAGGAGGCTTAACAGGGACATTAGGAGGAGGCATAACCGGAGCTGGTGGTGGTTTAGGACAAGAAGACATTGGCTGAACCGGCTGAGTAAGAAGTGCATCCGCAGCGAACATTTCAATCCCTAAAAAACTAAACATTAGTTTAAGTTTCTGTGCTGGTCCTGAAGCATTGCTGCAACTACTACTTGAGCCTTGTTGTTGTTGATCTCCATTGTCTGAAACCTGAGCATAACAGTTGCTCAGATCCGGTGTCCCATCAAATCTCATCACATATCCTCCAAGCCAATTAGTAGTCTCTTCTCTTGACATATATACTTGTCCATTTCCATCAGAACATGTCACACTAACCTTGATTCCTGCAAGAAATCATCAGCTAATGTTAAGGAACAAGAAGAGATACAGCAAAACACAGAGAGTAAAAATGTAAGAATGTTATTATTAATTAATTACCTGAGACAGGAAAATCGAACAAAGATCTCTCTCCATCTTTGCATTGGTCACAAAACACCGTGCCTGTGACCGTGGCATATCCGGTAACTCCATTTGTAGCTAAGCCAAGAAGGAGAAAGGCGACAAAGAAGAGATTATGATTTGGATCCATTGGCTTTCTCAGGAACCATAAGCAATAAAGAAGAAGTAGAGAAAATATGAGTAGTTATGGTAGTCTTAAAAGCCAGAAGATAAAATAGAGTAAATAAAAAGGAAATCATCACTTCCTCTCCAACCTTCAACTGCTAAAATATTAATTGAAGTTGTTGACAAAAAACCAAACAAAAAGAAAAAACTAATTGTTTATGGTCTGAACATGAGAGTATTCGAGTCAAGAACATTAATGCTCTTGCCTCCAAATTTTGTAATGGATTCTTAATTAACTCACTAACCTTTTGTGCTGCGCAATAAATTTTTCCTTCTTTAAAATTGTTCTTTTTTTAATGGGTTTTGGCCTTTTGGGTTATAGTTATTGGTTTCGAAGGTTATTATTGGTTCTATGCAATCAATACTATCAAGACTTTGTATGAATATAGTTGTATTGAGCTGTAACAAATGTGAACACAGTTCCACACAGAACACGTGAAGTGTGAAAATAAAAAAAAATGAGAAATTTTACACGACGTGTGCAGTTCTTGAACCGTACCCGCATGAATATTTCAAATTTTAACCATCTAATTATCGAACCACTGTTCTTGCAGTTTCATGGAGATGTTCGGCTATTTTCTTGATTTAGTATAAGAGATCTTGTAGTGTAGGAAAGTCACGCAATTTGAATCTATAATGCAGAGTTTTGTTGTGTTCATGTCGATATGTTATTTATTTCACGTTAATGCTTCTTCCATGATGGTAATTAAACAAGCTTTGTCCGGAAAAATAAGAAGACAAGTGTTGTTGTCAAAAGTTAATTATAGCATCTCCATTGGTTCAACAATATAATAATAATATTTTAATATTATTTAGTTATATGATTAAGTTTTAATTGAAATAAAAGATTTAAAACAATGAAAAACAAACAAATGTAAAATGGATTCTTGTAGTTATAAAAATCATGTTTCGTAATTTTTTTTAAAATTATTTTATTGTTTAGATACATAAGAGCATAAACAATGGTAAATCTCATGTAAAGTTATTAATAATTTTTTATTGTGAATTTAATCTAAGAATTCTTAATTTATTTTTCATGTAAAACCTTTGATGATGAGGTTCTTAATAAAAAAAATTTTGATTTTTTTTTAATTTTATGAAAAGTTTATTTGATTTATTAAAACATAAAAAAAGTTATTTTTCTCATAAAAAATATTAATTCACTCTACTTCACGTATCACTAAAATACATATCTTAAACATGACTTAAAGTTCTTCTTTAAGATCGAATTTTCTGACTAAAACCCAAATTTTATTTATTTTTGAGCTTTAATTACTTAAGAACCTAGATTAAGATACACCATTGTTCACCTTTGATGGAAATGTTCTCAAGTTTGAGAATGTGACTAGTAAGTGAATGTTCAATTTGATATACCGATCGGTTATATCCAACCTAAAACCAAACCAAAATAAGTGATCTAAAAACCAAATAATAATTTTAATATGGTTTAAATGGATTCTCAGCTTTTCTATATTCGAAAAAGCCAAATCTAAATTCAATTCGTAACCGACTGAATTAATAAAAAGATTTAAAACCTATATTTATTTGGACATTAAGGATATATTCGACAAAAATTTAAATTTGAACCGAAATCGAAACCATATTTGGAAACTCAATTGGGCCTCGAAATAATAAGGTGTAGAATATTTTAATGGGCTAGAAATTCATAATTGGGCTGTAGATTCACCTTCTTCCTTGTGTGGAAAACATGACCACAAAGAAGAATATTTAGGTTTGATTGAAAAATATCAAGAAGCATATTTGCTCATCCAATATCCATGGCTCTATGGTATCTGCAAGTCCGACAAACCACATCCATTTTCATTAAAATAATAAAATAAGATTTGTTATTTTAATACAAATCACAATCTATATCTATATTTGCGAAGTGATTTTGTGAATGATGTTTTTTCATTGACTCTCACTAAATATTACTCAACTAGGTGATAATTAATCTAATAAAAAAAAGAAAATTATATTAAAATAATAGGAAAATAAATGTGGTGGTGACATATCAGTAAAATGACATTACTGTAAATATTTCAAAAAATAAGCCTACTCTCTAAAAATGTTTCTCAAGATTAAAAAGTTCTAATTCTTTTTTTTTAAGAGCTAATGAGATTAGTGATAAATATATGCGCACTATATCTTTACCATAAAAGTTCACACGTTATCGACACAAACATGAACATTAAATAAGTTTCATAACAATTTTGCCCAAGCATATAAAAATGCTTTTTCTTTTTTTTTTGAACTTTATATAAAGCTGCTTTGATATCGGCTTTACATGTTCACATGTGATTCAATTGTATACTACGTATTGGAAACTTTGAATTTGGAATAAAATAAAATGTTTCATCTCCTTATTAAAGAAGCAGAAGAAGCTCAGAAATTTCCATAGTGATGATACCTTTAAAACTTTTGCTACCTATCCGCGTCGGTATGTTTATGTTATCTTATAGTTTAGTAACAACCACGTGATAGTTGTGCTCTAAAATAGGATTAAAAGTGAATCCAAATGGTTTATTGAATATATTATGCATGGATCACCACTACAAGAAAACAGGTCGATTTCTGACGGATTTTATGACGGACAAATTCCGTCGGTAATTTTATAACGGAATTCCGACGGAATTGTGACGGAAATTTAAACCCGTCGGAAAACCGTCGGAAAAATCAAACGGACACAAAGTCCGTCGGAATTCGGTCGGTTATTTCCAACGAAGAAAGACCCGTCGGAAATTTCTGATCATTTCCGACGGGTTTCCGACAGAATAAGGAACCCGTCGGAAATCCGTCAGAAAAATAGCCGTTTCGATATAGCCGTTGTATAGCCGTTGAACTAGCCATTGTAATTTTGAGATTCCGTCGGAATCCCGTCTGTATTCCGTCGGAAATTTGCTTAATTTTCTCTATTTAAATCAACCTTCTCCTCTCCCCTCATTCATAACAAAGCTAAACAAACTTTATAAAATGCCTTCCTCTAATCGTTTTGATTATTTTCGATCTTGGATGGATAAAAGTTCGAGCGATCCGGTGACGGGAGTACTTACGAATGAGTTTGCCGAAGGTCTACATCAATTCATACAATTCGCATCAAACCAGGACATAACATTGCAATCTGGTAAGATGTATTGTCCTTGTAGTAAATGTGGAAATCATAGGTTTATTTCGATATCTATTGTTCAGAATCATCTATGTCTCTTATACACATCTAGATGTGTATAAGAGACAGATTCATAACAAAGCTAAACAAACTTTATAAAATGCCTTCCTCTAATCGTTTTGATTATTTTCGATCTTGGATGGATAAAAGTTCGAGCGATCCGGTGACGGGAGTACTTACGAATGAGTTTGCCGAAAACCTAGAACCTGTCTCTTATACACATCTAGATGTGTATAAGAGACAGCTTCTAGAGAATATTTCGAACCCTTGTATCATTACTCTTTCTATTTTTATGCAGTATTATTCAGCCATGATTTGTGTTTCAATTTCTATGTCTGAGTAATTTGCTAGTTAGGTTAGGGTGATTTAGGGTTGATGAGGAGTTTGTAGATTTGCTATATTTTTAGGGAAAATCAATTGGTTCTTCACCTGGACTTGTGCTTATATTGATTTCTTGATTGATCACCTAGAAATCAAACCCTAGGTTGTTTAATAGATGCGAGAGCGTTGTTAATCACCAGAACTAGTGTTAAGTGAGCAAAATTTATATTCGCAAAGAGATTTGGTTTAGGGATTTTGTGAACAATCGAACTTGTTTCTAATGCTTGCCTGAATTGATAGGATTTACAAAGAGATTCGGGATTCTGGAATTTAGGGATAGATAACTTCTGCAACGAGAGTTGATTGGTTTTAAATCTGTGTTTCGAGTTCTAGACAGCTTTAAAATAATTCCCTGAAAATATACATTCTGCATTCTCGGATTCAACCTGCGAATCATCATTGCCTAGCGTTTTGTCTCATTGAATTTTAAGAACTTTAAATCAATCACTCACTACTTTTTAGTTTAATCATTTTGTTTAACATTCTTTTGAAATCGACTTAGCATAATTTGAATCTAGAAACCATAGTGTAGCTCATACTTCCTTTGGGATTCGATAACCCTTTGTACTTCAACTGCATTGCTGTGCACTTGCAGTATTGATTTATTTGGGTAAAAATTTGACCCTTTCAATATACCATCGTTTGTTGAGGGTGGAGTTAGAATAGAGGAACCAAATTTAGAAGCCCGAAGGTTTTTTGACATGTTAGATGCACCTAAGCATCCGTTATATCGAGGTTGTAGTGAAGGGGATTCGCCTTTATCAACGGCAACTAGGTTGATGACCATCAAGACGGATTACAATTTGAGTGAGGATTGTGTGGATGCATTCGCGGATTTTGTGAAGTCAATTTTGCCTGAAGATAATCTTTCACCAGATTCGTATTATGAGATACAAAAACTGGTAGCTGGTCTAGGTTTGTCATATCAGATGATAGATGTATGCATCGATAACTGTATGATCTACTGGAGAGAGCACGAGAAACGATCGTCATGTCGGTTTTGTCGCAAACCTCGGTTTCAAGAAACAAGTGGAAGAGTTCCTGTACCATATAAACGTATGTGGTATTTGCCTTTAACAGAAAGGTTAAAAAGGTTATATCAATCGGAGCGCACAACAGCTGCAATGAGATGGCATGCAGAGCATACATCAGATGGAGAAATAACCCATCCCTCAGATGCAGAAGCATGGAAACATTTTCAATCATTGTATCCGAGTTTTGCCTATGAGAGAATGAATGTGTACCTCTGATTAAGTACATATGGTTTTAACCCATTTGGGAAGCATGTGAGGCAATATTCGTTGTGGCCAGTCATCGTGACACCGTATAATTTACCGCCTTCGTTGTGTATGAAACGAGAGTTTCTGTTCCTTACCATTCTCGTTCCTGGCCCAGAGCATCTGAATAGATCACTTTACGTGTTCTTGCAGCCATTGATTTATGAGTTGCAACAGTTATGGGAGAATGGTGCTCAAGCATTTGATGTTTCTCGACAAGAGAATTTTGTGATGCGTGCTGTACTTATGTGGACCATAAGCTATTTTCCAGCATATGGGATGCTATCCGGATGGACAACACATGGAAGGTTATCGTGTCCGTATTGTCAAGATAATATGAATGCATTTCAGTTGAAGCATGGACGAAAGACGTGTTGGTTTGATTGCCATAGAAGATTTCTACCGAAGGATCATCCATATCGTCGGAGCATTACATTGTTCAAGAAGAACAAAAAAGTATTTGATGATCCACCTCCGGAGTTAGACGGTAATTATATGTTAAGTCAGTTCATAGATTTTGGGGCAGAGAAGACGGTAATATGCGGTGGAAATGGGCATCTTCCTGTTGATGCATGTGGAGATCTTCACAATTGTCATAATAAGAGTATATTCTGGGATTTGCCATATTGGAAGGATCACTTGTTGAGGCACAATCTAGATGTCATGCATATTGAGAAGAACTTTTTTGACAACATTATGAACACAGTGCTAAATGTCCAAGGGAAGACGAAAGACAATTTGAAGTCTAGATTGGATTTGCCAGAGATATGTTCCCGTAAAGAACTGCACGTGATGGGGAACGGGAAAGGTCCAATACCCGTGTTTCGGTTGGATGCACCTTCAAAACAGGAGTTCTTTGATTGGTTTATGCATAGTGTAAAATTTCCAGACGGATACGCATCTAATCTTCGTAATTGTGTTGATAGTGGGGAAGGGAAACTATCTGGGATGAAGAGTCATGATTGTCATGTTGTGATGCAGCGTCTCCTTCCTTTTGCATTTGAAGGCCTTCTACCCCGAAACGTTCACGGAGCGATTGCAGGTATATTTCAATTTTTTTTCAGATTGTACATGAATATTAAAATAATTTATAGAAAATATTAATTTATTTCTATTATCATATAATTTTTCAGGGATAGGTGCATTCTTTCGGGATTTATGCAGTGGATCTCTTACAGCAGACGGTATTCGAAATCTACAAGAAAATATACTTGTGATCATTTGCAATCTCGAGAAGATATTTCCACCGTCATTCTTTGATGTTATGGAACATCTTCCCATTCATTCTTTGATGTTATATCATCTCTTAGTATTATCAAATAATAAACTTATTTTGGTGACTATTTTTAATTTTTAAAATTTCATGTATAAATACTTTAAGTTAGATTACAAAGTATAGTATATGTTTAAGTGTAATGAGGTAGAAATTTTAGATTTCAAGAAAATATGAAAGTTATTAATGTAGATGATGATTGTTTTTATGATAACCATATAATTATGTTTTAAATTATATAAAGATTAGTTTTACATCTATTAAAATCAAATTTGAACCCCTAAACCTCAAATCCGTCGGAAATCCGTCGCAAATTTGCGACGGATTTCCGACAGGCATTTAATTTTTTTGACCGGCTGGCGGTTGACTCGTCAACCAGAATCCGATGGAATTACGTTTTCAGACGACCTAGATGCGACGATCTATTTCCATCGGAAATCCGTCAGAAATGATCATTTCCGATGGTTACGTCCGTCTGTATTTGATTGTTTTTTTGTAGTGCACGTCTTACCGAAGAATCAACATTTCAAAAGAAATGCTAATCAAAACATTTTAGTAAAACTGCTCTGATATAAAATCATATTAACATTTTGACCCAAAAAAATCATAATAACATATAAGAAAGTGTTTCATGGTCCCAGACTGACGCATTTATAAATGCTTTAGAAAATTGATGATTTTCTTATACCTCTAATTAGATAATAATTTAGAAAATTAAGCCAAGTTTTATGTATTCTTGACTTCTGTAGTTTTGATAATTAATCTAGAAGATTTTTAACTTTTTGAAATTTACATATCAATGTTAAAGTGGTTTTCTTAAAATTAAAAAGCAATTTGAGTTTTTTTTTGTGTAGTAAAATAATTCCTAGCTTTCGGTAAAGACAGCATCTAGTAATGAAATATAAGAAAATCTTCAATTTTTAACCCCAAAAAAGCCTTCATTTATTTTTCTTGATTTATTTTTGTAACCGGCCAAGTTGACTCTAGTGGACTTGACTCGCTATGCATTGCTTTCCGAGTTATTGTCTGTCTATAAATAAGACCTTTACACGGTCATCAAAACAAATCGACACACCAACACACAAACAACTCCAATCCAAATCCAAGAAAGAGATTTAAGAAAGAAAACAACAGAGTCTTGTTCTTGATAATGATGGGAGATACGATGGGAACATTTGGTTCAAGCATGGCAAGTTTGTTTTTCTTGTGGGCAACTTTTCAACAGATCTTCCCTCATCACCTCAAGATCGCAATCAAAGAGTTTCTTTTGTCTACAATCCAACAATTCTCTTTTGTCCAAAGATTCTCCGACCGGATCATCAACTTCTTCTCTCCTTACGTTGTCATCAATTTCCCAGAGTACGAAGAGTACCGTTTTAACCACGCTTTCGCAGCCATCGACACTTACCTTGGGGCCAAAGCAACCGATAAAGCGCAGAAGCTTAGGGCAACTCAGGTTAAAGAGAGCAAAGGACTAGTCTTGAAACGTGACGAGACTAAAGTTAGAGACATATACGAAGGAGTTAATGTCTGGTGGGAGATTGTGACTGGTACTGATGGAGACAGAACTCATAGGCTCACTTTCCATAGACGTGGATTGGAAGTTGTAACAGGATCCTACATTAAGTATGTGGTGGAAGAAGGCAAATCGATCGAGGCAAAGAACAAGAAGATGAAGCTGTTCACAAATAACCCTAGTTCCGATTGGGGTTCCAGCAAGAAAAGCTTGTGGAGACACATTTATTTTGAGCACCCGGCCAGTTTTCAGACATTGGCTATGGATCCTAAGAAGAAAGAAGAAGTTTTGAACGATCTTGAGGCGTTTAGCAACGGGAAAGATTATTACAAGAAGATTGGGAAAGCGTGGAAAAGGGGTTACCTATTGCATGGACCACCAGGGACAGGTAAATCTACGATGATTGCTGCTATGGCGAATCATTTGAATTATAGTATCTATGATCTTGAACTCACGGCTATACAGAGCAACTCGGAGTTGAGAAAACTCCTCACCGCAACATCGAGCAAGTCCATTATTGTGATTGAAGACATCGACTGTTCTGTAGACCTAACGGGTAAGAGAAGGAAGAGAGACGGTGACTTGATCAGCAAGAAAGATGGAGAAAAAGGCAAAGAAGATCAGAATCAGAGTAGAGTCACACTCTCTGGGCTTTTGAATTTCATAGATGGGATATGGTCGGCTTGTGGACAAGAGAGGATTATCATTTTCACCACGAATCATATGGAGAAGTTAGACCCGGCTTTGATCAGGAGAGGAAGAATGGATATGCACATTGAGTTGTCTTATTGTAGTTTCGAGGCGTTCAAGGTTCTTGCCAAGAACTACTTGGATCTTGATACTCATCCCCTGTTTGGTGAAATCGAGTCTTTGCTGAAGGAAACAAAGATCGCTCCTGCTGACGTCGCAGAGAAATTGATGGCCAAGAATCACAAAATCGATGTCGATGGATCCTTGAAAGACTTGGTACAGAGTTTGGAGAGGAGAAAGAAGTATCAGAGAGGTCAGGGTGATGATCACAAGAAGAAATCTAGTGGCAAGAAACTCGCAACATTTCGTGGATTGTTTTAGCCTTTAATTAGGCCAATGTCCGATTTATCTATAGACTGCAAATGTAGCAATCGTATGTGGTAGAATAAGGAAATTCAATTGGGCTACGAAATAATAGTGTAGAATATTGTAATGACCGTCGACATTAGAAATTCACAGTATTTGGGCTGTAGTTTCACCTTCTTCCTCGTGTGCGAAGCATGACCACATATAAAATTAGTTTTGATAGGAAAAATATCAAGAAATATTTGCTTATCCATGGGACAAATTTGTCGTTTAGTCCAAATTCAGTAAGGAGAAAGTCTTCTTCTCATTATCGCCCACAAATTCTTCCACACATTTTACTTAATTTTTATATATGAAGCTTGACGATTCTAAGAACTAGTTATAATAATGATGTTTAAACAGATTTTCAGGTTTTATTGAAGGAATAATACCTTAAGTTTAATTATTATTATTATTATTATTTTGTATATACTTTTTTTTTGAACTTATGTTGTTGTTGTAGATGTTTTGGTTGTAACTTGTAAGTGTAACTTTAAGATGTAAGTGTATTTTAAAAATTGAAAAGTTTATAAACTAATATATATAATAAAATCCAAACAATGCAACAATATATATCTAGTTTGCTTCATATACATATTTCACTAGATAAATATCAACATATTTACTTTAGCTTTAACACACACAAAAAAAACTATTTACTTTAGCATGACTAGTTGTTAAGAAAATATCATAATCCAATCAGTAGATAAATGGGAAAAATGCCAAATAATACTCAAACTATTTCATTCTGGCCAATATATACCTCAACTAACGACCTGACCAAAAAATGCCTCAACTACGGTTGACTTTTTCAAAAATATGTTAACTTTTCGTTGACTTGGCCAAATTAGCACACCGTTAACTCAACTAACGGAATCATTAGATGCCGTTTACTGTTAGCCGTTTAATTGAAACGACGTCGTTTTGGACAGAACGAAACGACGTCGTTTTGTTTAATTTTTTTAAAAAAACACGACAAGCTTGGCTCGAACTCGGGTTTGGAGGAAATGAGAGGCGTTCTCTTACCACTGAGCCAGCGGCATATATTGGTATATCATCAAAAGTTATAAGATATATTAAGTTATTTTTCTTGTTTCATTATTTAAGAAAATAAGTTTTTTTATGTTTTTCATTTAAATTAAAGAAATTGTATGAATCAATTACAAATACTAAAAGGAAACCAAAAATTAGTTTTAAAAATAGAAAATAAAATAAGTTCTTTTTCAACTACTAATACCAAAAGAAAAATAAATTACTAATTCCCAATCACTAATACCAAAAGAAAAATAGAAAAGAAAAATAAGTTCTTATTATTTTCCTTTTAATAAATAAATTGACTTTTTTTTTGGTATTAGTAATTGAAAAAGAACTTATTTTTTTCTATTTTTAAAAACTAATTTTTGGTTTCCTTTTAGTATTTGTAATTGATTCATACAATTTCTTTAATTTAAATGAAAAACATAAAAAAACTTATTTTCTTAAATAATGAAACAAGAAAAATAACTTAATATATCTTATAACTTTTGATGATATACCAATATATGCCGCTGGCTCAGTGGTAAGAGAACGCCTCTCATTTCCTCCAAACCCGAGTTCGAGCCAAGCTTGTCGTGTTTTTTTAAAAAAATTAAACAAAACGACGTAGTTTCGTTCTGTCCAAAACGACGTTTCAATTAAACGGCTAACAGTAAACGGCATCTAATGATTCCGTTAGTTGAGTTAACGGTGTGCTAATTTGGCCAATTCAACGAAAAGTTAACATATTTTTGAAAAAGTCAACCGTAGTTGAGGCATTTTTTGGTCAGGTCGTTAGTTGAGGTATATATTGGCCAGAATGAAATAGTTTGAGTATTATTTGGCATTTTTCCCGTAGATAAATTAATCAAAACAAATTGCTTAGCTCTTCTTATTTGTGTTTTGGTTCAGCTTCATCTGTTTAAGCCAACTTTGAGTCCTGAGATCGAATTTGGCCGGAGCGGTTGGTTGGTGATACAACGACAAGGACCTTCTTTGGAACAAGGAATATGGACTTTCTTGCTTCTTTGCTTATTAGATCGATTTGTTTATTTGCTTTCTTCTTTGCCGCCTTTTTGCTTCCTTTTCCTTTCCTTACATGCTTAACTCGTTTACTTGCTTTCTTTTTTTTGCTTTAGTTCATTGCTTGTTTCTCTGTTTCTTTATATTTTATTTTTATGATTAGTGCACTGTTTGCTTTAACAATATTTTCCTTGAATCCCTTTGATAGTGTGATCGTTGTGATTCGTAACGCATTGCATATATTCATGGGTACATACACAATGGCGGGGCCATAACTTTTTTTTACCGGGGCAAAAAATATATATTAAAAAATTTAGTTGATAAATTACCAAAAAATATGATTTTTTATAAAAATTTGAGAATAAACGTGTAGATGCTAAGGAAAAAGTTGAGAAAAAAATAAAGTTAGATGATAAAAAAAAAATTGTACAAAAGCTAACAAAAAAGAAATGGTTTTTCATAAAAAAAATTGGGTTTTTAAATATTTTGTTAGCTAACAACTAATTGAGATCCATAAATATTCATATAAAATGGATTTAAAATAAAGCTAAGCCCAAAATCAAAATAAAACCATGAGCCCAAATAAAGTTTTTGTTTCTAATGTTTTTCTTTTTCTTTTATGGGTCAAACAATAAAAATTGGTGGGGTCAAACAATAAAAATTGATGGGGTCATAACATTTTTAATTAAACAAAAACATAAAAAAAAAATAGGTGGGGTCAGCTGACCCCACTCCTCTCCACCTGGCTCCGCCCCTGTACATACATACATACATAATACATACATACATACATACATGATACATACATACATACAGTATTTGCTTCCTTGATTTGTTTTGTTTATTTCTTTCATCAATGCTTTTTTGCTTACCTTGTTTACTTGTTTTCTTCTTTGCTTCTTTGATTTAATTTATGCTTAGTTCATTGCTTGTTTCTCTGCTTATTGATTTCTCTGCTTAGTGCATTGTTTGCTTCTTTGATTTATCGGTTTAGTTCATTGTTTGTTTCTTTGCTTAATCTATTTGTTTACTTCTTTCTTTGCTTACTTTCTTCCTGCACTAGTTTAATCATGTAATTTATATTAAGATCTACTCCCTTCATTCCTAAAAGTTTTTCTGAATTTTATTTTTATTTCACAAAGATAGATGTTTTAAGTTTTCTATGTATTTTTTTAGTCAATAATGAAGAATTGTATATACGAAAGTTATGAAACTTACCCGGCCCGGCCCAAGAAGATTGGTGGTCCAAAGGCAAAAAAGGAAAAAAAGATGTTCAAAGGTAAGGTTATTTGATTTTTAAAATATTTGGAGTCCATTATAAAACAGATATGTGGCCCAAAATTTAACAAAATTGTTGGTGATCCTAAGCAATGGCTTAGCCCGCCTGTCCTCTGGGCCGGGTAATTACCTACGCTTTAATTTATTATATGTATGAAAGTTATGTTTTAATTTATAGTTTGTGTATTCTAAAATTTTTAGTTTTATAATCTGAAAAAAGTAAATAACATAATGGATAATAAAATAATTTTTAACAAATACTGAGATCAGATTCAATTGGTCATATTTCAAATAAATATTTTCTTCTTTCAAATAGTTCTTTTTAATTAATGGGTTTTGGGTTATAGTTATTTTATGCAGTCGATACTATCAAGACTTTGTATGATTACAGTTGTGTTGAGCTGTAACCAATGTGAACATAGTTCCACACAGAACACGTAAAATGTGGAAAAAAAAGAGAGATTGTAATTACGTGCGTGTGTACGAATTTAACCGTCTATCGATAATTGTTCATGCAATTTAATGGAGATGTTAGGCTATTTTCTTGATTTAAGAAAAAAGTTCTTGCAGTGTAGGAAAGTCATGCATTTTGTATCTGTTTTGCGAGAATTCAAAGATTTTTTGTTTTGTTAATGTCGAACTGTTATTTCACATTAGTGCTTCTTCCATTGATGGTAATTAAACAAGTACAAGTCAATTAGGTCTAGAAAATACAGATATACAACACTGTTTATGGATCGATTTAGACCAAATCATTGACAAACTCGATCAAGGGATAAACAATGCCTCCGATCAATCTGTCTAGGCAGCTGATAAATATATTTTACTTATTTATCTACTATTTTTTTTTAATAAAAGATAACAATTAATCCAGTTACCAAAACAAATTAGTGATTAGATTGTTTCAGTCCTTCTCGAGGCTCTCTGTCTTTTGGTTCTTCTCCGACGTTAAATAGTTCTTGTGTTTGTTTGTGGTATCCCTTATGTTTTACTGATTTAGTGTTTCTCTTAGTGATTAAGTTGCTATTGCTCCTATTTTTTTTTGTTCCATCTGTTTTACCATTTTGTTTTGGTTTTAGTTTGGATCTTTTTTTCTTGTAAAATTCTCAAGTCTCCCTGGTGTCAGGGGCGGAGCTACGTTACGACCGACGGGGTCACGTGCCCCCGGTTAAATTTTTTTTCTTCAAGTAGTTCTATGATAATGTCTTCTGACTAACTTAAATCCCATGATAATGCCTCCGGTTAAAAATTCTCCTAGATCCGCCACTGCCTGGTGTTATTGGGGCTGTTGTCTCCGGGAGTTTTCGAACTCGCCGACTTTGTCTTTCTTAAAACTTTAGGGCATAAGTTTCCCTTATTTCTCTCGGGCTTTGTCTCCAATGTATGTGGTTGTGTATTATATTTTGTATCTGTCGATGGTTAATACTCCATCTGTTCTATTTTAATTGATGTTCAAGAGTTTTGTTTTTGTCCCAATTTATTTGATTTTTGCACATATCTATGCAAGTTTTTAATTTATTTTAATCTAACATTGATTAAAAAAAAATTACTATTTGAGTTTACAAAAAATACTTTGGCTTTCTGCCTTCTATTTTTCTTTTTTTACTAATTTTAATTTTTTTATTAAATGGTATTTTTAAATGTAAATTACTTTTCTTAATATATGTGCTTTTAGTTAGAACATCACTTAAAATGGAACATAGGGAGTATATTTTTCAAATGAAAAAAAAACGAATAACAAATTCTCAATTCCATTTAATGTTCAGACTCTAAAGCAAAAATTTAACACAGGGAGTATCCCAAGAATATATTATTGGAAAAAAACAAAATATGAAAGAAAAACGAGAATTCATGAGAATCTGCCTAAGTAAAATCATATCACTTGCAAATGTTTGCAATCGCAAATGGTACAAAGAAATGCAATTGGGCCTGTCAAATGTTGTAATGGGCTGTCATTACAATAGTTTCAGATTCAGACTCCACATTCACCTTCTACCAAAAACGTGACCACACTGAAAAAAAGACAAATTTATTTTCAATAAACTAACAAGTCCGACAAATCATATCCGTTTCATTTTCTTGTTCAGAATAAAAGCATATCCGTGTCATTTTCTTGTTCAGAAAAAAAGCATAAATCTTGATGGTTGGATTAAGCATGCCGTACAGTTTCAATACTAATATCGAGGAATAAGTCAATTTGTCACTTCTTCCACACATTTTTTTAACTTTTCTATGACGTTTTGACGATTCAACGAAGATATAATAATATTTGATAGTGATGTTAAACCTCAAGAGCATCGGATTAGCAATTAACACCTAGAGATTAATTATCATCAATATTATTCAATGGTAGCAAATCTAAACTCAAAAGGAACCATACGATCCCCAGAAGCAGAAACACAAGATCCAAACGAAGAACAAAAGAAAAACACCAGAAAGAGAAAAAAAATTCAAAAACAACACAAAGCTACCATTGGATCAATCTCTCTCTCTCTCTGAGATCTAAAGCTGACCACAATCAGCGATCACAACAGGCTTTGAAGTCCTCCCAGAGTCAGATCCAACCTTCTCAATGTTCCTAACCACGTCCATACCTTCGACGACTTGGCCGAACACGACGTGCTTGCCATTGAGCCACTCGGTCTTCTCGGTACAGATGAAAAACTGAGATCCGTTGGTGTTGGGACCGGCGTTAGCCATGGAGAGGATACCTGGACCGGTATGCTTCCTTGTGAAGTTCTCGTCCTTAAACTTCATCCCGTAGATCGATTCGCCTCCGGTTCCGTTCCCGGCTGTGAAATCTCCTCCCTGGCACATGAATTTAGGGATCACGCGGTGGAACGACGATCCCTTGTAGTGGAGTGGCTTCCCGGACTTTCCGATTCCTTTCTCTCCGGTGCAGAGAGCGCGGAAATTCTCCGCCGTCTCTGGGGTGGTGTCAGCGTAAAGCTCCATCACGATCCTACCGGCCGGTGTGCCGCCGACGGTCATGTCGAAGAAAACTTTAGGGTTAACCATTTTTTCCGGAGTGAGTTAGCGAGAGAGATTAGGGTTTTTGGTACGATTTAGGCTACAGGTTACAGAGAGGGGATTGATATAGAGAGAGAGGGGATTCTAGTTTCCAAGCGATGGGGGATATTTAAAAGGAAATATTTTAGTGACCGTTGATTTGTACACGTGTCATGATCTTGAAGGGGTTTAGGTTAACTGTGGTTAGGTTGAATCTGACTAGGGTTAAAAGTTGCGTGGATCCGAGGCAGAGAATATCGTGTTTCCACTTTTTACTGGATAGAACCATGAATTGTGGGATCATGATTGAAACGACATCGTTTCATCAAAACTGGGCCGAATTTCGGATTGAAAGGCCCATTGAGCTTGCGAAATTCACCAAGCTTGTTATATCTTTTTTTAATAGGCCCAATTCTCCAAAGTACGTAGTTGTTATCTCCCCCTATACTAGATTAGGATTATACGAGATGTATTCCTCTTATTCAATCAGTTACTGCCACCTCATCGTTCCTCTGCTTCATCTTCTTTTCTCTTCTTCTTCTTCATGTTCATGAATTTTGGAATTGTGCTTTTTTAAACAAAAGAAAATTATTCTGAAAATTTAACAAAGATAACAAAATTGTTTGCTCCTATCATCTACTACAGAAAAAAAAGAAAAGAAAAAAAGCGTTAAAGATTCTGTAAAGTTACAAGTTACAAAGGTACAAGTTACAAAGGAAGGAGGATCTCTCTACCAACAAACTCTCTCTATCTGTAAAACGATAGTATCATTGTTCGTGTGCTCTTGGTTTTACAAGTCCCCCATAGATACAGACAAAGCGTTGTGAGATTTTCTCTAATCTACTTCTTCTTCTTTGACTTGCTCGAAGACCGAGTGTACGCAGTACCCTGCAGAAGCAAATGTATCAGTTCCAAAACACTCAACAACGCTACATTATGCAGAAGTTATTAGATCTTGTTGTCTATGTAAGTAAGTACCTCAAGCCATTCATCAAGCGAAGCATCTCTAGTTCCGGTTCCAACTTCAACTTTTGATGATCTCTTTGTTTTCTTCTGCGCGAGGAAATGATCGGTTATGCTTTTACTCAAATTCCATTTTCTAATAAGAGAGAAGGCCACAACATAATTGTATAAAGCGACATTTCATGTACCTTGGTCATATGCCTCAAACCATTTTGGATATAGATGATAAGAAAAACGATAACCGAGATTAAAAGGCCGCTAAGGAAGAATGACTCCATCCTGAAGAGAGGACCGTCTTCAACAACTTCGATGGTTCCATTGTAAAAGGTGCTTTGGTATGGCTTACCATTTATCTCATATATGATGGTGCCAACTAGATCAAAAGCACCCGCCTGCACAAAGGAAATGGTTCAGCTCGGACAAACTCGTGACTAGAAAAACTATATGATCAATAAACATACCTGTAGGAACTTGCTAACAGCAAAAACATATGGGAAGGTAGCTTGAGCAGAAGTTGGCACAGATGCGTTGCCGAAGCTCTACACATAGAAGATAACAACTTAAGGAGCAAAGGCCATAAAAAGGAAGAGAGGAGAAAATCTATAGATTCAGCAAAGACATTATAAGTTTCTAATTCTAGAAATGAGGAAATAATAAAGCTACGGCATAGAGAGACGATCAAAGACAGTATCTAGAGAGAGACTTTTCTTGAACTTTGAACAAAGTTAAAATGCTAGAGAGGAGACTTTTCTTGAATTTTGAAACAGGGAAGTAACAAGTTAAGGTATTGCTATTGAACTATGATAGACCTAACAAAGACAATAATGAAACATCGAGACCCTAGCGAGAGCAAACTAGACTGATTCCGAGGCAACAAATGTGAAAACTGAGAGGCAAGATCATTAATTTTACCAGAGCGGTGAGATTCTGAACCAGAGGCTTCTGATCAAAAGGAAGATGTAAACTTCCTTTAACCGCAACGATATCTACATTCGATTGACCTATTCATATGATCCAACAGAAAATTTAGAAACTTTGAGCTAACTTCAAGTAATCAGTTTGATAAAATCATTTCATTTACCATCATTTTTCATTCCAACGAGCAGCTCGGTCTCATGTCCAGCTTTTATTACTGCAGAAATCAGAAGAACTCAGGATTAGTACCCAAAATTGGGAGGAACTAGAACCCTAATTTTGGAAATTTAGAATCAGAAACAGGAAAAATCAATACTTTTTGCACTGTTTTTGGGGAAAACGCAAAGGGTTTCGATTCCAGGAGCTGAGCTAAGTGCCAAACCAAACACATCCTCTGCATCACTCTCTTCTTCGCCTACATCGGAAACTTCAAACCCAGAATCTTCCGAATCCGTCTGGCACAAAGCAACTAGAGCAACACGCAACTTTCGAATTCAATCAACAACCATAAAATAAATCTTAGATGAGTTGAAACAACGCAAGATTAACAGCATCGGCGACAAGAAAGATAACAGAATCAGAAGCAATCAGTAGATCTATATGTTAGCTATAGAGGAGCGGAGAGAGAAAAGAGTTAAAACCTTGGAGGAAAGGTGAAGCAAGGAGAAGGAAAGCGAGGAAGAGAAGTCTAATACTCGTCGTCATGATGATGGGGTTTTGAGAAAGTTAGAATTTTGATCGTCGTGCTCTGAAGTAAAAGGCGAAGAAAGCAAGATGACAAGAAGGCGTTTTGGTCTTTGACGTTGTTTCTTCACAGGCGTTGACGGTGACGAAGAAGAACAACGCATGGTGTCTAAGATCGGATTCTTGAAAACGACAACGTTTCAGCTACAATTTAGAAACACATTGTCTCGTCTCATAGGTGTCAAAAAATAATTTTCCGAGGCTGATTGAAATCAGAAATTCAAGTGATGAAAAAATCTTAACAATCAAAGATTATAAGAAAAGTTTAAATATCGGATTTGTCTTTTTGAGCAAACAGGTCGAAGGAATTTATGAAGCCGGTGTGAAATTATGAAAAAAAGGGGAATATGTATGAATTATATTAAGTATGGAGTGAGATAGAACAAGTAATTAGTAGCTCAAAGTGAGTGAATAATAAGAGTAGAAAGTATTCCCTCTGTTTCACAAACATTGTCATTCTAACATTTTTCACACAAATTAAAAAAAACTTGTAAATCTCTTTTATGCCTTTTATTAATACATTAAATCAGTTTCTCTCTCTAATTAATATGTTAAAATAGTAGGGATAAAACTGAAATTTAGTTTAAAAAATTACATTGAAAACATCAAGTGACATTCTTTGTGAAACAAAAATCAAGAGTCAAAATGACACTCTTTGTGAAACGGAAGGAGTAGTAGTTATTGAATTCAAAGAGATAGTGTTTAATAGTGACCAAAATCAAACAGATTATGCAGATAACACATAACTAATATAGATCAAGTAAATTATGCAGAATATATGCAGATCAAATGAATTTAAAGATTCAGAATAATGATAAACATAAAACTATGCAAGTCAAATGCTAAAAATTTTAAAAAATGCAAGTAAAAAAGTTCTTAATAGAAACATGAAAGAATTACTCAGATATTACACAAAAGTTGGTTTATTACTAGAATATTATACATTTTTATAAAATTACTCAGATATTTTGTGCCTTTGTGTAATTACAATTAACACCCTTCATTAACTTGCAATTTTTTTAATTTAAAAATGATTAACCAAAAATTAGTTTAATCCACCTCATTAACATCTAATCCACCTCATTAACATGAAAAAAACTGAATCCACGTCATGAAATACAGTATCGGGAAAAAAAATTCTCTCTCGCCGGCGAAACCTCTCTCTCTCGGCGATTCCTAAGTCGAACTCTAATTCCGCCGTCGTATCGTCTCTTCCGGCCGCTTCTCTTATCTCCGTCGCATTTCGTCTCCTTTTTCACGAACTCGAGTGGGGACTCTTCGTTTTCTCGGCTAAAAATCTATCCTTTTCACGAACAAACTTGCTCCGGTAAGTTTGCGGCTGAGTTATTATACTTCACGGCTGAGTTATTATACTTCAAGGCTGAGTTATAATACTTCACGGCTGAGTTATAATACTTCATGGAAGACGAAAGGTTGCGTAGGTTAACTCGGCGAAACCTCTCTCTCTCTCGGAGAAACCTCGTCTCTTCCGGCCGCCGTCGTATCGTCTCTTCCGGCCGCTTCTCTTATTTCTGTCGCATTTCGTCTCCTTTTTCACGAACTCGAGTGGGGATTCTTCGTTTTCTCGAGGGGACTCTTCGTTTTCTCGAGGGGACTCTTCGATTTCTCGAGTGTACTCTTCGTTTCCAATCCATAATTCAGCCGTAAACAATCCTTAAGTCAGCCGTAAACAATCTATAAGCCAGTCGTAAACAATCCATAAGTCAGCCGTAAACAATCCATAAGTCAGCCGTAAACAATCCACAATTACCGAAACCAGATCCATCATATATCGGAGAAGGATGAACGAAAATGAAGAAGAACGAGGAAGACGATGACGAATTGTATGTTCAAAATTTAAGTTCTGGATATCTCTGTTGATGTGAAGAACAAGGTGAAAAACAATGACGACGAGAAGGACGATGACAACGACGAGGAAGACGAAGACGACGTTTCGTATTTCTCTGTTGATGTGAAGAACAACGACGGCGAGAAATACGATGACGACGACGAGGAAGAGGAAGACGACGTTTCGTATTTCTCTGTTGATGATGACATGGAAATATGCATCCGACGTCATTTTTTAATTGATGAAGTGGCAAGTAAGCCACCAAGCGTTCACGTAAATCAACTGTCTTAAACCAGCCATCAAACAAAACTTTAAGTCAGTCGTAACATGAATACTATTACAGTAATTAAAAAACAAAAAAAACGGCTGTCAAATTCAGCCGTAACTCAAAATGAAAATCTTTAGCTCAGCCGTATCGTTTGATAAGTCAGCCGTCAAAACATCCTATTGTAGCAATTAATCTTTCGCTACTAAATCAGCCGTCATTAGGCCAAGTTTTTCGTTAACCCATCTCATTACGGCTGAGTTATGTCACTTACACGAAAATCAGCTGTAACGAACAAATAATTCAGCCAGCCGGAGAAAGTTAATTCAGCCGTGTCGAGACAATAACTGAGCCAAATTTTGACAAATCAACCATCGGTTATAACTCAGCCGTAACTTATGACTGGGTTATCTCGTAAGTCAACCGTTTTTTCATAACTCAGACATATTTAGTTAACTCAGCCGTAAATTATGTCTGGGTTATCTCGTAAGTCAGTTGTTAGCTCATAACTCAACCATTTTTTTAAAAACAGCCGCAACATACCGTAACTCAGCCGTGATTGCCGCTGTAGCGCTTTACGGCTGAGTTCATTAATACACGTTAGCGATTTCTGATGTGAAATTAAAAAGTAATGGCATTCTTTGTAATTACGTTTTTTCCTATAACATGTAACAAGGACACGTTGGGTATGTAAAATATAGGCGAAATATGATAGTAATAAAAAACGTTTTGTATGTTTCTGGTCATTTCACTTAATTTGTATGATATCTGAGTAAACTTCTCAAGAAATATTATGTATACGTTCACGAGTAAAAGCGATTCTAACAGAAAAATACTTAGTGTATGGTTTTTTAAACGGGTAATTATTTATAGCAATTATTTGAAACACAGAAAAATATTTGCTATGAATGCAGATCAAACAATGTAAGGTTTCGAGTTGTGTGTTTTCCATGTTTTTTTTTTTTTTTATATTCCGAGTTTACGTTTTTTTTTGTCCTCATTTATTCTCCACACCCTAATTCACCAAGATAATTCACCGATACTCCTACCTCTTTCCCGAAACCATGTGTATGTCTCTCTCTCTTTACACTAATTAACCGAGATAATTCATGTTTGAAATCAAAGTCCATCTATTTTGGGATCTCAACACCACAACTTTACTTGTTGAAAACAATAATCATTTTCTAGTAAAAAATATCAACAACGCTCTCCAACGTGTTAATTCCGATTATATCGTCCATAGGATTATGTGGGGAACATAAATAAGACTACAATAGAGAATGGTCTTATGAAGAAAAATTGTTTAGGCCGTTGGATAGCTAAAAAGGAGACTCGTGATCTTGCACTGGCAAGGTTTATGTATAATACTAGACGTCATAATCTTCTTGAGAAAGATCCGCCGGAGTCGGATGTTATATTGCTTGTTACAGGTGATTTTGATTTCAAACCCATGACGAAGGATCTACATAGGAAGAAGAAAACTGTGATCTTAGCCCAACCTGAAGAACCAAATGAAGAATTTCGACAAGGCTTCCCTGCTGCATGGTTTGTGTCAGAATTGGTTTGTCGAGGTATACATATGTATCCAGTATGAGGATTTGTGAATTTCTGATAGGCTTGTCTGTCTGTATAAAAACCTTGTTTCTTTTGTTATTCCTCTTTGTTCATCTATTCTTGTTCTAATGTATGAGTAACTATTGTGCAGAAAAAAAAATTCGGCTTGATTTGCTATTATTTGTATAGATTTCTATTTATTTCCATTTTCATATGTTTATTCATCTTTTGTTTTGACTGATTTTAGTATATTTCGAATTGACTTTCGCGTATTTCCTTCTTCTTTTTTTGGTTTAAACCTCCTTTTTGTTTTTTTGGTCAGTGTCAACGAAGAGAGCAAGAGTTTCCAGATCTCTCCGAAGTTAACGTTTCGAGATTTCTCCGAAGTTAGCGTTTCTAGATCTCATTAATGGAGAATGTTGCTGCAGTTCGTGCGTATTCCTCAGACGGTGAAGAGCATCCAGCCACTTTCTTAAGGCTTAAGAGGTATCTGAAGATTATGAGGGATGCTCTGAAGCTCAAGAAGATGACCCATCAAACGAAGTCCACGCCGAGTGAAACGAAGGCCACGCCGAGTGAAGCAAACACGAATGTTCATCTGGATATCCAGACCCTACCGGTCTTTGGTGGTTTAAAATGCAACGTTAACTTTGCCTTGCTGGATTTGAGAAGTTGCAGAATCTGGAAGTTGGCGTGTCCGAGCTGTTGATGCCAAATGATGTCATTAGCAACACATTGTCGGTTTGAGTAGAAGAACAAGAATTCTGGATTCTGCAACACATAGAGACCCTCACGACGTGGTCCCCTTGTCACCACTTTCTGAGTATCGAGAACAATAATATAGATAGCATTAGCATCAAAGAATACTCCACATGGATAATCCTCACAAACGATTTCTGCATTGATGGACAAATAAGAACATCGCAAAGAGGGATACTATATGCACTTGTGGTGAGTGTAGTGGAACCAACGTGAGTGATGGGGAGATAGTTATTGTATGCTACCATTACCGTCTCTGAGCCGTTGTAAGGTGTCACATTTTGCAGAGGAGCAGCGGTAGAGGTAATGTGTGCAGAGGCGCTAGAGTCAGGAAACCATTCCTGACCAGTAGCATCATAGACTCGAAGAGTAGCAAGAGCCTGAGGAGTGTCATCACTCTGATAAGCGTTGTCGAAGCGATTCCAGCACTTAAGAGCAAAGTGACCAATACGACCACAGATTTGACAAATCGGACGTGTGGAAGTTGGAGATTTTAGAGACAACATCATTGAAGTTAGGTGTGGGAACACGAGACATAGAGCTCTGAACCACCGTAGAGATTGGATCGTATTCCCGACCCAGATCGTTGAGGAAAGTAAAGATCTTTATGGATTCTTCTATTGGCTTTCTAATAGAACTAAGTTGATCACAGATGGTCCGAAACTCACGACAGTAAACCGGGAAAGCTTTGCTTCGATTTGACAACAACTGGAGCTGGCGACTGTTGGGCTTTTCAAGCCCATGTCCAACTCCCCATTAGTATGATATTGTCCGCTTTGGGCCCATATGACATAGCCCGCACGGATTTATCTTTGGGCTCCTCCCAAAAGGCCTCATTATAATTAGAGTTGGACATTACTTATATATTAGACCATTCCTGTCTAATCTTCCGATGTGGGACTTGGATTGATATCCCAATAATCCCCCTTCAAGCCAAAGACCACATCACTCTTGGCCTCCAACCTTCAGCGAAACATGGCACCATCTTGTACCGCCTTAATCGCAAGTTCACCTCGAGGGTTATCTTCCCACTTCTCCAAGTCCACTTTTTAGAATCTTGGCTCTGATACCAATTATTGGGATTTTCAAGCCCATGTCCAACTCCCCATTAGTATGATATTGTCCGTTTTGGGCCCAGATGACATAGCCCGCACGGATTTATCTTTGGGCTCCTCCCAAAAGGCCTCATACTAATTAGTGTTGGACATTACTTATATATTAGACCATTCCTGTCTAATCTTCCGATGTGGGACTTGGATTGATATCCCAATAGCGACGGAGGTCGAACTCTCTGGCGACTGAGCTTTTGTTGAAGTTATCTGCAAGAGAGAGCTAAACATCTTGAGATGTTGCTAAACCATGGACATAACTGAGCACTTCTTCTGTAAGAGTGCCAAAGATCCACGACTTGATGAGTTGATCACTGCAGGTCCAAGCTTCAAAGGTTTGATTTGGAGACGTGACGACAACATTGTTGACCATGGCTGTGACAGTAGCCGCCGGTGGAACTACTTGGCCAGTGACAAAGCCAAGGAGTTTCCGACTCCGAAGAAGAGACTCAAACTGGGTTTTCCAGAGTAGAAAATTGCTATCATTGAGCTTTAGTGTGACAGAACTGGAAACATGGAGATTAGAAGGAAAAAGGTAAGGATCGAGAGCCTCGGCCATGATAGCACCAACATCTGTTAAGGTTTAGGAGAGCTCTGATACCATGTGAAAGAACAAAGAACAAAGTTTTAGACTGAAATTTCAATTCAACTTCATTTATTTTGTTACACAGAGGTTCCTTTTATACAACTTAAGAAACTTTCTAGACCTAAACATCATTGCTAGGATCTAATTACATGTGTCAAGCATCTAGCTATTCTCTAAAAATAAGAGAGAATCAAATTTGTTATTCAGTACAATCGGACAGCTTTCTCCATCTATTTTTCCGTTTTGCTTTTCTGTACAATCGTCGCTTTGTCTTTTGTTGCACATGAAGAAGAGGACGACTGTTGTTGAGTAATGGGCTCGATTGCTTTCTTTATTTGTGTTGGATCTTTGTCTTCATTTTCATTATGTCCTTGTTTTCACTTTCACTTGCTACTCACTTATATCGTCGAGATAAAAAAAAATTAAACTTATCTATGAGTATAAAATTCAAATATTGTATTGTTTTGTAAGATGTAACGCTATGTCGCTATCTATTTTCAAATCTATGAATTGGAATTCTAAACTAAATAAAATAGATCTAAAAAAATACATATTTTACCAATATAGAAAATGAAAAATCTAAAACTTGATCCCCTAACATTTGCATAATATTAAGGTTAATTATCAATTATCATATACATACATTAATCACGCATCTGTTTATCTCTTCATATATAAGGGGAAGGAATTTCATCAAAACCCTAACTTAGGAATGAAAAGATCTATTAAACAACGTTATCATCGATACAACTGAGAAACAAATGAGATATGACTACGAAACGTTTCTTCCCTACAAGGAATCGTCAAGCCGCTCATTGGGTGATTGAATCCAAACTCTTCCTCAGCTCAACGAAGGAAATCTCTGAAGTGTTGGTTCAATGTGGCGTTTTGAAGGTTGCTAAGTTTGCTAAGTTTGTGGTAAGTACACTGAAATACTACCTAAGGTTGGCTCTGTGGTATGTGGATTCAAGTAGTGTTGGTTCAATGTGGCGTTCTGAAGGTTAGCTGGATATTTCTATTTTCAAACCTCGACTCTATACTAAGTTTATGTTTTGCTTGAGGGCAAGCAAAGGCTAAGTCTGGTGGAGTTGATATATCATGGTTTTTATCCATTTTTGGACCATGATATAAGTGTTTTTATAGAGTCTTTTGGCTATTTTCGAGTCTATATAGAGTCTTTGCAGGTTCAGGTACAATTGGAGCTGAACTGGAGATTTGGATACGTTTTGGAGCATAATGGAATGAAGTCACGAAGTTGGATTGAAGATGCACGATGAGTGTCGATCGACACCACTTGGCATCGATCGACACCCGTGTTTCCCGATTCCAAAGACGAGAAGTTTCCATTATTTTGAAGAAAAGGAAATCATCAAGACTTTTCCTAATCCTCCAGGGAATTGAAGATTCGTGCCTTTGCCTATAAATAGAGTTTTTCAGCCATTGTTTAGGCATCAGAA
>JAHZTW010000001.1:277158202-277253792 GCA_020283515.1 Alliaria petiolata
TTCAACACTAGATCCCCAGCAGAAGCAGTAAAGCTGATTGAGAACTTGGTATCTAGCAATAGTACCAAGAATGCATATCTTCAAAGGAAAGCATCAGCTGGCGCTAATGATGGAGGACAAATCGCAGAGATGAAGGCCATGCTAGGGTCTATGCACAACCTTCTAGTGGGGAAGAAACAAGTCCAATTTGCTGCAGAAGTGGAGCATTTCGAACCAACTGCTGAGGTTCAAATGGAAGATTGCAATTTCGTAAATGAAGGTGGCTTTCAGGGACAGAAGTTTGGGAATCAACACGGGAACATGTTCTACAATGGAAACAACCAGAGAAGCTCTTTTTCTGGAGTTCAGAATGCAGGAGGCTATTCTCCAAGATCCCAGTTTCAAAAGACCGAGTTTCAGAAGCCATATCAAAGCACCAACTACACCAGAAACTATGGGTCTTCCTCCTATCAAAACCCACCAGCTCAATCTTCTGCAGATGATGGTATGAAAGCGATGATGGAACAGCTTTTAGAAGGACAACAGAAGATGACAGTGAGCTTTAATGGGAAGATTGATAACTTGTATCAAGATCTGACTGGAAAGATGGACGCCATGTACCAGGACTTGAATGGAAAGTTCGAATCTCTGAACACCCATGTCAAGAAATTGGATACCCAAGTGGTTCAAACTGCAGAATATGTGAGAAGACAAGAGGGGTTTCTTCCTGGGAAAACTGATACAAATCCCAGACACCATGTCAATTCCATCACGATTCAGGGTGAAAAAAGCTTTCAACCAGTGCTAAAAAGGGGTTTGAATGCTGAAGAATTTGTGGAGTTTCAGGCTGAAGAAGAAGACGTTGCAGTTGCAGAGCCGGTGTCGATCGACACCACTGCTGAGTGTCGATCGACACCAGTAGAAAACCACGACTTCTCGAGCTCTGACGGACCGAAATCGAGCATGATCGACACTGCTCCGTCGACACAAAAGACTAGTGTAGATCGACACCAGCTGGGTGTCGATCGACACCCTTCCCAGATTTCGCCAGACACTTCTAAAGCCTCCAAAATTGTAGAGGAAAAGGCATACATGCCTAAGGTTCCATATCCTGTGCTACCCAAACACCTAAGGCCTCCCATTAGCGCAGAGAAGGTAGCTGCTTTCAACAAGAGGGTGATAAGAATTCCTAAGGAGATGTCATTTGATGAAGCTTATGAGAGGTATCCCTTGTGTGCTTTCTTCCAAAATTGCAGAGAAAGCTTTGAAGAGATGGAAGAGCTCTTTCACAAAGCACGGGATACACCGCCATCAATGAAGCAGCTGCTTAAGGTTGAAGATCCAGGGATGTTTATTGTTCCATGCTCCATTGGAGGAGTTGAGTTTGAACAATCTCTTTATGATTCTGGTGCTAGCGTGAACCTCATGTCAAAGGACATTGCAGAGAGGCTAGGAATCGCTGATATTCATCCTCCTCAAATGACTCTTGCTTTTGCCAACTCTTCAACCACAGTCTCATATGGTACAATTCCAGACTTGCTTGTCAAAGTAGGGAATTGTCTTGTACCAACTGATTTTCAGGTTATGGAAGTAAGCAAGAATTCTGTCATGCCACTCATCCTTAGAAGACCATTCATGGCCACGGTGGGAGCAGTTGTAGACATGCCCAATAAGAGAATCTCTTTCCCTAATGTTGACAAAAGAGTCTTCTACAAAGCTATCCCTACTACTGGAACCTCCAAACACATCTCTTGCATTGATGTGATTGCTAGAGAGGAGTTGGATACTAATGAGCAAGTAAATAAGGTGGTGATTCAAGAAGCATTGGCTGAGAAATCTGAGAAAGCCGTGGAGCTAGAAGATTGGAGTGGAAACATAGTTGTTGATCATCTCTTCAGGACTATGGGCGAAGATGAGGGTCTAATCAATCACAAGTTGATGGAGGAAGACGCTTTTGTGCTGGAGGCAAGGATTTCAGAGCTGAATTACAGCAAAAGTGCAGAAACTCGAGCTGCAGAGTTGGTGTCGATCGACACCAAGGCTAGTGTCGATCGACACCCTCCGCATATCAATCCAGAAGTTGTTTCCAATGCTGCAACTCCATCACATGTTATCAAACAGACAACTCCACATCCTACAACTCCAAAATCTCGAAGAAATCAAAGGTATGTACTTCCTGGAATCAATTTCAAACCCCCTGATCATCTAAATAAGAACTTTAAAAGTTCAAAAGCTGCTTCACACTTATGCAAGCAACGAGATTCTCGTCGAGGGCATGGTTTTTCTTTTGATGACTCTGCAGGAAAACGAAGTGTCCCACCCAAACTCAAGTCCCACCCTGCTGTTGTTCCTCACTTCCTTGATAGATCTCATGCACCTACTGCCTATACACCACCATGGATGATGAGACAATCTTTTGAGGGGCATTCACTGCCTCTGGCTGATGCACCCATCGCCTGATCACTTGCCAAAGTCTAGCTAATGACTGTAAAAAAGCGCTTAGTGGGAGGCAACCCACTGGTAAGTCAGTTTTTCTTTCATTTTTGAGTCAGTTTTCAGTTTGATTTGGAACTTTGGTTGAGTTATGAGTTTGGACTAAATATTGGTGCTTTTAACCGTGTTATGTGAGTACTCTGACAGTGCAAGCTTTGGAGAACTCGGATTTACACTTTTATAGGACCCAATTACGATTTTGGGAAGTCAGAATCCGACTACAGACACAGTGTCGATCGACACTAGTCTGTGTCGATCGACACCCTCCGCGAACACATGTAAGTGCTTTCTCCTTGCTCATTTCATGGTTCCTTTTCATTTATTCTTCCAACTTCAGGCTTAATAACACTGGGGACAGTGTTGTTCAAGTCTGGGGGAGGAAAATACTGATGTATTTTGCTTTATTTTGGTTATTTAGAGTCAGTCAAAAATGTGTTTTATCGAGTCAAAATCAGTGAAATTTTCAGTTTTCAGAAGAACTAACCACAGGAGATTGACACTTGAAGGACCATTGCCATAGCAGTTGATTGCAGGTTTTACTAAATAGAAAGCTGCAAGTGGAATCAGTCTAACAAGGCGAGTTCAGGTCCCCTTATAAGAACTAGGTATGCACAGAACTTGATTCCCCCTTTCAGTCCGAACAGATAGTCAATTGCAGTATCTTCTTGATCTTCCCTTGAGAAAAGAAAGAAAAACAGTTTAAGTCTGGGAATAGTGCCTTTGTCATGAGCCTGTCTCCTTACAAGTAACAATATTAGTGATGCTCTTGAACACGTCTCCTCACAAGGAACACAAGTAGAGAGTAGCACTATTTCCAGAGATTTCATAAGAAAAAGAAGAGTCAATGAAAAGATCTTAGAACACTTTGAAAATGGGCAGAAGTTGACTAAGGGAAGAGAAAATAGGGGAGCTGCATGAGAATGTCTTGTTCAGGCACTAAGGAAGGGAAAAGAATCTCTAAAGTTCTGTGGAAATACCACTATTAGAGTTCAAAATATTACCAAGAAAAGGATCTGGATTCGAAACTGGGAGATTGCTAAGTTTGTGGTAAGTACACTGAAATACTAAGTTTTTTTTGTTTTTAATCATCAATCCGTTCTTGGTTTAGTTTACATCATATGTATGCTATACATTTTCTCTGTCTTCTTTTTGCTTTCATACTCTGCTTTGAAACATGAATGCTTCCTTATTTTTAAAATAAGTTTTTTTTCTTTTTAAAAACCTCAATTGAGTTCTACTATTGAACCCTTGCTATTTTAATTAAGATTTTTAACTTCAAAATTTTCAAAATATATAATTAAAATATTCTTAAGAATCCATTAGAGTATCTAAGCATTGGAGATGCTGTAACCCATAACTTGTATGGTGTTCGGGTCATTTCGTCATTCATATGTGATCTGTAATATAAAAACAAGATATGGATAGGAATATATATTTTTAAATTAGAAGCCTCGAGATTGTGAAGAATGCGACTTCGGTCAGACCAAGTGGGTCTTAACTCTGAAGTGATCTCACTAATTATACCATACTTTGAGAAATGAAAACGAATATGCTGATCTGTCCTTTACAAAACTAGGGGCCGTACGCTGGTACGCATGGAACTAAAGGGGTTTTAACAATTTCCAAATAGTTTGAATGGATTTGTTATGATAAATTACAGCTTTATATAATAGGATTAAAAGCTTTCATTGTTTATTTGCTTATATATTTAGACTTTAGTATTTATTTTAAAAACTAATCCAAAAATTGACTTTTATAAATAAAACTTCCTTCTTAGTTATAAACGCGAAACAACAATTGCAAAACAAAAATATAAATTTTCTTTCGTATCTAGCATTTGCGTCTATCCTTAACAAAACTATGTTAAAGTAAATTATTGTTTCGAATGTGAAAAATAATTCACATGTACAAAGCATACACGCATTAATTAGTGGCTAATACAGCTATAATTAGAACTACTACTAAAAATAGAATTGTACAGAAAGGGAGAATTCAGTTGCAGCTCTTTGAGCGGCAATGATTAAAGTGACAGATGTACTCTCACTTATTGGGGGGTCTATCAATAGATATATCTTTATCCTTCTTTCACTTTGCCCACTTCACTATGTAACCACCAATCTACAATGTATATGAAGATGTATGCTGCATTTATTAGACGAGCTACGTCACTCACATATATTTATATCATCTCTCTCACAAAATTCTTGTTACATGCATCAAGAAAAAAATTGATAAAATCTAAGAAATTAATCAAGGGCAAGTCTCTTTCTTCTGATATGCAAGCTATCAATTTAAAATATGTTATCCATTTATTTTACTACGCAAAAGTTCTGTTAAGCCTTTATATATGTGCTTAAAGTTACTATTGTCTCGCTGGTTGTTGTCATTGACTATCTATTAATTTTAACAAACTTTAAGTCGATTCTCGTTTGACATAAAACTTTAAGTCGATATCGTTTGACATGAACTTTGATCCCATGCAACTTTTTAGCTAGAGACCGTACGTACATATATATACATTCATGGTTTCGTTTAAGTTTTGAGCAAAGCGATATATACTTCTAAAATCCGTGGGTGGTGGTGGGTAGTGGTACGGTGGTCTTGGATTTTTGTTTTTCTAAGAATGTAAATATCATTATAAAATGAAGTGTTTAGGTTTTACAAAATGTGATAACAAGTTGCTAAATCATTTTGGTCTCATAGCAAAAAAAAAAAAAATATGGAAGCAAATACAATTGGTGGTCCAATTGGATTTATATGACTAAATACGTAAATTTGTTATTGATTCTAGTTTGATTCTAGGATGTGTAAACACTACATGTGGATCACATAGTCACTTATTCGGCCTACGTGTCTTATTCATGCGAAAAAATTTCTTACCAAGTGGCAGCTGAAATTTAGCCGTTTCGATGAAATCTGAATACCAATGTAAAATCCCAAGAAAAAAGAAGTGATATTTCTAACTCTTCAAGTGATCTCAATCCAAAAGAACATAGATATTTAAACCGCTACTGATATGTATTTATTTATCAGACGATGAAAGGAGTAATAACTACATCAGAAGACATGCAGAGTTGAAGCAATATCTGGTCCAAAAAATGAGAGTAGTGAAGGTCCACTAATTGATAGAATGACATCATGAACGTGCACCGTAACTATATGTTATAAACAAAATACATAGAAACCTAGCAGTATATAAGTGTCACAAAACCGTGGGCGCACTCCAAATATTTCTATTCCTTTAAAAAAAAAAAATTTGGCATCAATAACTTAATATTTACTACTAGTTAGAGGTAGACTCGAGTTAGGTATTTAAGGTTTCTAGAAGCTAAAGAGTGTACGATCGATATACACATTAAGAAGTTGTCTAAGTAAAAGAGAGTCACTCGGGAGAAGAGTAGTAACATGGCATTCATGTGCTCACAGATAACCCCAAGCCCAATTAATGTCATTATCATGCAAAACCACCAAAATAAGACCAACAAAATTTACAAGAGAATAATGAAATGCACTCATTTGATTTGATCTATAATTTTCCCAAGAGATCTGTAAGGAAGCATGCATTTACAAAATAAAAAATAACAACACAATGTTGGACTCTTGTAATTATCATGTCTTTTTGTTTCCATCACGTATATTCCTCCGATCCATTTTCTGTCACTAAACAGGAAATATGTAACTGTTATATTAGTGAACAAAAAAATAAATTAAAAGAAAACAAACAAATTTTAGATTTTTGTGTTAAGGACTAGTTTTTTAAAATAGTATATATGAGGGGATTTCATAAAATGTTAAACAAAAGCGCGTTGCACCGTATTTGAGCTCAGATCCGACATAACTTGCATAAACTGTTTCGACCGATTAAAATAAATATGCTTAGATGTAAAATGTTTTGGTTGATATATACATACATGCATGGAAAAAAAATCGCTTACAACAGTATTTTTCCAAAAAAATTTAGAAGTTAACTATTTGGAATTTTGGATATTGGATAATTCATAGTTGGATACTATGTACCCTTAGGTTTAACTCTTCAATTTTCTTTAGTGCCCTCACTTTAATTTTACGGGAATTTTAATAAGTGCGTAACTTTTGTTTATAACTTAATTTGCCCCAATATTGGGATTCACTTTTTCCATAGAAATCAACTCTTTTATGAATTTTCATTAGCACAAAAAAAAAACTCTTTTATGAATTTTGGACAAAAAATTCCTTGAGAGAGAGACGTACGTGAGGGTGAGAACAAATTTCCTTGAGAGATAGACGTACGTGAAGGAGAGAAAAAAAATTCCTTGAGAGAGAGACGTACGTGAGGGACAAAAATTAACCATTGACATTAAGAAGATCAACCATATTTCTATATGGTAAATGGTAAAGACGTAAAAAAATTTATATTTTTTGGAAAAGTTTATAAATTCTTGTGAAAGTTTCAGAAAACGTATGATTTGTTTTTGAAAATTTGTTAAATATCTTGTCATGTCATCAAAAAAAATATTTTCGATTACGCTTGAAAAAATAGTATATGTTCTTTTTTTATCAAAGGTTTTATGTACCCATTTTTTTATCAAAAAAATGCAGAAATAACTTTTGACTACTTGACTAAAAATACTTCTTTCTAAAATTAAATGAACATAAACAATAATATTCCAAATTATATAAAAAGTTGTGAGTATTTCCTAAAACTTTACCCGTAAACAATACATTTCTGTAAAACGTATTTCCGAAAAATGGGTTAGTTCCTAATGAAGTTTGTGAAAAAGTTTTAAGAAAATTAAATTATTAAAATGTGCAATCTACCTAATTATCTCTTTATTTTATTTCTACAATAATATATAAAAGTATATCTTAAAAAAAGGAATAATAAAAGTATATAACGACAAAATTTGAGCTATCCTAAACACATGGGGCCATATAGCTCCCAAGATAAATGCAGATGGAATTGTTGAAAGACAAATTCTTGTTTTAGATTTTGACAATCTTCTCTACCTTTAAACCATTCATCATATGACTTTTTGACAAAATCAGCTCCTTTGATTATGGAAATTGCGGTCTCTCTCTTTCTCGTGAGACTTTCTTTTTCGTTTTAAGAAACGGTAACTTTCAAATAATGCTTTATCGACACACACAATTTTTTAATTGAAAGCAATTTTTTTAACTTTCGCAAAAAAAAGCAAGTTTTTTAACACTAAAATATTTATACAAGAAACCCTTTAGCAATAAAATAATAATAAATATTGGTGGTTTATCATTTTTTCTTTCTTTTTTGAACCTTTTGGTGGTTTATCATGTTGAAGAGATGTTGTTGGACCTGAGATGATCAAATCTAGTTAGGGAACAAATGATCGATGTTTCATGAAACCACCAGAAGTTTTTTTAATCAAAGATTTGTTTTTCGATGTCAACTTGTTTTGGATCTTAAGAGACGACTATATATATATATATATATATATATAAAAACCCTAAAAATTAGTGGTTATTGTGTACTTCCTTTAGAAGAAGGCAATTCATTTTATTTAAAGAACATTTTTATTTATTTTATTACATTTTACACTTACTTTTCTCTTCTGTGTCCAGTGTCCGTCACATAATCGTTACGTTAACAGTAATTGTTTTGGAATGCAAGTGTAATGCTCCGACCATGCATGGGAAATAACTGAAACCTAATCATGGAAAGAGATGAACAGAGAGAGATTCAGAGCTTTGAGAAACAATGACCAAATAAAGAGAAAAGCAAAATGGAGGAAATTAAAGCACCCAAGCACATGGGTGCATGGTGTGTTGTGCAGAAGGAAAATAGAAATGATTAATAACTGAATTTTTTTTTTTTTGTTTGTTTGAAAGTGTCACAAGCTCTTCCTAACCACAAGTCCTGCCCTGCTTTGTACTCTTCAGTACATTTGCTATTTCCAAAGTCCGTGATTGACGGTCTTTAACGACACCTCTGCTCTGCAGGTAGAAATTGACACATCTTGATAACGTTCTTTTTTTTATATATATTTTAGTTAAGAAAAATCTTCAAAAAAAACAAAAATCAATTTTCTTTTTAACATCATCAAATTCCATTAAACCGAAAGCCTGTAATCCTCATTGAGAATCGATACAAGATATATAATGTGGAACATAATCATTTGTTTTGCAAACTAATTAATTAACCAACCATAGAAAATCTAAAACAAAAAAAAATCATAAAAATAAATCCTCCTACCTATTAATTGAGAATCACTTTTAATGAAAAAACTGATTTGTCATCACTAGAATCAAAGATAGTGTATTTTTTTGATGAGATGTAAATGTGACATGTCAAATTTCCTAAAATAAACGAAATGTTTTGATTGGTTGAGTTAAAATTAAATAAATTATAAAATTAAAACATAAATAAACTAGATTATAACACTAAAATTAATAAATTTAAATTAACAAAAATGATAGTTACTATGATTTCAATTTATTTTTACATATATACATAATAAATTGCATAAAATATGATTACAAAATTTTTACAACCAATATATATGATATTTTTATATAAAAAATAATAATATATTATCCAATAGGATAGTAAATACGTTATACCATTTTTATCTCTTATTTTTTATAAATAAATAAAATGTTTATATTTTAGATCGAGAATTTGAGATCCGAAATAAAATTAAATGTAACTGGATGAAAAAATAAATTATAATAAGATAAAACAAATATGAATAAGAAGTAGAAGTAAAAATAATAATAAATCGCTACAGTTTTGTTTTTCCGTAACATTCTCGTGCTTTGTTTTACGGAGTCATTTAAAAGTCTTAAGAAACAAATTTTATAATAAACACATGTGCGGCTCAAATTTTATAATGAACACATGCGTGCATGCCAACCATAATAAATTTATTTTCTTTATCAAACCAATTTCTCAATATTGTTCAAAGAGATGAGCGGAGAGCTACCAGAGAATTTTATAAAATATGATTTCACAAATTTTATTACAAATTTTTATTATAATTTTTATTGAAAAGGAAAATTACTAATATATTATCCAATGTATTATATTTATTTTCAAGATAAAGTCAAATATTATATTAAATTTTTTAAAACATTTTTGTAATTTTTGTTAATATTAAATATAAATTTTAATTTGAAACCATATATCATAAAATGCTGAAAAATATGAAATTTTGATTATATGAAAACGATAGAAACGGTTTTCGTGATTGTTCTTAAATGCCAAAACCTGCATTGTGTAAAAACATAAGATTTGCGAAAAATATCAGGAAAACTAACCAAAACCTAAATATTACAATTCACTTATTTTTAAATCATACTTAGATGCATACATATACATATTTATTTCTTTTTAAAATTCAACCATACATTATAAAAATATATATTACAAAACATATATTTTGTTAATTTTTTAACACATAAAAGCCATACTTTGATTTTTCCACAAATATGCGTGTGGATATAAATATTAATTATGCAAAAGTTAAAGTCGCATGCGAACTTGTCGTGCATGCATTTTGTTAACCTCGATTACAATCCAATTTTTATTTTAGTTATTAAGCAATTCATATATATTTTTTAATCTCTATATGTCCTAAGAGCGGTGAGGTGGCTGATATGCATGAACGTGCGGACCAACCATCTATCCGCTCTTATGATAAGTAAAAATTATAAAAACCATTTTGGTTTATTTTTATAAATAAGAAGTAGAAATAAAAATAAAAATATATATTGGCAAGATTATATTCTGTAAAGAGAAAAGAAAGCATAGTATAGATAATATTCAAGACATATTATAAGAATTTAATTATTATTTAATATAACTTTTACATTTACAATTATATGTTACTGTAAATGGTAGAAAAATAAAAATAAATTAACTGAAAAATAAACGGTGGAGCAAAATGTTTTAAATGCGAAAATTACCATAACGAAATGGGTTATATCTGCCACTGGAACTATATCAGTCTCGTCGTCTCCCATGGCTCTTCTTCTCCTCTCGGTAGCCTCGAAGAGTGTAAAGACTATATGGTTATTCAGAGAATCCGAAATTGAGCTGAAAATTTTACCCTAATGGTTCGAATTAATTTCGCCAATGGAACCACATCCTGGCCATCCATAGCTCTTCTTCTTAACTGAAAACCCTAGAATAAGGTAATAAATCGCCAGGCGTGAGCAGAATCCTAATTGAGCTGGAAAGAAGGACTAAGAAAACATTTTTATTTCTACTTCTTATTCATGTTACTGTAATCTTGGTTAATGGCTTTTATCTTCAATTTCTATTGAAATTTATAACATTTTTCATTTGATTTATTATTATTGTTTATTATTAAATATTTATATAATGTTATTATTAATACATAATTAATTATGTACAAATAGATTAACTTCAATATACAATATAATTATATATTAAACATATAAAATGTTTTATAGCTCGCACACGGTGCGGATCGATCACCTAGTATTTGATTATAAGAATAAATATTTGCATATCATAAACTTTTTTTATACTGATAGAATATGGACGGAAGAATATATTTCAATTTTATAACGTTTAGAAAGAGATCTGGAATCATTTGATAATTAATGGCTATTAAACATTTATGAACTTGTATATATAGAGTTTTATTAATTTTTATTTTATTTTTTTGTTATCAAATAATTTACGGGGCTTCGTTATTCTCTCTGTCCGCAAATTTTATTTATTGATTTTTCGATATTTTTGAAATTTAAAGTAAAAAGAGTGTATATATATATCTTGTTTGACGTGGATACTAGTATTAAATAGCAGTTTATGGGGATGCGAAGAACACTGGTTTTAAATGAAGATCTATTACACGTCAATGGCATCTGTTTAGATATTTTCCAACACTACAAGGGCTATTTATAGAGTTTATACAAAAACAATTTTTTTTTGTCGTTCTCTAACTCAATGGTTATGACCTGATATGAATTATTACAAAATTTATTGAACAAATACACTTGTAAGAGTAGTTTGGATGTTGTAACGCACTAAAACAATAGTTGTTGATCGACAGTGTTGCGGTCTAGAATAACTTTTCTGATCATGATAATGAATTAGCCCATTAGACCAACCCCAATGGAGACATTGGAGGGTCTAATGTGGGTGTCTTAGCAATTAAACAGATTATATAAATGATTGTGGATGTCTTAAAATTAAGAACATGGTCTAATTTAAGACATTTTTCTGACTTAAGAACCCACAAGTGTCACGTATTGATTGGATGATTTTAATTTAATGGGAATGAAAAAAAATAAAAGCCCATTTGTTCTCTCTCTTCCCCTCTCTATATAAATAAAAAGTAAAACCAACACAACACAGTCATCTTTTTATTTCCAAACGATGAATAAAAAGAAATTATTTATATTTATATTTCTCTAACACTTTCATATTTTTTTTTCAAGAAATTATTTATTTCTTTTTTTTTCAAGGAAAGTGGATATGACGTACTCTACCGATATGCCTACAAATCTCGACAATATGATGGCCGTTCGCAATCAACTTCGTGATAGAACAAGACATCAAAAATTGAAAGCTTATTTGGTTGAACATATATGACAAAAATTTGGTGGAAGTGAAGATTACAATTGAGCGGGTTTTCCAGTTTTTATATTGCATTTCTGTAATTTATATGTTTTAATGTATTATATTGTTGAAAATGTATTATGTTTCAATGTATTATATTTTTACTTAAATTTTAAATTTTTTTTTGATTTTTAAGACACCCATCCAAGTGTCTCAATTGTAGACTCAAAATCAACAAATTTTAACAAAGTGTCCTATATCTAAAAAGTACACAAAATATTATTATTTTATCTTTAAGACACCTTACTAAGGAGTGACCATTGGGGTTTTTTTTTTTTTTTTTTTTTGTGCAAATACCATTGGGGTTGCTCTTAGACCAACCCCAATGGTCAACTTGAGGGATCTAAACAAAGGGTTTTAAAAATAAAAATGAATAAATAAATATTAGTAGTGTCTTAAAAATAAGACAAGTGTCTAAAATAATACACTTTTTTTAGGTTCTTAAGTTTTTACTTAAACTAATAATATATTTAATATTAAAATATACTTAAGACCTCAATATGATGTTCTCCATTGGACTTGCTCTTAGTGCAAAATAACATATGTTTGACACGTCCGGTTTAAATTTGTATGATTGATCATATACAATAAATCAGTTTGAATTCACTTCATTTTTTTTGTTTCCAACAACCATTAAATAAAAGATCTGACCACTTTTAACATCCCTAAAAGTTATGTATGTTTCAGACTTTCAAGTATATACAAATTATACAATAAGAAATAAATCCACATACATTTATGGGTTATCTTGTTAAGAACCAGGTGGAGATCAAAGGGACCATAGTGTCATACTGTCATAATAGGACCAACACAAAATGGTTATAACCTCTACCGTCCTTTGCCTTTGTGACTTCCACACACATATCTTCCACTTTCTTTCTCATACACATAGACATTCACAACACATGCATTTCTTTATAAATATATACACCTCACCCCTCAATATCAACCCAACTCTCTCTCTCTCTCTCTCTCCAAACACAACCAAAAGCTTTTCTCTCAAAACACTTAAAAAAATGGCTATCCTCAAGAAATCTACAAAACTAGCTCAAACAGCAATGCTCAAGCAGATTCTGAAGAGATGTTCCAGCTTGGGGAAGAAGAATGGAGGAGGATATGAACAAGTTGATCTTCCACTTGATGTACCTAAGGGACACTTCCCTGTCTACGTAGGACACAACAGGAGCAGATACGTAGTCCCTATCTCTTTCTTGACCAATCTTGACTTCCAATGTCTCCTTAGAAGAGCTGAGGAAGAGTTTGGTTTTGATCATGACATGGGTCTTACCATTCCTTGTGACGAACTCTTCTTTCAAGATCTGACTTCCATGATCCGGTGAGATCTCACTAATTTCGACAACTGGAAGAAGAAAAATAAGATCAACGAAGAAGAAGTAAGTTGAAAGAGATGGAGATGGAGATGGTTAAAGATGAAGTTTTTTTAATATAAATTTTGTAGCTTCTCTTTTTTTTTTTTAAATCATCCTCTCTCTTTCCTTTAGTTTAATGACTCTTCGATGTTTTTCCTATATTTTCTCTGTTTTTTTGTTCTATTTTTTAGCTCATCTTGAGTCTTTTTTACGGGTTAATAATTGACTCGTGTAACAAACAAACAAAAAACCCACGAGATGAAAATTTTGGGGTTTAGATCTGTGAAGAAAGCTTGTATAATATTTCCCTCACGGGTATTTGGTTTGTTATTGAATCTTTGAGAGAGGTTAATTATGATCTTTGACGATTATTATGTTATGTAAAAATAACAGTACATCTAAAACCAATAAAGGCTTAATAAATTAACTTATATAGCAAAGGAGATCTCTTGTTTCTAAGCGTGCTCTATTAGATGAGAGTTTTAACCCAAAACAAAACAAAAAAAACAGGGAAAATATATAAGAATGTTTTTTTTTTCGTTTAAAAACACACAATATTTATAAGTTAAACAATTGAAAGTTTGAATCTTAGATTCATACATCTCTTAGGACAATGGTCAAATTAGATCACAAGATACTACTACTTGACTATACACATTACACCTTAATTTAGGTAGACACATGCATATTCTTCAATTGCATACTTCAAACATGGGTTGGTCACGCAGTGACGTAGTTCTGTCACTTACGGAGCGTTAGTTTGTTCTTCCAATTAAAAAAAAAAAAAAAACTAATTGCATATATGATCACTCCATACATATTTTGGGACATACGACTCTCGCATATGAATACGGAAGTTTTTTTTTTACTATGAATACATAAAAATTTGAGTTCTTAACACATTTGAATTTACGGTCTAACCACCACAATGATTTTCATTTGAGATCTTACCACTTCATTTATTTTGCCAACTCACGGGTTTGTTCTGTTGTCCGTGTGGTAGCTGTTCTTAATTCATTTCTTAAATGTTTTTTTTTTGTCTATGGATTTGTCGACGTGCATAAATAATAAGTAAATTGTTATAAAATCTTCTTATTTTGTAAAGGTATATTGCCTTTATGTTACATAAACTATACTATATGAAGGAAAAGCAAAACTGTACTTTTTTATAAAAAAAGAAAGAAAGCAAAACTGTACTATAAGATATATATTAATATAACATAAAGCAAAAGAAAATTAGTCATGGTGATGAAGAATAGTGGTTGTGTCCAAAACTTTTACCAAAAAAAACATTTAGCTGTATGCCTGTATCCAAAAATTTGTGGCCCTTAATCATGTTTAGAGCCGCATATATATCGAAATCAATTAAAGCTGTAACTTAAAAATTTAATTAATGAGAGGAAAAAGGTAATAGTATCATAGTATTATATGTCCCCTGTACTGTAAACAATGTAAACTCTATCAAAATCACATAATTCATTTATCTATAGCACCACCTCATAACTCGATTTTGACATTGTAAACTTTACTTCTCATGTATGCTCAACAATACGAGTATGCATTTTGAATCGTGTTTTCTCAAATCGTAGCTAAACACACAGCAAATCATAATCCGAATAGACAAAGAAAATGAGAAAAACTAAACCATCATTGTTCCATCCATCTACTTAGAGCAAACCACATTCACAACATATCAAACGCGTTAAGCACGTTCTCCTCTGATCCTGCGGGCGAGTTGAATGTCTTTAGGCATAATGGTGACACGCTTGGCGTGAATGGCGCAGAGGTTAGTGTCCTCAAAGAGACCCACAAGATACGCTTCAGCAGCCTCCTGGAGCGCAAGCACCGCGTGGCTCTGGAAACGCAGATCAGTCTGCAACCACAGAGATTACATAAGCACAAGGGTTATAATTAATGATGAACATGATTCGATTAAGCACAATAGTTGCAATGATATGAACATGAAGGAAGTTGAAATCCACCATCACACGATACCTTGAAATCCTGAGCGATCTCACGAACAAGCCTCTGGAATGGGAGCTTCCTGATCAGCAACTCAGTACTCTTCTGGTACTTTCGGATTTCACTGTCCATCAAGAACAATAAACAAAGAAACAGAGTTTGTCAATCAAACACAACCCAATAGACACAAGATTATAATTTGAGGAGTTTGTCAATAGACACAAGACACAACCCAATAGACACAATGCAATAGACGCAAGACAGAACCCAATAGACACAAGACACAACCTAACAGAGTCTGTCAATCAAACACAACCCAAACACTGCCCATCAAGAACAAGAAACAGAGTTTATCGATCAAACACAAACCCAATAGACACAAGATTATGATTTGGGGGGAAAACAGATCATGACACATACCGAAGTGCAACAGTTCCTGGACGGTAACGATGGGGCTTCTTGACTCCACCAGTGGTTGGGGCAGACTTGCGTGCAGCCTGAGATTGAAAACAAGCGTTTGTAACCAAAACAATGTGCCAAATCAAAAAACTAATCAGATCAAATGTGAGTGAGAGAGCCTTACCTTAGTAGCAAGCTGCTTCCTAGGGGCCTTTCCTCCAGTAGACTTACGAGCCGTTTGCTTGGTACGAGCCATCTGAGAATTCAATTGCTTGAATCAATTTCGCAAAATCAACAAAATATATCATATAAATACCAAAGAAAACCGCCTCATCGAAACCCTAATAGACAAACGCCGATGAATCTATTAACAACGGTGAAAAGCTATCCACAATTTCAGAACAAGCAGATGATCATAGTTAAAGAAACCAATCTGATACTGAAATCTAGCGAAGCGATTCCACCCTAACCTAAAAACCTAAATCCAGAAGACGAATCGGCGAAAAGAAGAGATAAGGATCAAGAAGAGAAACTAATCCGCACTAAATCCATTCCACCGATTTACACAAGTTTCAATGTCAAACTAATAAACATTCCAAGAGGAAAAAAAAACAAAGAAATTCCGAAAACTCGTACCTTCTTCTCTCTGTCTTCTTTCTTCGAAACCTCTCTCGCTTCTCTTAGTTCAAAAAATTTGAGGCTCCGATCTCGAAAAAGTAATTAGTGAGAATTATAACTCGCCGCTCTTGATATTAATTTATAGGCAACGAGGGTGAACCAGATGTAAGATCGGGCGGTTGTCGCTCATCCATGTTTTATAATCGTACGGACTACAATATATCACACAACATATGTTTTCTTCCACCCAATCAACGGTCCAGATTAATATCTAAAATAAGTTTGTTTAAAGACCTAAACATGGACTTTTATTCATCTAGATAAATAACATTATGGTAATGCTAAAAAAACATTTAAAAGAAATGGTAATTTTATAAACCGACTACGATTGAAGTGTTGTACATATTAAAAATAATAAAATTCCATATTTTAAATTTCAAAACTAAAAAAAAATTAAAAAAAGGAAAAATTTCGACAGATGAAAAAAAACACAATCAAAAGTTCAGTTTATCTCCAAATAAGACCAAACAACAACAAAAAACTTACAAAACATTTTGTCTATGCTTCGCTTCCCTCTAATCATCCATGGCGGCTACAACCAGCTTCTCCTCTTCCCTCTCTCTAATCCCTAAACCAAGCAACCCTTATACCACCAATGAGATCGGATGGTTAATTGCTCATCCATGTTTTATAATCGTATGGACTACAATATACAAGACAACATGTGTTTTCTTCCACCCAATCAACGGTCCAGATCAGTACCTAAAATAATTTTGTTTAAGACCTAAACATCGTCGACTCTTATTCATTTAAAACTTATGGTAATACTAAAAACACATTTATAAGAAATGCTAATTTATAAACCGAGTGTGCTACATATTAAAATAATAAATTTCATATTTTAAATTTCAAAGATTAAAAAAAAACCCTTAAAAGAAAAGAAAAGTTTCGGCAGGTAGAAAAAAACACAGTCAAAAGTTCAACTCTTCGCCAAAATCAGTTTATCCGCAAATAAGACCAAACAACAACAAAAGACCTACGAACACATTTTGTCTCTTCTTCGCTTCCCTCTAATCATCCATGGCGGCTACAACCAGCTTCTCCTCTTCCCTCTCTCTAATCCCTAAACCAAGCAACCCTTGTACCACCAATCAGATCGGACGGTTAATCGCTCATCCATGTTTTATAATTGTATGGACTACAATATACCACACAACATGTGTTTTCTTCCACCAAATCAACGGTCCATACTAGTACCTAAAATAAGTTTGTTTAAGACCTAAACATCGTCGACTCTTATTCATCTAAAAATTATGGTAATGCTAAAAACACATTTAAAAGAAATGATAATTTATAAACCGAGTGTGCTACATAATAAAATAATAAAATTCCATATATTAATTTTCAAAGATTACAAAAAACCCTAAAAGAAAAGAAAACTTTCGGCAGATGGAAAGAAACACAGTCAAAAGTTCAAAACTCTTCGCTTAAATCAGTTTATTCCCAAATAAGACCAAACAACAACAAAAACACCTACAAACACTTTTTGTCTCTGCTTCGCTTCCCTCTAATCATCCATGGCGGCTACAACCAGCTTCTCCTCTTCCCCCTCTCTAATCCCTAAACCAAGTAACCCTTATACCACCAATCAGATCGGACGGTTAATCGCTCATCCATGTTTTATAATAGTATGGACTACAATATACCACACAACATGTGTTTTCTTCCACCCAATTAACGGTCCAAATCAGTACCTAAAATAAGGTTGTCTAAGACCTAAACATTGTCGACTTTTATTCATCTAAAAATTATAGTAATGCTAAAAACACATTTAAAAGAAATGCTAATTTATAAACCGAGTGTGCTACAAATTAAAATAATAAAATTTCATATTTAAATTTTCAAAGATAAAAAAAAAATTCCTAAAAGAAAAGAAAAGTTTCGGCACGTGGAAAAAAACACAGTCAAAAGTTCAAAACTCTTCGCAAAAATCAGTTTATCCCCAAATAAGACCAAACAACAACAAAAAACCTACGAACACATTTTGTCTCTGCTTCGCTTCCATCTAATCATCCATGGCGGCTACAACCAGCTTCTCCTCTTCCCTCTCTCTAATCCCTAAACCAAGCAACCCTTATACCACCAATCAGATCGGACGGTTAATCGCTCATCCATGTTTTATAATTGTACATACTATGTGTTTTCTTCCACCCAATCAACGGTACATATTAGTATCTAAAATAAGTTTGTTTTAAGACCTAAACATCGTGAACTCTTATTCATCTAAAAATTATGGTAATGCTAAAAACACATTTAAAGAAATGTTAGTTTATAAACCGAGTGTGCTACATATTAAAATAATAAAATTCCATATTTTAAATTACAAAGATAAAAAACCCCTTAAAAGAAAAGAAAAGTTTCGGTAGGTAGGGAAAAACACAGTCAAAAGTTCAAAATTTTTCGCTAAAATCAGTTTATCCCCAAATAAGACCAAACAACAACAAAAAACCTACGAACACATTTTGTCTCTGCTTCCCCTCTTATCATCCATGGCGGCTACAACCAGCTTCTCCTCTTCCCTCTCTCTAATCCCTAAACCAAGCAACCCTGGTACCACCAATCAAATCGAACGGTTAATTGCTTATCCATATTTTATAATCGTACAGACTACTATATACCACACAACCTTTGTTTTTTTTCCACCCAATCAACTGTTTAGATTAATATCGTCGACTCTTATTCATCTAAAAATTATGGTAATGCTAAAAACATATTTAAGAAAATGCTAATTTAAAAAAATAAAATTTTTCTATTTAAAATTTCAGAAAAAAACCCAATAATTCGGTAGGTAAACACAAGTCTAAAGTTCAAAACCCTTTTTCATACCTAAAAAAAAAGAAGTTCAATCAAAACCCTTCCCCCTTTCACAAAATCAATTTAGCTCCCGAATAAAACCAAACAACAAAAAATAAAAACCTACATCGTCTTCCTCAAATCATCCATGGCGGCTACAACTAGCTTCTCCTCTTCCCTCTCTCTAATACCTAAACCAAAAAGCCCTTGTACCACCAATAAACCTCTCCCTCTCCTCCCAAAACCCTTCCTTAAACCTTCCCCTCTCTCCCTCTCCTCTTCTCCTTCTCCATTCCTCGTCCATGGAGGAATCTCCAACTATTTCTCCTCTGATTCCTCCCTCTCAGCAACCGACCACCATTCATTCGATTACAACGACGGAGACGACGACGAGAAGCCTCGGGAAGAGTGCGGCGTCGTCGGAATTTACGGCGATCCGGAAGCTTCCCGTCTCTGTTTCTTAGCCCTCCACGCGCTTCAGCACCGTGGCCAAGAAGGCGCAGGTATTGTAACCGTTAGCGACGACAAAGTCCTTCAGACAATTACAGGTGTTGGGTTGGTCTCCGAGGTCTTCAACGAGTCCAAACTCGACCAATTACCCGGCGAATCCGCCATCGGCCATGTCCGTTACTCCACCGCCGGATCCTCGATGCTCAAGAACGTCCAGCCTTTCGTCGCCGGTTATCGATTCGGTTCGATCGGCGTCGCCCACAACGGTAATCTGGTTAATTACAAGCAGTTGAGAGCTATGCTTGAAGACAACGGTTCGATTTTCAATACCACATCTGATACTGAGGTTGTGCTTCATTTGATTGCCATATCTAAAGCTAGACCCTTTTTCATGAGGATTATCGATGCTTGTGAGAAGCTTCAAGGTGCTTACTCGATGGTGTTTGTTACTGAGGATAAGCTTGTCGCTGTTCGTGACCCGTTTGGGTTTAGGCCTTTGGTTATGGGTAGGAGAAGCAACGGAGCTGTTGTTTTCGCTTCGGAGACTTGTGCTCTTGATTTGATTGAGGCTACTTATGAGAGAGAGGTTTATCCTGGTGAGGTTTTGGTTGTGGACAAAGACGGCGTCAAGTCACAGTGTTTGATGGCTCATCATGAGACCAAGCAATGCATTTTCGAACACATTTACTTCTCGTTGCCGAACTCGATCGTCTTTGGCCGGTCAGTGTACGAGTCTAGGCACGTCTTTGGGGAGATTCTTGCGGCAGAGTCTCCCGTCGAGTGCGATGTCGTGATCGCTGTGCCTGACTCTGGCGTCGTGGCTGCTCTAGGTTACGCTGCTAAGTCCGGCGTTGCGTTTCAGCAGGGGCTGATTAGGTCTCATTATGTTGGGAGGACGTTCATCGAGCCGTCGCAGAAGATCAGAGATTTTGGAGTGAAGCTGAAGCTATCCCCTGTTCGAGGGGTTTTAGAAGGGAAGAGAGTCGTTGTGGTCGATGATTCGATCGTGAGAGGCACGACCTCGTCGAAGATTGTGCGGTTGTTGAGAGAAGCGGGCGCGAAAGAGGTTCATATGAGGATCGCGAGCCCTCCTATAGTGGCTTCTTGTTACTATGGTGTGGACACTCCTAGCCCCGAGGAGCTTATATCCAACAGGATGAGCGTTGAGGAGATTAATGATTTCATAGGGAGCGATTCTCTCGCGTTTCTTTCGTTCGATACATTGAAGAAACACTTAGGGGAAGACTCTAAGAGCTTCTGCTACGCGTGCTTCACCGGCGATTATCCCGTGAAGCCAGCGGAAGTTAAGGTGAAACGAGGAGGAGGAGACTTCATTGACGATGATGGTCTCGTTGGAAGCTTTGACAATATCGAAGCAGGTTGTGTTCGATAGCCAAAAAGAGACTCACTCACATTGCAAAGTCTGTGCTTGCATTTTATCGATTTGATCGTATTGACAAATTTTTAGATATCTATTTTGTTTCACGGGATAAAGATGTTTTTGTTTGAATCTTGAAAGATTTTGATCTCTCTCTCGTCTCATTTTATGAATCTGTTCTTGTTTGTTTACATTAGCGTATTTCTCAGTTTTCTCGAGTTTAATGTGTCCCAGAATATCTCTAACACGACGTCGTTTGTTAGCGTTATAATCACACGTGGCACTTGTAAGGTTGACTAGAACAACGTATTGGTCAACTGTCGAACAAGCTTAGTGTAGGGTGCAAAACACTGGACCTTAGCCCTTTTAATTTTGTTCATTGGATTAATTACTGATTACTGTCTGCGTATCTGAACGAAGTTTCGGTGACGGCGAGGAGGAAGAAAAATCTCTGATCTATTTTCCAAAAAAAAACAGGTTATTAAATAATGAATTTGATTATCCATTTGATTTCATTTATAGTTTTATGTCGACCAACTCATCACTTACCGACTTTATTAATTTATTATTTTTTTGTCCTGTATAAATATGTCCGCTGGGTTAATGTATAAACTACAAGTGAAAAAAATTAACAACAGAAAGAATCTCACTTCTCCTTCTCTCCTCTCGAGTCCTTCTTCACTTAACATATATATATACATACATAAGATCTCATCTCATATATATAAATATTATAAATATAGTTTATAACACGTTATCAGCACGAACGTCTCTAGATCTGTTCTATACCGAAAAGGTAAGATTTATTTATATTTCATTAATTTTAATTCTTATTATTATTATTATGCCGAGATGGTAGGTTTTCCTCCTCCGAGCCGATCGTTATGTTAGGCTATGCCTTCACGATCGAAAAAAATTATATCGTTATGCCGGGATGATAGGCGCTGCCTTCTCCGAGCTGATCGTTTTGATAGGCTCTGCCTTCACGATCAAATGATCTTATGGTTGACTATGTCACCTCGGATCATATTTATAGAGTGTGAGATTAAAACCCCCACCCTTGTTTATTTATTATGCAGTTGTTTATTTATTATGCATTGAGAGGTTAAAACCCCCATTTTTATTTATTTATTTATAAAGTCCTAATATTGCTTTAAATTGTTATGTGCAAATTTTAAATTGAACTTCAAATTAGACTTTTAAATTGGACTATAAAAACAAGATTTTAAAATTGGATTTTTGATAAAAAAAATTAATTGATTAATTGTTGTTTTATGGATACAGTTATAATGTCAAATCTGGCGAAGCTCGAAATTAATGTCCTTGATATTGCCGGAAAAAAATTATATGACATGGGCAGTAGGTGCAAAAATGCATCTAAGAGGAAACGGGCTTCTTGAGACCATCGATAAGTCGAAAACGACATCAGATGAGAAAAAGGCAAAAGCCATGATATTTTTACGTCATCATATCCACGACTGTTTAAAAGATGAGTACATCATAAAAGAAGATCATGCAGATCTCTGGCAATATTTGAAAGAAAGTTTTGATCATCAGAAATATGTGATCTTACCAAAAGCCAGACATGAGTGGTTACATCTCCGGTTTCAGGACTACAAAAGTATTAGTGATAATAATTCTGCGATGTTTGGTATCACATCCAGAATGGGGTTATGTGGAGAAACTATAAGTGATTATGATATGATTGAGAAAACTCTCTCCACATTTCACCCGAGTAATGTAGTCCTGCAGCAACAATATCGAGCGAATAGATATATACGTTATTCGGAGTTAATGCATGTACTTCTTGTTGCAGAACAGAATAACGAACTCGTGATGATGAACCATCAAAGTCGTCTAACTGGATCTGCACCATTCCCAGAAGCGAATGCTGCATCATCCAGGTATAATAATTGGCAAGGACGTGGACGCGGACGCGGTTATTACCGTGGTCGAGGTCGTGGACGTGGTCAAGGACGAGGATACCGTCCTAATGCTGTCTCTTATACACATCTAGATGTGTATAAGAGACAGGCATTATATCGGAGAGGAAACATATATTGGAAGAATTAAAAATGTTCTCCTCTCGAATATATTGCACAAAAATAAATACGACCTGTCTCTTATACACATCTAGATGTGTATAAGAGACAGATTCTAGTATTTCTCTTTTCTCAAAATGAAAGATTCCGCCGGAAGCGTGAATACAATATCTGGTGATGCAAAAATTATTATGGGCTCCGGAAGAGTCAATTTTTCAATGCCAAGGGGAACTAAGTTTGAAATAAATGATGCTTTATATTCCCCAGAGTCTTATAGAAGCTTGTTAAATTTCAAAGATATTCGCAGGAATGAATATCATGTAGAGACTATGAATAAAAATGGCATTGAATATCTTTGCATTACATCGGAGAGGAAACATATATTGGAAGAATTAAAAATGTTCTCCTCTCGAATATATTGCACAAAAATAAATACGACTGAATCATATGTTACAGTAAACCCGAAGTTTACTAGTACATTCAAAATCTGGCATGAAAGGTTAGGGCATCCTGGTTCAGTCATGTTGAGAAAGATTGTAAAAAATACTAATGGCCATCCGTTGAAAAATGAGAAAATTTTGAAAACGGGCGAGTTTTTATGTAATGAATGTTTCAAGGAAAACTCATTACTCGGCCATCGCCAGCCAAAGTTGGGAATGAATCACCAGAATTTTTAGAAAGAATACATGGTGATATATGTGGGCCGATCCATCCACAATGCAGGTCGTTTCGATATTTTATGGTATTAATTGACGCATCCAGTAGATGGTCACATGTGTGTCTTTTGACCACACGAAATACGGCTTTCGCTAAATTCATTGCCCAAATAATCAGGCTGAGAGCTCAATTTCTTGATAATGCCATAAAGAGAGTAAGGCTGGATAACGCTGGTGAATTCACTTCACAAGTGTTTAATGATTATTGTATGTCTTTGGGAATCGATGTTGAACATCCGGTTCCGCATGTTCATACACAAAATGGCATGACTGAGTCATTAATTAAACGGTTGCAATTAATTGCAAGACCGCTAATATTGAGAACAAAGCTCCCAATTAATGTTTGGGGACATGCTATTTTGCATGCTGCGGCACTGATCCAGATACGACCAAGTGCATATAATGAATATTCTCCGTTACAGTTAGTATCTGGTCAGGAGCCAAATATATCCATCTTCGTGCTTTTGGAAGTACGGTTTATGTTCCTATAACCCCACCGCAAATAACTAAAATGGGGCCACAAAGAATATTGGGAATATACATCGGTTATACATCACCAAGAACTGGTGATATGTTTACGACACGTTTTGCCGATTGCCATTTTAATGAAGATGAATTTCCAGCGTTAGGGGGAGGAATTAAAGATATTCCAAAGGATGTTACATGGTGCACAACGTCTTTATTGCACCTTGATCCCCCTACGAATCAACGTGAGCTGGAAGTTCAGAAAATCGTACATTTACAAAATATGGCAAACCAGTTACCGGATGCGTTCACAAATACAAAAAGGGTGACACAATCATATATCCCCGCTGCGAATGTTCCATCAAGAATTATTGTTCCTGAAGAACAAATGGATAGGAACATAGCAAATGAACCTAGAGTTCTGTTGAAAAGGGGGAGACCGATGGGTTCTAAAGATAAAAACCCCCGAAAGAAAAAGAATATGGGAAAACAAAATAAAATGGTTCCAGAAGAACCATTTAAAGAAAAATGTCAAGAAGACATAAATGAAACGGTTCCAGAAGAACCACATCTGGAAGAAAGTTCAGAAGATGAAAATGAAACAGAAAGATATGAGATTTCCATCAATTACTCCCAAAATGGAGAATTATGGATCATATATAATATAAAAGATATTGATGGAATATTCTCTTTTTCTGTATCTAAAGAGCTTGATCATGAAAGTGATGATCCAGATCCAAGGTCCATATTAGAATGTCAGAAAAGACATGATTGGGAGAAATGGAAGATGGCCATAGAAACAAAATTATTCTCCCTCAATAAAAGAAATGTCTTTGGACCTATTGTCACAACACCAGAACATGTAATGCCAGTCGGATACAAATGAGTTTTTGTAAGAAAGAGAAATGAGAAAAATGAGGTCACAAGGTATAAAGCCCGACTTGTGGCACAAGGTTTTTCTCAAAGACCGAGAATTGATTATGAGGAAACATATTCCCCGGTAATGGATGCAATAACATTTAGATTCTTAATGAGTCTAGCAGCATCTAAAAACCTCGACATGTATCTGATGGATGTTGTGACAGCATATTTATATGGATCACTTGATAATGATATATATATGAAAATCCCTGAAGGATTTAAAATGTCTGAAGCATTAAGATCAAACTCGAAAGAGATTTGTGCGATCAAATTACAGCGATCACTTTACGGATTAAAGCAATCTGGACGCATGTGGTATAATCGCTTAAGTGAATACTTGTTGAGTAAAGGTTACGTCAAGAATGTGATATGCCCTTGTGTTTTTATTAAGAAACCTTTATTTGGATTTACGATCATTGCTGTTTATTTTGATGACCTGAACGTAATCGGGACTCAAAAAGAGATTGATGATACAAGAACTCATATGAAAGAAGAGTTCAAAATGAAAGATCTTGGAAAGACAAAGTTTTGTCTTGGGCTCCAGATTGAGCATTTCCAAGACAGAATTTTTGTTCATCAATCAAATTATACAAAAAGGATCTTAAAATGCTTTAATATGGATAAAGCGACTTCTTTGAGTACTCCGATGGTCAATAGATCGCTTGACGTTAATAAAGATCCGTTTCGACCTTGTGAGGATAGCGAAGAAATATTAGGTCTTGAAGTACCATATATGAGCGCTATCGGTGGGCTTATGTATCTTGCAAATTGTACTCGACCGGATATAGCTTTTGCTACAAATTTACTTGCAAGATACAACTCATCTCCTACTCGTCGACATTGGAACATAATAAAATATATATTTCGTTACCTTCAAGGTACGATTGACTTTGGTTTATTTTATTCTAGAAACGCCGGGGTTGGTCTGGTTGGTTTTGCAGATGCAGGATATTTATCGGATCCGCATAAGGCTCGATCGCAAACCGGATATGTTTTCACTATTGGAAGAACTGCGATCTCTTGGCGTTCCCAAAAGCAGACTTTGGTTGCAACTTCTTCAAATTATGCAGAAACTATTGCATTACATGAAGCTTGTAGAGAATGCGTATGGCTCGGATCTTTGATTCATCACATAAAAGAGACAAGCGGAATAGAGACAAAGAAGGAGCCAACAAAAGTGTTTGAAGATAATGATGCATGTGTCGCACAACTCAAATAATGTTATATCAAGAGCGATCGAACGAAGCATATCCCTCCAAGATTTTTCTCCTACATACGAGAGCTCGAGAAGAATCAAGAAGTGGACATTCAATATGTTCGTTCATGTGACAATGCCGCCGATCTATTTACGAAGGCGCTTCCTACGACAACATTCAGAAAACACGTTCAAAGTATTGGAATGCGTCATTTGAGAAATCTATGAAGAGAAAATGATATCCATCATTTCCAGGAGGAGATTACGTCACTGTACTCTTTTTCCCTTGTCATAGTTTTTATCCCATTGGGTTTTTTCATGATAAGGTTTTTAACGAGACAGTACGTAATACATTATTAGTGATGGATAATCAAGGGGGAGTATTAAATAATGGATTTGATTATCCATTTGATTTCATCTATAGTTTTACGTCCACCGTCTCATCACTTACCGACTTTATTAATTTATTATTTTTTTGTCCCTGTATAAATATGTCCGCTGGGTTAATGTACAAACTACGAGTGAAAAAAATTAACAACAGAAAGAATCAAACTTCTCCTTCTCTCCTCTCGAGTCCTTCCTCACTTCACATATATATATACATACATAAGATCTCACCTCATATACATAAATATTATAAATATAATTTTTTTTTTTTTTTTTTTTTTAAACTTTCTCATAAAACATCCTAATTCGGCCTAGAAAACAAGGGCCTCGACAGAGGAAACGAATAAAACTGTGACAATGGGCCGATAATTTAAATTGGCAACCTAAAATGAAATTTAACCTAGCCGAAACGCTAAACTCCATCGCTAACATGAAAACGCTAAACGCAAAACGCTAGAAATAGAGAACAATGGAAACTGCGGCTGGGAAAAAGAAACCCTAGATCTACCAACTCTTGACTGCCGGCGGAGCGTGACCAGACGCCTTCCTCTCCGCCGTAAGGGCAAGGTAACTCGGATTGTCCATGTCCAACCACCAATACCACTCACCGCATCGAAGTCGAACCTCCTTACTCCCGGCGACAAAAATGATGGAGACATAAGAGTTTCCAATGACCAAGAGCGCCGGCTTCCTCCATAGCCGACTCGCAGTCCGAAGCCTACCGCCATCCAGCATCGAATCGCCGCACAACTCACCGCCACTGTCACTCGAACAAAACACCTTCAATCCGGTCAGGATTCACCGCCGCCTTCAACGAGATAACATCACCTCCGAGGGGAACCGCCATCCTCATGTGATGTCCATCGCCATAGCTGCTGCTTCCCCTGACAAAGGCACAACCCACCAACCGGCGAGAGCAAACAACATTTTGAAGCCTCAAAAGAGCTAAGACGGATCTCCGATGGGAGGCATTTCCACCGCCCTCTTGCTGAGCCTGCCACCCTCGAATCTCCCCCTAATCCCTTTGGCGAGGCTCTGGAGCTTCCACAGTCTCATGCCATGCCGGAATCCACACCTCAGTGCTTCGGAGAAGGAGAAGTCGACTCCGAAATCAACCGCCGAGGTCTCTATTTCCGACATTGAAGAGCTAAGCTTGAAACGAAAAGGAGAGAGAGGTCCTCTCACGGCCGGCGAAGAGCGCTGTCACCGGAGAGGACCGCTAGATCTAGAAAACGAAAGAAACTTTTAAGAGAGAAGGGAGAGAAAAGAAAGATGAGAGAGGTGAAATCCTTATAAATATAGTTTATAACACAGGTTATTTTCTTTGAATTCTTGTGGTGATTTGATTCGAAACCACGACACTATAATTGCGTATGCTAGTTAATTAAATAAAATACGAAATTAACCCATTGATTGCAAGCATGTTGTTGTATTCATTTTCATTGACTTAATTCGAGAGACCACACGTGTCTCAGAAATGTTTAGTACGTTACGCTGAGATCGAATCCCACGAGGTTTTTGATCGAAGCGATGTCACATCACATAAATAAAGTGACTTCGTCACTGGTTTTCCCTCGCACGAAGAAAATAGAAAAGAGAATCTCAAATTTCGTTGCTTCTCAATCGGTTTTTTAATTTCTCCATATACATATTGCCGTCTGTTTGGAAAATTTTTGATTTATAAAATTGATTAGGCCCCGATTGTGATTGCAGAGATCTCTAGGGTTTACGATTTTGAAAAACCATCGACTCTCTGGAGAGAAGAAAGTATGGAATTAGGGATTGTTTGGTTGGTTAGAGCCGCTTGGATCGGTTCTATACTTCCTATTGTGATCGCTTCGATACCCAGTTCCAAGCTGAGATCTTTTCATGAACTCATTCTGGGTTTCGCCAAGAGAGGCAAGATTCTTCAGTCGTCGTCTCAGGTTTTGTCTCGCCTTCCCTCATATGTTTTTGTGTTTTTTACTGGAAAATCTGGGAATTTGTTCAATTGCTGTGAAATTCGAAAGTTTGGTTTCATGTAAAAAAGGGATTGAAATTCGTTTATGTAATCTGGTGATTTCAGTATCTCTGATCTCTCGACCTTCAAATCAGATTTCTAATCATCTTTTGTTGAAAGTCCGATTGAAAATTCAATGCTCCTAGTGAAAAGCTTGCTACTTTAAGTTTCAGTTTCAGAATTGTTCTTTTTGGGTTGCTGATTTTGGAAAGGATTCGATGAAAGTTTGCTCTTTTAATCCGAATGTTTTTCAGTTTCGTATATTTCTCGACCCTTAAATATGATTGTAAATGTTAGTCTCCCAAGTTAAAAGCATGCTACTTTTAGTTTGAATCTCAGGTTTTAGTTTCAGAACGGTTCTGTTTCGGTTACTGAATATGAGAAGTGCTTGAAATAAAGTTCTAGTAATTGTAAGTTTCTAAATCCTCATATTGCTTGCATTGTTATTGATGCAGAAGTGGACAGTTCCTCAGAAGTTCTTTGCTCACTTCTACGTTATCGGAGTGGCGTGGACGACTCTTCTGCTCGCCACCACTTGGATGTATGCTTTTAAAACGGCGCCTTTATCCTCCGAGGAGTTCCAGTTTTCAGACATCGCGAGCCGCTTAACCGGAGGTCCCCACGTTTTCTCCTTTCATAAATCGCATTTGACTCCTGTCGAGCACCGGTTTAAAGTGTGGAGAGCAGTGTTTCTACTTGTTCTGATGGAAATCCAAGTCTTAAGACGCCTCATTGAGTCAATCTATGTATTCAAGTATAGCCCTTCTGCTCGGCTTCACATTCTTGGTTATCTCGCTGGATGGTTGTAAGTTTCTTGATAAAACTCCTCCTCACATTTCTTACAAAAACGTCAATAGTTTGCTTGGCTTTAACTTCGGGTTTTTTAGTTTCTATACAGTCGCGCCTTTATCGCTCTGCGCCAGTATCGCTCCGGAGGTAGCAAGATTCGCCGGAAACCAAGTGGTTGAGTTCATTGCTAAAGGAAAAAGCCATACCTCGTCCCCTGAGCTTGAGTTATTGTTGTCTATAAGCCCTTTGACGAAGCTTGGATCGTGCCAGCTGATCGGTGGAGTCATTTTTCTCTGGGGATGGTTACATCAACGGCGTTGTCACGCGATTCTCGTAAGTTTTTTCAACATTTTTGTTCTCATTGTTTGTGTGTGTTTTAGATCCTGAGAGATACAAAATTGTTTGATGTAGGGCTCGCTCCGGGAAAATCCTAGCCAAGCGAAAGAGTACATAATTCCACATGGAGATTGGTTTGAGATCGTCTCTAGTCCACATTACTTGGCAGAAATCGTAATGTTACTACCTCCCTAATAGATAAGATATCTCTTCGTGTTGCTTCTTCTTCTTTCCTTTCTCTTCGCTAATGGTATGATGATGATCTGAAATTTAGGTTTTATACGCGGGCTTGCTGATTGCGAGTGGAGGAACGGATATAACTATCTGGTTACTCTTCGGTTTCGTGGTACGGTGCACTTTCCTATTTCGAAAATCACTAATGAAACGCTTTGTTCTTGAAGGTTGTTTGGATTCAGAGAAATTGTATTTCTGTCCTTTTCTTTGTAGGTTGGGAATCTGACATTGGCGGCTGGAGAAACGCACCGGTGGTATCTCCGGAAGTTTGAGAATTATCCGGCTAACCGGCGTGCCATTTTCCCTTATGTTTACTGAATGGTTAACCAAGTGTGTACGGTAGTTGAAGAATATTCAGTTTTTTTTTGTAAATGCTAATTTCTGAAGATCAAAGACTTCTGGTGCTATGTTGTGTTATAATAGCAATGCTTCTCTTCTTTATGATATTGTTGCTTTTTTTAATTTCAAGAATGTGTGTTTACACAAACAAGAGTATGGTTTAGGCACTTAAGGGCTCAAAGTAAAGGTAGTCGATAAATTCATCCAAAATGGAAATACTGTAAATGTATTTTGAAAATAAAATAGTATTTAGAATTAGGAAAAAGGAGAAACGGTGAAAACCAACATTGAAGAAAGAGAAACGGTGAAAACCAACCTTAAAAAAGGAGAGACGGTAAAAACTAAGCTTTTATTTTCAAGAAACACAAACAAGAGTATGTTTTTCACCGTCTTTTTATCTGTTTTTGGCTGTTTTTGTAGTTGACATGATCTTTTTCTTGTTTGAATCGTTTGGTCTAGCTGCAGAGAACTAGTAGTGGATCAGGGGTGGATTCATTTAGTGGTTCTGATAATGAAAAGAAGGTTTTCCTTTAGTTGGTCTGTTCGTTCGGGTAGGTTTTACTCGTGGCTCATCAAGTTCTTGTGGGAGTGTTGCGGGAGCAATATAATGCTCGTTCTACCTTTTGCCTTTCCACTCATTAGGCGAGGATTGTATCTTCATTAGGCTTAGTCTCTAGACCCTAGTTCTTTCGGTTAGATCTTGTCTTACTAAAATCGTTTGTTTACTGTTTTCTTTAGTTGATTTGTATGCTTCCCTTGTTTGGGCTTTTGGCTCCGGAGATATATATATTTTTTTTTCCGCCGATTTTGTATCCGTCAATGTATCCTTCAAACTTTTATTAATAAAATCATATGACCAAAAAAAAAAAGAACTATTTCAAACTTAGTTATTTCATCTTGTTTCTATGATTCATTAAAACTTCATTTTAAGCATGCAATTCTGTCATTATGATCCCCAAATTACTATTTCAGTTATTTCATCTTGTTTCTATGATTCATTAAAACTTCATTTTAAGCATTCCTCCCATTTGGTCGTATTGATGAGTAGAGTTCTTATTGCTGCAAACAAAAATTAAAGAAGTGGATGAATGCATGTAATTCTATCATTAGAAACCCCAAATAACTATTTCAAGCCTATTTACTACATTTTGTTTTTGTGGTTAGTTCTAAGAAAAACTGACAGTTTGAAAATTTTGACTCTATAAAAACGGGTTTTCAAAACTCAAAGATCTCGAAGAGAAACATAGACAGGCAGTTACAACAATTAAGGAAAAAGAGTGCTTGATATTCAATCTCAAGGCAGAGAAAACACTCAAGCGTCACAGAGAGCTGGAATTATCAGCATTCACAATGAAGTTTGAGGTTGGTTTTGCTATTTTCCTTACCTAATTCTACACAATTGACATTGAACTTCTCTTTCTTTTACAGGAATAAATTGAGGTCGTACAGGAAGATATGCAGATGCTTTTGAAATGGTAATTCACTTCCTATTTGCAGATGTAGATGTAGTATACATGGTTATCGAATCCCAAGGGAGCAAGTAAACTACACTAACAATTATAGATTCGGACTAAGCTAAGCAGTATAATATGAATGTAATGCGAAAATAACTAAAAACAGAGAAAGCAGGCGATTTTGTTTGTTCTAAGACTCAGAAAACTAAAAGCGCTAAGAAACAATCACAGATTTTTAAGCAATAAGATAATGTCAAATATTCATTTATCAGACAAGAGTTTTTGGCAAGAAAAATAAGCTATCTACTCGTTAGTGATTGTGATCTTCGCTCATAAAGACCCGTTGAACAATGATAAAGAGATACAAAATTGTTTGTTTTATGGCTCGCCCGTGCAAAAGTAGTACAATAAAGTAAAATATGTTCTTTTAACTAGAAACAATAATATGTTACAACTTGTGCATGAGTTATTTGTGCTCAGCGTAAGAGCTCAAATCAAGAGGAGTTTTACCATGCATAAAGTAATTACCTTTTCAATTGTAAACTGAAAATCTGATGCGAAAGACGTAGAAAGATGTTGTTTCCGATAAATAATATAAGACATAGTTCGGTGAGAAGCTTTGTAGCTTGAGACAGAGTATTATTGGGTCACGGAAAATGGAATCTTCGTAAGATCCTTGACTCGAGATACAACCATCGTATACGAGAAATCGCTCAAAGTAACGACTTTGACTTATAAACACATGGCTAAACCCTAACATGGATCTTGAGATGACATTCCACGTGCAGTGACTTCTACCTTGATGCAGTTCGTTGTCGTATACATTTGTTGTTGAGATTCAACAAAAATTCAGAGAGAAAGATTTGAGTTGTGAGCGAGAGAGAGAGAGATTTGTTGTGGAAGATGAAAAATTAAGATGAGATTTGTAACCAGAGTGGTGTGGTTTTATATATTTATAAGAATTGTTCTCACACGTGATTTCTGATAAAGAGATACATAATTGTTTGTTTTATGTCTCCCCCGTTCAAAAGTAGTATAATAAAGTAAAATATGTTCTTTAAACCAGAAACAATAACATGTTACAACTTATGCATGAGTTATTTGTGCTCCGCGTAAGTGCTCAAAGCAAGAGGAGTTTTACCATGCATAAGGTAATTACTTTTTTAATTGTAAACTGAAAAATCTGATACGAAAGACGTAGAAAGATGTTTGTTCTGATAAATAATATAAGACAAAAATAGCTTGCGAGAAAGGAAAAACATGCTTCAGTCACATTAAAAGTATTATTAGTGAGATATATGTATGTGACTTTTATAAAAACGTGAAAATATCATTTACTCGTCTTTTAAATTTTATATCTTTATTTATTTATCTGAAGATTGAGAGGAGAATGTTAAATATTGCTTATCATTTACATTTTTACATTTCATTTATGCATTCTTCTTTCTCAAATCAAATTGGAAACTTGAGTTCATAGGTCGTGTGATCTTGAATAAGTATTACTGCATTATTATTTACAAGAAGTGGCAACAAATCTTAGTTAAACACTACAAGAAAATGTTAACATAGCTACAATATTATTTGTGGGTATAAAAGTATTTTTGTAGCAAATAATTGATTTGCTACAAATTAGTTACAATTTCCCGGCGTAACTATAGGGTCGTAGCAAATGTCGGTGTTGTAAGTATTTGTAGCAAATTGCTACAAATTAGAGACATCAGTGAAATGTGGCATTTTAAATCGAATTTGTTGGAAATTATTTTGTAGCTAAATTGTTACAAAATTGTTTCAAACCGGTTGTAACAAATTAGCTACAAATTGCTTCATAGTTGTTGTTGCAAAAAGAGACAAAATTCTACCAAAATCATCGTAACAAAATGCGACAAATTGTTTCAACGGTTTGTAACCAATTTGTTACAATGTTGCTACAATCAAAATGTGGCAAAAACCCACAAATGGCTATGAATATTACGTAGCTATTTAAAAAAATTAATTAAAAAAAAATTCAAACCAAATTAAATTACAATAAATAAAAAATGTCATTAAAATGTATTAATCTAAAAAATTACACATTTAAAAGTCATATAATTTTAAGATTCAAAATATAATAGTAAAACATACACTAAGGAGTATATGAAAAAACATCTAACAATTCCTCCTCACTAGACAAAGTTAAACTGGACAAACAACTTAGTGCTTGAACTCGTGTAAACAACTTACAGCATCCTCATTTCCTTGCAGCCTGCGCTTTTTCAACATAGTAGTGTGAGCTTGAATTCATGAGAACCAATGGAACCTTGCAGCCATACTTGTTGAGATTCTGAAATGCAAAAGGAAAAAAAAAACATACAATCAGATCAAACTCCTCACATACACCAATCAAAGAATGCAAGTAACATACAGTCAAAGAAGTATTTAAGTGACAAAGAACTGAATAGTTAAAGCTTTGAATAAAGTCTGTTCATTTGCAAGAGGATTTTTTGCGATATCATCTGCAAGGATCGAGACTAAGAACTAAGAAGTTTAATGGAACCAACGATTACATGCTATACAAGGAGAGAAAATGATTCTGCATCTTAAAATAATAGGCCTATATGATGCAAACATTACGTTAAATAAAAGTTTTATAATTGTTTTAATTCAACAAATGCCGTCTTAGCTCAGTGGTAGAGCGCGTGACTTTTAATCCCGTGGCCGTGGGTTCGATCCCCACAGACGGCGAATTATGTATTTTTTAATTTTGTTTTAATATAATTGTTTTTCTAATCAATAAACAAAAATGAAAATGTTCTTGCTCCATCTTAACATTTTGAACACTCGAGTCGTCTTCACAGCACGGTTTTTGTATGATTGAAAAATAGAAAAAAGCAAAATGGGCTTTACTTCGAGACTTCGACCCAGTTACGACCCGGCCCAAATTCACAACGTGTTTCTTCAACTCTATTATACAACAGAGTAACGTCGTCGTCCCCTTCCACTCGTCAAAAAAAATCCAAAAACCAAAAAACAAAAAAAAAATCACAGAGGTCGCTGCAAAATCCAAACCTCTCTCCCCAGATTTGAAGATCCGAGAAGATGTCTACGTTCAGCGGCGATGAGACTGCTCCGTTCTTCGGATTCCTTGGCGCGGCGGCCGCTCTCGTCTTCTCCTGTAAGCATTGTCGTCTTCTCAATTCGAATCTGACTCAAGTCTTTTCTAATCTTTTCTGGAAACCGAGATGAGATTCATATGATTGCTTAGAGAATTGCTGAGAAAGATGGGTCACGTTTCTGTCAATTATAGTTCTACAAGACCTTGTATTAGATCGTTAGCCTAATTGATTTAATGATTAGTGTTTTTTCATCGATCTGCATCCACATGATCATCTCTTCGAACATTGATTTTGCATCATCATGTATGTATTGTGTAACTTAATCCTGCTTGACTCTCAATCTGAGAAAATTAACTTTAGACCAGAGTTTGGTTTTAGGTACTTATTTTTCAAACGCTCTTTGCTTAAAAGGATCATATATGTTAGTGACCTGAATGTTAAATGGATGTGGTTCATATTTCCCATGATCATCTCTTCCAACAAATGTAGAGTAGAGTCTGCTTAGAAGAAGGATCATATTTCCCACATCTGTTCGAACAATGTAGAGTGGAGTCTTATGATTTCTCAAATGCTCTTTGTTTGCATTCCCTGAAACTTGGAACACATTTTTTCTGCATACAATTAAGGATCATATTTTGGTCTCATCATAACCTGAATGTTACTGGATTGGGTTTAGGTATGGGAGCTGCTTATGGGACTGCAAAGAGTGGTGTTGGTGTGGCTTCAATGGGAGTGATGAGACCTGAGTTGGTGATGAAATCGATTGTCCCTGTGGTTATGGCTGGTGTTTTGGGTATTTACGGACTGATTATTGCTGTTATCATCAGTACCGGTATCAATCCAAAGGCTAAGTCTTACTACCTCTTTGATGGATACGCACATCTCTCGTCTGGTCTTGCCTGTGGTCTTGCTGGTCTCTCAGCTGGAATGGCCATTGGGATTGTAGGAGATGCTGGCGTCAGCTTTGTTCTTCTTGCAACAGAGAATGTTCGAATTGGTGAATGAAAGAACTTAACTCTGGAACTTGACTTGTTCGGTTTTTGAAATTCTCTCAGGGAAAATGCTCAGCAGCCTAAGCTCTCTGTGGGGATGATTCTTATTCTTATCTTTGCGGAAGCACTTGCTCTCTACGATCTCATTGTAGGTATCATCTTATCCTCTCGAGCTGGTCAGTCAAGAGCAGAATGAGAAACAAAAGAAAGAAACTCAGAATATTTTGTGGATTCTTGGAACTTTGTTTGGGAAGCAGATCCTTATTGTTTGGTTCGGTAATAAAAGAGCTTGGCATGTTTTTGTATTCTTGTATTGTCTGTCCACATTTGTCTTGGAGGAACTTGGTGATATTTTGTTTGTAAAGAAGTTTTGCTTCTAAAACCATCTTTGAGTACTATGATGAGATTAATCTTTGTTGTCTTCCAATTTTTGTTTTTATTATAGATGATAGCTTTTTAACTGAGCCATATCATGAATTACAGAGGTGGTTAAGCAAAGTGATGAAAATAACTTAATAATTTTTTTTTTTGTAGAAAACAATATCCTTATATTGGTCAAGACAATCTGTTAAAATAAAAAATAGAATATACTATTTTACACACTTAGGAGAAATGAATCACTTTGAATGGAAGCAGAGACATTTTAAGCAAATAGTTCTATTTGATTTTACGATTTCTATTAAAAAAAATTTCTTCTCAGTAAGCACTTATGTGCTAGCCACATTGGTTTATCGCAAACTGAATAGATGATGATGAATGTGAATTTTTATTAATTCGATTTTTAGAAAGATCTATAAATGAACTAACCGACAGATTCATTATTGATCAATCTCTCGATCCATTTAACCGTTTTACTTTTAACCAATATTAGGAACCATTAGCTGTGGGATCATGATGGAAACGACATCGTTTCATCAAAACTGGGCCGAATGTCGTATTGAAAGGCCCATTGAGCTTGCGAAATTCACCACCTTTTTTTTTCTATATCTCGGCTGCAAATCCCCTACATATTAATTGAAAAACATTTTTAGAGAGTAGGTTTACTTTTTGAACTATTTATAGTGGTGCCATTTTGCTGATGTGTCACCACCACACTTATTCTCCCATTATTTTAATACAAATTTCCTTTTTTGATTATACTAATTACATTATATGCCTTTAACCATTTATTACTTTTAACATTTAATTTATTAAGATATAATTTATGACTAATTTCCTTATATCATTTATTTATACATAATTCAACATTTAATTTATTAAGATATTCTATTTCTTTCTATTTCTTACCAAAACTATATCATACTAATTATTTTTTTAAACACTATATTTCTTCTCTTATTTTTGTTTAAATTTAGGTTTGTAAAAAAATAAATCATCACAACATTCATATAGTAAAAAATATATAGATTTTTTATACATGTGTTATGTTGGAATAAACTTGAAGCACAAGCAAACCTAAAGAGATTAGGACTAGTGTTTGAGATAAGGAAAATATCCTTTTTAGAGAAAAAGGAAATTGTGTTAGAAGTTCCTTATATAAGGAGTTGTCAAGTTGTGACATCCCTTAGAGAAATTGAGAGAGCTTTAGGTTTTTGAGTTATTTTTCCTAAAGTAATAAGAGAGTTGTTATTTGAGATCGTGTGCAATTTCTTTCTTTCGAGTTCTAGATTTGGTATCAGAGCGTTACGATATCCTAGGGAGCGATGGCTGAGACTGCAATCGTTCCAACTAAACCGAAAGAGGGAGGAGGATCTTCGTCCATCATCTGCCCTATACTAAACTCTACTAACAATACCGTATGGGCGTTAAGGATGAAGGTCGCTTTAAAAGTTCATAAGGTTTGGGAAGCAATCGAGCCTACAACTGCGGGAGTAGAAGAAGAAAAAGATAATATGGCTATAGCCCTATTATTTCAGTCAATACCAGAGGCTCTGGTACTGCAGATTGGTGACCTAGATACGTCTAAGAAGGTGTGGGATGCCATAAAACCGAGACATGTGGGAGCAGAACGAGTCAAAGAAGCTCGCTTACAAACACTCATGGCCGACTTCGAACGACTTAAGATGAAAGATACATAGAGGATTGATGATTTTTCAGGAAGGATGTCAGAGATAGCATCAAAATCTGCTTTCCTTGGAGTAATTATCGAGGAAACGAAGTTAGTTAAGAAATTTCTTAACTGTCTTCCTCCGAAAAAGTTCATCCACATAGTGGCTTCTTTAGAACAGGTATTAGACCTTAATACCACAACTTTCGAAGACATTATAGGACGACTTAAAGCATACGAAGAGAGAATCATTGATGCAGAGGAAGTACATGAAGATCAATCTAAACTCATGTATGCTAATACGGAGACACAAAACAATAGTGAGTATACAAACGACTATCGAAACAAAGGTCGAGGAGGTCGTACCAATAGAGGGAGAGGAAGAGGACGACATAATGGAGTAAGAGACGCCTCCCGGATTACGTGTTTCAGATGTGACCAGCTAGGTCACTTCGCCTTTGATTGCCCTGATCGCTTACTAAAGCTACAAGAGGCTCAAGAAACGGCTGACAATGACACACAAGGCGCAGATGAGCTTATGATGCATGAGGTCGTTTTTCTCAATGAAAAACGATGCATACCAAGTCAATTTGAAACAAACACGGGAGAGGAGAACATATGGTATCTTGACAATGGAGCAAGTAACCATATGACGGGAGACATAAGATATTTTGAGAAGATTGATGAATATGTCACTGGGAAAGTGAGATTTGGAGACGACTCTCGCGTCGACATAAAAGGGAAAGGGTCAATCTCGCTTATTGACATGAATGGCAAACCTCGAGTCATGACAGATGTTTACTATATTCCGGATTTAAAGAGCAACATTATCAGTTTGGGTCAAGAAACAGAAGCAGGGTGCGACATCAGGTTAAGGGGAGGATACCTCACCATGCGAGATGCTCAGGGGAAACTACTTGCGAAAGCTCCAAGGTCAAAAAATAGATTATACAAGGTTTTTATGGGCTTTCATGACAACGCCTACTTAAACCTGTCATTTATCAGTGAATCAAGCCGCTGGCATGCACGCTTTGGACACATAAATTCAGAAACCATCAAGTCCATGAAACGGATAGAACTTGTCCAAGGACTTCCACATGTTGTGTTTGAGAAAGAAATCTGCGGGTCCTGTCTTCTTGGGAAACAGACGAGACAAACATTCCCACAAGCCACTTCATATAGAGCATCCACAATCCTTGAATTAGTACATGGAGATCTTTGTGGTCCCATAACACCGAGTACAGCTGCTGGTAATCGATTCATCTTTGTCCTCATTGTCGATCACTCTCTTTATATGTGGACAATCTTGTTAAATTAGAAGAGTGCTGCATTCGAAAGGTTCAAAGTCTTTAAGAATCGTGTGGAGAAGGAATCAGGGGCACGACTTAAGACTTTTAGAACAGATAGAGGTGGTGAATTTGTTTCGCAAGAGTTCAATGAATATTGTGAGAATGCTGGAATCCAGAGACATCTTACTGCTCCATACACGCCACAGCAGAATGGAGTAGTAGAACGAAGAAATCGGACGATGATGGAGATGACAAGGAGTATCTTAAAGCACATGAGAGTGCCAAACTATCTTTGGGGGGAAGCAGTAAGGCATTCGACATACTTGCTAAACAGAATAGCTACAAGAGCTCTAACGGAAAAAACTCCATACGAGGTTTTTAGAAAGCAGAAACCACGTATTGATCACCTACGAGTCTTTGGTTGTATCAGCTATGCAAAAATCGATCAACACCTTCTAAAAAAATTAGATGATCGATCGAGGATGTTAGTACACTTGGGGACAGAATCGGGTTCTAAGGCATATAGATTGCTTGATCCTCAAACCAGAAGAGTTATTGTAAGCCGGGATGTGGTCTTTGATGAAACTAAAGGCTGGAATTGGAGAAAAAATCAGTCAAAGAGAGACGGTGATGGAAGCTTTAATGTCACTCTTGGAGAGTTTGGGAACCACGGTATCATGATTGAGGGAGAAGTGGATAGTAATAATCAAGAGGCTGAAGAAAATATCAATCATGATAGCGAAGATAATGAGGAGGAAACAGGGAATGACGACAATATACCAGAAATTGCAGAAGAAGAAGAAGAAGAGGTAGTCTTGGGGAATAATCCACCGGTTCTCAGAAGAAGTCAGAGGCAGAGCACTGCACCAAAGTATCTTGAGGACTATGTTCTGCTTGCTGAGGAAGAAGGAGAGACACTTCTTCTGTGTCTAAACAATGAGCCAAGGAATTTCAATGAAGCAAGAGGATCGAGTGAATGGCTCAACGCATGTAAAGAAGAGATTAAGTCAATCGAAAAGCTTAACACTTGGGATCTAGTTGATCTGCCTATTGGAGCAACGTCCATTGGACTTAAATGGGTCTTTAAACTGAAACGAAACTCTGACGGAAGCATCAACAAATATAAAGCTCGACTTGTTGCTAAGGGGTATGTGCAACAATACGGAATTGACTTTGAGGAAATCTTTGCTCATGTGGCACGAATTGAGACCATAAGACTTCTCATAAACATTGCAGCATCAAACGGGTGGGAGATTCATCACTTGGATGTCAAAACAGCTTTCCTCCACGGAGAACTCAAAGAGACTGTATATGTCACACAACCTGAAGGATTTGAGAAGAGAGGAAGTGAAGGAAAAGTCTACAGGTTGAATAAGGCGATGTATGGATTGAGACAAGCTCCAAGGGCTTGGAATAATAAGCTAAACCAGATTCTCGAGGAACTGAAGTTCAAAAAATGTTCAAAGGAGCTGACTGTTTATCGAAAGCAAGAGAGAGAACACACTCTTGTTATTGCAGTTTATGTTGATGATTTATTTGTTACAGGAACAGACAAGTCAATCATTTACAAATTTAAGGAGGAGATGGCTGCCAAATTTGAGATGAGTGATCTTGGCAAGTTAACTTACTATCTCGGGATAGAAGTAAATCAACATGAAGACGGAATTGTTCTAAGCCAAAAGAGATATGCTCAGAAAATATTGGAAGAAACAAGAATGATGGACTGCAACTCCGTTCATACACCAATGGAGGTTGGACTACAATTGTCAAAAGCAGAGAATGAAGAAGAGATCGATGCTACGGACTTTAGGAAGAAGGTTGGTTGCTTTCGATACCTAATTCACACAAGACCTGACTTGTCATACTGTGTAGGAGTCTTGAGCAGTTATATGCACAGTCCTAGAGAGTCACATGGAGCTGCAATGAGACAATGCTTGAGGTATTTAAAGGGAACAACATCTCTCGGCTTGACTTTTGAAAGGAGTTCGAAGGTACCAAGGCTAGTTGGGTATAGCGACAGCAGTCTTAGCATCGATCCTGACGATGGTAGAGGCACAACAGGTCACATTTTCTACTTAGGAAACAGTCCTATCTCATGGTGCTCACAGAAACAGGATGTAGTGGCTTTATCCTCGTGTGAATCGGAGTTTATGGCTGGAACCGAAGCAACTAAACAAGCTATCTGGTTACGGGATTTACTTAGTGAGATTACAGGAGCTGAAACCAAGAAGACTATCATTCGTATTGATAATAAGTCTGCGATAGCCCTCACTAAAAATCCTGTTTTCCATGGTAGAAGCAAGCATATACAGAGACGGTTTCATTTCATTAGAGAGTGTGTCGAGAAAGAAGAAATTGAAGTTGAGCATGTTCCTGGAGTTGAGCAAAAGGCGGATATTCTCACTAAGGCGTTGGGGAAGATGAGATTCAAAGAGATAAGGGAGCTCATGGGAGTTCAAGACTTAGAGAAGAAGAGCTTCAAACTTAAAGAGGAGAATGTTGGAATAAGCTTGAAGCACAAGCAAACCTAAAGAGATTAGGACTAGTGTTTGAGATAAGGAAAATATCCTTTTTAGAGAAAAAGGAAATTGTGTTAGAAGTTCCTTATATAAGGAGTTGTCAAGTTGTGATATCCCTTAGAGAAATTGAGAGAGCTTTAGGTTTTTGAGTTATTTTTCCTAAAGTAATAAGAGAGTTGTTATTTGAGATCGTGTGCAATTTCTTTCTTTCGAGTTCTAGATGTTATAATTCGAATTTTTTAAAATGAATATAACTTACTCAAATGATTAATAAATATGAGTATGTTTAAAAAAGTTCCACATTGGAAATGAGGATGTGTAGATGGTTCAAAAATCATTATAAAAAGAAGTTAAATGATAAAAAAAACTGTAAAAGCAAGAGGCTTGATTTAATAGCCATCGATATTTAGAAATATTTTTTTGGTTTAACATGATTTGTTAATAGAACCATATAAATTAGACAAATAATATAAATATTTAAACTTGATAACAAGTTAAAAATATTATATCAAAAAGTCAAAATATTAAAATATTATAAATATTTTCTTTCTTTATGAAGAAAACATCATTTAGTTTATGAAGATATTGTCTTTCTTTCTATTTTTTTACCAAAAATATATCTTACTAATTATTTTTAAAACACTATATTTCTTCTCATATTTTTGTTTTTAAGCTTAGTTTTGTAAGGAAAAAAAATCATCGTGACATCCATATAGTAAAAAATATATAGATTTTTTTATACAAGTGTTATAATTCGAATTTTTTTAAATGAATATAAATTAATCAAATGATTAATAATATGAGTATATTTTAAAAAGTCTCACATTGCAAATGAGGATGTGTAGATGGTTGAAAAATCATTATAAAAAGAATATAAATGATAAAAAAACTGGAAAAGCAAGAAGATTGATTTAATAGCCATCCATATTTATAAATATTTTTTTGGTTTATCATGGTCTGTTAATATAACCATATAAATTAACCAAATGATATAAATATTTAAACTCTACAATAAGTTAAAATATTATATCAAAAAGTCAAAATATTTAAAATAGTTTAATATGTTAAAAACAAATAATATTATAAATATTTTCTTTCTTTATGAAGAAAACATCATTTTATTTATGAAGATATTTTCTTTCTTTCTATTTCTTACCAAAAATATATCATACTAATTATTATTTTAAACACCATATTTCTTCTCTTATTTTTCTTTAAACTTAGTTTTGTAAAAAAAAAAAATCATCACAACATCCATATAGTAAAAAATATATAGATGTTTTTATACATGTGTTATAATTCGAATTTTTATCGTTTATATAAATTACTCAAATGATTAATAAATATGAGTATGTTTTAAAAAGTCTCACATTGAAAATGAGAATGTGTAGATAATTCAAAAATCATTATAAAAAAACATAAATGATTAAAAAAACTGTAAAAGTAAGAAGGTTAATTTAATAGACATCCATACATATTATTCACATATATATATATATATATATATATATATATATATATAACTCATTAAGTTATTTTTATTTTAAACAATTTCAAAATCATATTTAATAAAATTCTTTATTGATTTCTCATCCTGCGCAGGGCGCAGGTTATTACCTAGTTTTCTTTATTTTCAGAGGCATCATCCAACTATCCAGATCTAATTTCGTTTTTTTCAGAGGCATCATCCAACGATCCAGATCTAATTACCTTTATTTTTTCAGAAACATCATCCAACGATCCAAATCTAATTTCCTTTTTTTTTTCAGAAGCATCCAACGATCCATATCTGACTCTATACCTATAAAACTCTCGGGCATCTCTCTTCTCCGAAAGTTACAATTTCCTTTTTCTCGCCTCTGTATCACACGATTTCCGATTTTTGTTTTCGGATTTTGGTTTAGAAACCCTACAAAAGAAAAGCGCGACTGTTCCATGGTGATTCTTCTCTCTCTCGCATAAACACGAAATCCAATTTCTAGAGTTTTCTTCATATTGAGACCCGAGCTCCACTGTCCATTGAAATATAACAAGTGTGGATTTGTACAAAACTTGTACGTTTAGCGAAAAAACTTTTTAAAATTTTGTATAAATCCACACTTGTTATATTTCAATATCTATGATGTTTTGGCATGCCATTCTACTTTACTTCACTAAGAAGAGTTTCATCAAATTTAACATTAATTAACCTTCTATCTCGGCCTACGCCTTCTGTTATCTTTTTTTTTGTAAGAGAAAATTGTGTTTGCGTGTGGAGCAGAGAATTGATGATGGCCTCTCTTGTATATATAGAGAGAGTATAAAGTGCTCTCTACTAAAAAGGAAACCTAATTTTGACGTTGGTTGTTGTAAACCCACATCAAACCGATTATCGGTTTAATTAAACCAATTATGTCTTGCGAAATTGTTCTCTCTGCTCAACAACCATGAATATTTCAATATCTATGTTGTTCTCATTCTCTCTATAGCCCGCATAGAACCTTTTCCTAAAAATCTCACGAATTTTTCACTCGATCGCATCTCTGTTTTTTTAGGGTTTCGAAACTGAGAGAAAGTGGAAAACAAAAAACAAATTGTGTGATAGAGAGGGAGAAAAAGGAAATTGTGAAGTAGTGTATCTTTTAATCAGACTTGTTTTAGGGTTTCTAGAAATTCGTAAAAGAAATTGCAGCGAGAGAGAGAAAGTGGAAAACGAATTATGCCGTAGATAGAAGGAAAATGAAATTTGTAGCGAAGAATAATGAAATGTGAAACGTTTTACAGAGTTAGGGTTTAATTAAAGTCGGTGGGTATTGGACTGTTTGATGAGATTGTAACTAAGAAAAGGAAAATTTCCGTTGATAAAAAAAGGAAATTTTCAGTTGATAATTAAAAATAAATTAAATTTCCTACTATACATTTAAAAATAAATTAATACTTGGATTTATATTCTATCTTAAACCTTTAAAAATTAAGTAGAGTAAATTAAATATTTTGTTTTCAAAGTATACACTAAAGATTGTAGAGCTATACTAACTATAAGAAAAAAAAATAGTTTAATACGCTTGTGAATCGGAAGGAGTAGAATCTTTAAAGCAATAGTCAAATTATCGCTAGACTATTATCGTAGCTATGTCATTATCTTAAAATTAAATGAACGTGACAGTTAAAATCCGTTAGATGCTGCTCGACATCACAAGAGAAAATACCGGGGAAGAGGAAGCCCTCCCTCCACAGAAGAAGCTCCTCAACTCGATCGACAAAGTGGAGAAGATTGTGATGGAAGAGATTCGAAAGATGAAAAGCACTCCTACTGCAAAGAGAGCAGAAAGGGAGAAAAAGGTTAGGACATTGATGTCGTTCCGATGATTTCTTACTCGGAAACGAAGTTCTGACATTAGGAGGAGACCGTAGGAATCAGGGAATAAGGGGTGATAACTGGTAGATAGTTTGGCTTTAGATACAATCAGAGATTGAGGGGAGATAACTGGTAGATAGTTTTGGCTTTAGATAGCTCACGCACGAATCCTATGGGTAGTGTTGGTTTAAAGTTCGACTGCATAGGGACTGTAAGTATGAGAATCTTGTATCTTTTTCTGAAAGAGATCGAGAGAGATTCAATTTTGTTGTTCGTGAAATCGACGTTTTCTTCAATCCCTCTATTGATGCCAACACTAAGGGTTAGCTAGGGATCAGTTCTAATCTTTTTGTTTATTATGTGACTTAAGGTTAGAGTGAAGCCTTGTACCTCCCAGGTGGAAATTGATTGATTTGTCTATGGATGTCCCATTCGAGTAACTATGACTCAAGTTTGGAAGTGAATTACATATGACTGACTAAGCAGCAGGTCAGATTTTAGTTCCAAGCTTAGACTCAATGTTTGATCTTTTGATGCAACTTCATTTTTCTTTTCTCGTTGTTGTTTTTGGTAGACCTTGACAACAACGTGGAAGCAGCCTCCTACTCTGGATTATGCTGTTTGGGGTTCTTTCAGGTGATAAAGGTATATTCTTCCCTCTTTTCGAAGCTTGATAACATTGTTGTGTAGTGTGGATATCTTATTGAATTGGACTTGTTGACTTGCAGTTACTTACACTTGAATCCTGTCCATGCTGTTGCTCAGCTCCGACCGTCTATGCAGTATCTTTCAACCTTAAAAGAAACAAGCTGAAGAATCTGTCGGAACATCAAAGAAACAGGTATGGGTCATGATCTAACATTGCTAAAAGAATTGAGGTGGTTCAGTTTTAAAGCACTGCGGATTTAGCATGATTGCTCCTGTAGAGTTATTTCTTGTTTTTTTTTTTTTTCATTTCTCCTCTCTGCTTTGTCAAAGATTGGACTGAGTATTTAAGCTACTTATGCCACCGTTTACAATACATGATCCTAATTATTTCATTCGTGGCAGGACAAGGGCTTCGGCGGATCAGACACCAATTCCTGAAGAAGTATGAGAACTGGTTTTATTTAGTTTTTATGTGATCCTTTCTTCTCTTTTAGTTGTTGTTAGATATGGTTTCGTAAACTTATGCTGCTATCTTTCTTCCTATTTTAGAATTGGGTTTCAATGGACTTCAATCCGAGTTTTGCTCCAGATATCTTAACGGAATGATGGCGAATGGGAACTCTTCAATAGACTTCAACATGAGCCCGTACGGTGTCTTCCTTTTCACTGGAGCTCGTTTGAGACAATTTGTGTTTTTTTCTTCTGTTCTTAATATCTTCTTGTATTTTACTGAAGGGACGTTTATATCAATTCACTTTGCCGTGGGGGAAAGCAGCAGAAACTCTGAATCGAAAGATTCATCGAAAAGGTGCAGTCCATCATATTTTCAATATATCGATTTCCCTTTTCTTGATTTACCAAATGTCTGATCTCATGTGTCATCGAGTTAACATCTGCACCCTTTCTTACGTGTTCCTTAAAGATATATATATATTCTTTTGCTTTCAGGGCCTTGACCTCCCTACCGCTTGAAGAACGTGTTGCTCTGCCAGGTTGGTAGCTATTATAATATAGCATTATGTATTTCAACGAGTGCTTGCGTTAATTTCTGTTATTTTGTGTAGATGAAGTTTATATGGATCCTGCTCCTAACTTATGAATAAATATAGAGTATAAGCCGTCTAACTAAGTTGTTCAATCGTAACAGGGACCTCCGTTATTTCGATAGTGTGTTCTGAAGCATTATGCCCCAAGATATCTCAGACGAGGATTTCTTAAGGGTCCTCCAACAACATGCCTGGTTAGTTCAAGGTTTATGGACTCCCAAAACTAAGCTACTAAAACTAGACGGGCCCTTAGAGGATTATGTCCTGGTGCTGTTCAACAAGGGATCAACTATAAAGTACTCTGACGTTGAAGCAACTGGTCGCCTTAGGGAGAAGATGAAATCTATGTTGACTGTATTTGCCAAAGAAAGGCCTCTGCTATGCGATTGGAAGTTCAAAGAGCCCACTGATGTTTCCTTCATAAAATCCTGCCCGAGGATTGTTGAGGGGCAAGCACTTTTTTGGAAGACTATGTACGAGAAACTTACCTTAAAGATAACCCAAGGAGGAAAAAGTAGAGCTGATAACAGGAGGAATGCTGCAGGCAATAATCCTTAAGCTACAGCTATCTCTGACAAAGGAGGAAGTTCAAGAAATACAATACCTCGTGTTGTTAGACAACAAATGCCAGAGGATATTCGGAGGGCGATACCAAAGGCCTTGAAAAAGCTTTTTCAAACTCACAAAGTGTGCAGGTGAGATTCTTGGGAGTTATACTCTGCCTTTATATGAACTTTTGGAATTTTCAGAATATTGGATTTCATATGGGGTTTGTGTGCAGGTACAGCTCGCTCAATATCTTTTTCTGAAAGAGATCGAGAGAGATTCAATTTTGTTTCAAGAGTGAATTGATGCACCATTATCGTTGCACCATCTTTATTTTTATTTTTCTTTGTTTTAATCTAATTATTTATCGTGACCATTCGCTTGATATCTTCTGAAATTTGTCACAAATTTGGAAAATATATATAAATATATTGAAATTTTAATAATTTTTTTTTTGTTTCCTCAATATCCCTTATTTTTTTTGGCGAGACTCAAATTGGTTAAACCACCAACCACTTTACTTCGAAAGGGAATTTTTTTAACGCAATACAACTTCGATTTTATTGGATTAAATTTCAGTTTCTTTTTTCCTTTACTTCAATAATCAAGCCAATTAAGCTCCGGTTTAACTTAAAAATTGGTTTTCTAATCGATTTTGATTTAATTAATAATCTGTTTATCCTCGTTTTTTCTGTTTAAATAATCAGTTTATCTTCTAGACTAAGATATTTATTAATAAAATCAGCAAAAATATATAGGAAAAAAAAGCGCAACAAAAACAATTCAAATAAATCATAAAACCTAGGGAGTATCCAAATTAGTAGAGATGATTAAGGAACCTAGGGAGACCAACTTTAAAGCCAAGCTTCTTAACATCCTCTTGAACCTGTTGTCTGAATTCTCTGAAGCTGAGATTTCTATAAGCAGGAGAATCACTTGAACACTCTATAACGGCGTCGTATGATGGACATAGAAAATACGCCGTTGAGGATCTCTCCACCGTTGGATTCGTCATCACACGGTGTTCCACACTTTTGTACATGCCATTGCTCCATGCCTAACAAAACGTATATATACTTAAAAAATAATAATCTATAAACATATTTTTGTTTTGTTTGAAGTGAAACAATACCTTAATCAATAGGTGCAAAAAGGGTAGACCATACTAAAACCTAACAAAAACTGGATATCTCTACTGAAAATAAAATGGATTAGGAAGTCTTAGCTAAGCTTAATTACCTGAAATAAGTCGCCAATATTGATAATGAGAGCACGAGGATTAGGTTTAACGGCGATCCATTTATTGTCTTTGATGAGTTGGAGTCCTCCGACTTGGTCTTGATATAAGATTGTGAGGAAATCACTGTCCGTGTGAGGCATTAAACCGTAAACCTCCGATGGTTTAGGACAAGGTGGATAATGGTTCATCCTTAGATAACATGTGTTTCTCATACAGTTTTCTCTGAAAAAATTTGATTTTCGTCCTGATTTCTCTGCAAGAACCTCAGCCAACATATATGCTAGCGCCTCCGATTCCGAAGCAAATTTCTCCATTTTTGAGCTGTGATACAAAAGGTAAATAAATATCTAACGATCATACTATATAAGGTGAAATATGTAACGTGAAATAAATAACATAGTCGTCATATTAATTTGTTGTATTGATATTAAGAAACGGAAAAAGCTTAAAAATGAAGAAAAAAAAAAGAGGCGAAATAAGATAGTAGAATCGTTAAACAAAAAACATTAACTATCTGAAAAACCATAAAGTTATATAAGCTCTTCTTCTTTTTTGTTGATTAAAAAAAAAAAAAACAAATTGTGTAGTAATAGCATTTTGACATGATTATTTGACTGCATTTTGGTTTTTTTTTGGTAATAAATGATGGTGCATCAAATTTTATATCGACGGAAAAGAGGTGTCTTTTCTTAAAATCATGCACCATTATCTCGGAAATCATGCAAGAACCCGGAGACATCAGAGAAATAGTGACAACACGAGGAACAATGCCTACTTTAAAGCTCCACCGCACATATGCTCCCAGTCCCAATGGCAGCTTTTGTCAGCTTCAACCAGTAGTATGGCGTCAACTTTTTGGTTGGTAATACAGGTCTCGGAGGGACAATAGAAAAATATTTCTGGTCTCCGTCGATATAAAATTTGATGCACCATTATCGTTGCACCATCATTTATGTATTTGCACTTAGAAGCACCGAGACGGATGGGTCACGTTTCTGTCAATTATAGTTCTACAAGACCTTGTATTAGATCGTTAGCCTAATTGATTGAATGATTAGCGTTTTTTCATCGATCTGCATCCACATGATCATCTATTCGAACATTGATTTTGCACCATCATTCCTGGTCCATCGGTTGGATCCAAGCGTCCCAGGCCACCCTTAGCTGCTAACATACGTCAAAGGCTGCTCGACATCACAAGAGAACATACCGGGGAAGAAGAAGCCCTCGCTCCACAGAAGAAGCATATTTTACTTCACGAAAAAAAAAACACTATTATGTCTTGGGAAAAAAAAACTATTTAAAATAATAATTGTGTGGCTGAGGAGAAACGTAAGACAACCCACTCCAAAGGGTAAGTCTTACTACCTCTTTGATGGATACGCACATCTCTCGTCTGGTCTTGCCTGTGGTCTTGCTGGTCTCTCAGCTGGAATGGCCATTGGGATTGTAGGAGATGCTGGCGTCAGCTTTGTTCTTCTTGCAACAGAGAATGTTCGAATTGGTGAATGAAAGAACTTAACTCTGGAACTTGACTTGTTCGGTTTTTGAAATTCTCTCAGGGAAAATGCTCAGCAGCCTAAGCTCTCTGTGGGGATGATTCTTATTCTTATCTTTGCGGAAGCACTTGCTCTCTACGATCTCATTGTAGGTATCATCTTATCCTCTCGAGCTGGTCAGTCAAGAGCAGAATGAGAAACAAAAGAAAGAAACTCAGAATATTTTGTGGATTCTTGGAACTTTGTTTGGGAAGCAGATCCTTATTGTTTGGTTCGGTAATAAAAGAGCTTGGCATGTTTTTGTATTCTTGTATTGTCTGTCCACATTTGTCTTGGAGGAACTTGGTGATATTTTGTTTGTAAAGAAGTTTTGCTTCTAAAACCATCTTTGAGTACTTATGATGAGATTAATCTTTGTTGTCTTCCAATTTTTGTTTTTATTATAGATGATAACTTTTTAACTGAACCATATCATGAATTACAGAGGTGGTTAAGCAAAGTGATGAAAATAAAATTTTGAAAATAACTTAATAATTTTTTTTTGTAGAAAACAATATCTTTATATTGGTCAAGACTCAAGATAATCAGTTAAAATAAAAAATAGATTATACTATGTTACACACTTAGAGCAAGAGCAATAGTAGTTCTTAAAGAGGTTCTTAATATATATTAAACAATAAAAATTATTATAATAATGAATGAGGTTCTTAAAAACTTAAGAATTCCACTCAAAAGTTCTTAAATAAGAAATTTTTTTAAGTTTTTTTAAACGCATTCATTATTATAATAATTTTTATTTATTTAATATATATTAAGAACTTCTCTAAGAACCATCATTGCTCTTGTTCTTAGGAGCTATCCGAATGAGAGAGAAGAATCACTCTCACTTTGGATGGAAGCAGAGACATTTTAAGCAAATACTTCTATTTGATTTTACGATTTCTATTTTTTCTTCTTCTTAGTAAGCACTGATGTGCCACATTGGTTTATCGCAAAGTGAATAGATGATGATGAATTTGAATTTTTATTAAAATTTTCATTCGATTTGGTTACGGTTGAGTTTAATTAATTCGATTTTTAGAAAAATCTATAAATGAACTAACCAACAGATTCATTATTGATCAATCTCTCGATCCATTTAACCGTTTTACTTTTAACCAATATTACTAGCTGTTATATGGATTCATTTAACCCATATTAATTTACTACTACTACATATGAGTATTATTTGTAGCAAAATTTTGCAATATTGCGCGGAAACATTTTTTGAAACTCTGTTAGTGGTAGCCCCCTTAGTCTAGTGGTTGACTTAAGGGTTCTTTAATGCTTTTACATCAGAAGGTTTGAGTTTCGATTCCCAGCAGATGCGATTTTTCGAGGTTATTAGAAGTAGCTAGATACGGAAGAACGGATCTACAACAACTTATTGGAGATAACCGGATAAGGAAAGGACGGACATCAGAAGATATTTATGGTGGGTCCACATATCTATCGTGGATCGTTGGAGAATAATTAATTTGTTCGTTAAAAATATCCTTGTAATTGTTTCCATAATTTGCATTAAAAAAAAGAAACAAAAAAGTTAAAGACAAAGTTTTGGGCCTTGGATACACTGTTATAATAAATGACGAATTTGTTTTTCTAAATTGTTCATGAAAAATATATAAGTTGATGGGAGGATAGCTTTAGAAGTTGCTGCAATGATAGCATTTTAAAATGTTCTCCTCAGAATGAGGATATTGTTATAATAGTAAGAATAATTTACCGTATAGATAAATATATTTAAAGACGGAAATACTATACCCGCAAATTTATATGACAAGAGAAGTGAGAGAGAAAGACTTGTATTATGTTTTGGAATGGTGTGTTTACAATGAACAAATTCATTCCTTTATATAGAGGAAAAATGTAGTGACATGGACTTCACTACAAGTTATTACTTTGCCTCTCTACCACCAATTGTCACTTTGCCTCTCCACCACTCTGTGCTATTTCTTGACTTTCATAACACTCCCCCTTGAAGACCAGTGTCACTATTGCCTTTCACTTAACGTCTTTGTTGCCTCGTTAAAAACCTTTCTAGGAAAACCCAATGGAAAAAACCATAGCCAGGTAAAAAGAGTACAACCGTGCAAACTCCCCCTCGAATGAACAGGGTGTCATCTCATAGGTCTTGTTGGCGACGCATTCCAATGTTATGGACATGTTTCCTGAACATAGTGGTGGGTAATGATTTTGTGAAGAGGTCGGCTGCATTGTCACAAGATCGGACATATCTTACTTCAATCTCCTTATTCTTCTCGAGCTCTTGAGTGTATGAAAAGAACTTCAGAGGGATATGTTTGGTTCTATCACTTTTGATATATCCTTCCTTCGTTTGGGCAACACATGCAGCGTTGTCTTCATACAAGATAGTTGGCTTCATATTTACTTGAATCCCACTACTCGATCGGATGTGTTGACTTATTGATCTCAACCACACACATTCTCTACTTGCTTCATGCAGTGCGATGATCTCAGCATGATTTGAAGAAGTGGCCACAAGCGTCTGTTTCGGAGAACGCCAAGATATAGCAGTGCCTCCGATCGTGAAAACGTATCCTGTTTGAGATCGAGCTTTATGCGGATCTGATAAATATCCTGCATCTGCAAAACCAACCATTTGACCGTTTGAATTTTTAGGATAAAATAAACCTAAATCAGTTGTCCCTTGAAGGTAACAAAAGACATGTTTAATTCCATTCCAATGTCTTCGCGTGGGGGACGAACTGAATCTTGTCAGAAGATAAACGGCAAATGATATACCAGGCCGCGTACAATTTGAAAGATACATAAGGGCTCCAATTGCACTTAGATATGGTACTTCAGGACCAAGTATCTATTCATTTTCATCATGTGGTCGGAATTGATCATTTTCAACCTTAAGTGATCTAACGGCCATATGAGTACTTAGAGGAGTTGCCTTATTCAGGTTAAAGCGTTTTAACACTCTTTGGGTATATGTGGATTGGTGCACAAATATACCATTTTGAGAATGCTCAATTTGTAGGCCAAGACAATACTTTGTCTGTCCGAGATCTTTCATCTCAAATTCTCCTTTTAGATAATCTGATGCCTTTTGTATTTCCCCTTGAGTTCCGATAATATTTAGATCATCAACATATACCGCGATTATAACAAATCCGGATGTTGTTTTCTTGATGAAAACACATGGGCATATAGGATTGTTCACATATCCTTCTTTCGTTAAATGCTCACTGAGACGGTTGTACCACATACGTCCAGATTGCTTTAACCCATATAATGATCTTTGCAATTTTATTGCACATAACTCTTTGGGTTTGGAACTTAATGTTGCTGGCATCTTAAAACCATCAAGGATTCTCATATAGATGTCACTATCTAATGATCCATATAAATATGTTGTAACAACATCCATTAGACGCATGTCTAGATTTTCATCAGCTGTTAGACTCATCAGGAATTTAAAAGTGATTGCATCCATAACAGGAGAATATGTTTCTTCATAATCTATTCCAGGTCTTTGAGAAAAACCTTGGGCAACAAGGCGAGCTTTGTATCTCATAATCTCATTTTTCTCATTTCGTTTTCGAACGAAAATCCATTTGTATCCAACCGGTCTCACATCTACAGGTATGAGTACAATAGGTCCGAATACATCTCGTTTATTAAGCGAATCAAGTTCGACTTGTATAGCATCCTTCCACTTTGACCAGTCATGCCTCTTTTGGCATTCATACATGGATTTAGGTTTTGGATCTTCGTTTTCCTCATTTATTTCCTTAGAAACAAGGTATGAGAAAACGTCATCAACATCATCCATTTCAATTCGATTCCATATCTTTCCATTTTGGATGTAATTGATAGATATCTCATGATTTACTTGAGGTTCATGATGTTCTATATTTTCATTATTTTCATGACTCGTTTCCTCCAAAATATTTTCGGTTATTTTGGGTATGCTTTGCATTTCAGTTTGCTCTTTCTTTCTAGAATTTTTATTCTTAGAACCGAACGGTCTACCACGCTTCAAGCGTGTTTTAGACTCACGTGTATTATCTGCTTTTTCACGTTCTTGTGGTATTTCAATTCGAGCTGGAGCATTTGCAGCCGGTATATGAGATTTAGTTACCGTTTTCGTATCTGCAAATGCATCTGGTAGCTGGTTTGCAATACTCTGCAAATGCATAATTCGACGAACTTCTAGTTCTGATTGTTTAGTGGGAGGATCAAGGTGTAATAATGTTGGTACACTCCATTTGATATCATTTCCCATTTCTTTATTTTCTCCCCCTAGAACCGGGAATACATTTTCATCAAAATGACAATCGGCAAATCTTGCCGTAAAGACGTCACCAGTCTGCGGTTCTAGGTATCGTATAATTGAGGGAGAATCACAACCAATATATATTCCTAACCTTCTTTTTGGTCCCATCTTTGTGCGTTGTGGTGGTGCTACAGGCACATATACCGCACAACCAAAAATTCTTAGATGAGATATATTGGGCTCCCGGCCAAATGCTAACTGTAGTGGGGAATACTTATGGTACGCACTTGATCTTATCCGAATGAGTGATTCCGTATGCAAAATGGCATGTCCCCATACAAAGGTTGGAAGTTTTTATCTCATGATCAATGGTCTTGCAATCAACTGCAAACGCTTAATTAATGATTCAGCCAAAACATTTTGCGTATGAACATGAGCTACAGAATGTTCAACTTCAATTCCCGTTACCATACAATAATCATTGAATGCTTGGGATGTGAATTCACCAGCGTTGTCTAATCTAACTCTCTTAATGGGATAATCAGAGAACTGAGCTCGCAGTTTGATTATCTGAGTTAGAAATCTCGCAAATGCCAAATTTCGAGGTGACCATCTACTGGATGCATCAATTAATACCATAAAATAGTGGAATGGTCCACATGGTGGGTGTATTGGTCCACAAATATCTCCTTGAATTCGTTCAAGGAACTTTGGTGATTCTTTATCAATTTTGGTTGGCGATGGCCTTATGATCAATTTTCCAAGAGAACATGCAACACATGTCTTTTTATTCCCTTGATAAACCTCCTGGATTTTCAGTGAATGACCATGTGAGCTTTCTATGATCTTGCGCATCATTGAGGTTCCCGGGTGACCGAGGCGATCATGCCATAGCGTGAAATCATCTGGATTTCTTTTTATCACAAGATGCGATTCTATTGCATTTATATAAGTATGATGCAAACCCGAAGGGAGTTCTGGGAATTTTTCCAAAATAAGCTTTTTGCCTGAAGTATTAGAAGTTATGCACAAATACTTCTTTCCATCCTCAGTTTCAGACTGAGTGTCATATCCTTGCAGGTATATGTCTTTGAAACTCAACAAATTTCTCTTAGAATTTGGAGAATACAAAAGCGTTATTTATGGAAAACTTTGTCCCATTAGGCAACGTAAACTTTGCTTTACCAGTTCCTTCAATCAAGTCTGTAGGACCTGAGATTGTGTTGACAATGATGTTTGTCGGTTTCAGACTAGAGAAAAATCTCTTCTGTCTTAAAATAGTGTGCGTCGTTCCACTATCTGGTATACAAGTTTCTCGAATCCTTTTTTTGGATATTGTCTCATTCGTATCGTGATCCATCTCTGTAATTAACATAAACATTAATAAATCCAAAAACAACTTTTATTCATAGAAAAAACACACAATAATTATACATTATATTGTTGTTAAAAACAACATTATTCGTTTTAAAACTGGAAATGCAATAATTATACATGGCATTACTGGAGACTATTCAGTAGTCTCACTACAAGCAGTTCAGTCGACATCGTCGAAATCATTCGTAAAGTCAGGAGACTCGAGGTACGATGTACCCTCGAAGTGTTCCATGAGGTTCACTTCTTTTCCTTTGCTCTTTGTGGCCTCTTGGTACAACTTACAAAGATGTGGAGGGGTTCGGCATGTACGGGACCAATGTCCTTTATATCCACATCTGTAACATACATCCTCACGCTTCTGGGTGGTAGTTACTTGGGTTTCCTTCCCTTTGTAATTATGTTCAGATCTAACCCATTTGTTTGATCCCCTCCCTCTTGCATTGTAACCTCTCCCACGTCCGCGATTAAATCGACGACCACGACCTCGATAGGTTTGATTATTTCGAGGATTTTCCACATCCGTTGCATTCACTTCTGGGAATGCTTTGGTTCCCGTAGGTCGAGAGTTGTAGTTTTTTATGAGGAGCTGATTATTCTTCTCAGCCAACACGAGTGTCACAATTAACTCAGAAAACCTTGTGTATCCATATTTCCTGTATATTTGTTGCAGGACAAGGTGCTCTTTGTGGAAAGTAAGATAAGTCTTCTCAAGCATTTCTGCTTCTGTGACTGGCTTACCACAATATTTTAATTGTGAAACTATCCTCAGGATAGCAGAATTATAATCATCCACTTTCTCGAAATCTTGAAACCTCAAAATTTTCCACTCTTCTAGAGCGTGAGGGAGGTTGACATCCTTCTGGTTGTCAAACCTTTCTTTTAGAGCTCGCCACAACTCTGCTGGGTCTTTTATGTGTGCATAGTCATGCGTCACATTTTCATCTAGATGCTTCCTCAGGAAGATTATCGCTTCTGCCTTGTCTGGGGCAGACGATTTGCTTCCATCTTTTATCGTGTCAGATAATTTTTTCATTTCTAGGTAAAGCTCAATATTTGTAACCCATGCTATGTAGTTTGCTCCAGTTATTCGGAGAGCCGGGAACTTAAGCTTCTCAATGTTTGCCATTTGCCTTTCTAAAATAAAATGACAGATAATATAATTAGAAAGATGATATTTTTAAAAAAAAAACTTTGTTACCGTTAGATGATAAAGAGTAAAAATAAAAATCAATTTGAAAATTTAAATAACAATTAGATAAATTTACTCAAGTTAAACATGAAAAGGTTTATATACATGTGGCCGAGCCTCCTTATATAATAACCATAATATAAACAGATATTTAACGGTGATATTATGGTGACGAAGTCATCCACATTTAAACAGTAAATAAATTATAAGGCGGCTTAGCCGTTCAATATAATATTAACAGTAAATAAATAATTATGGTGCATTTAGGATCCATGATATAAATATAAAATATTAACGAGGTGACAAACCGCATTCAATAATATTAAGCAATTAGTTGTGCATTTAAACAACCACTTTAAATATAATAAATAATTATATATGCAATATAACATAGTGTATAAATTATACATATATATTTAGCCGTATCGTAGAGTGATCGTGCTGATAACGTGTTATAATAGTAAGAATAATTTACCGTATAGATAAATATATTTAAAGATGGAAATACTATACACGCAAATTTAGATGACAAGAGAAGTGAGAGAGAAAGACTTGTATTATGTTTTGAAATGGTGTGTTTACAATGAACAAATTCATTCTTTTATATAGAGGAAAAATGTAGTGACATGGACTTTACTACAAGTTATTACTCTGCCTTTCTACCACCAATTGTCACTTTGCCTCTCCACCACTCTTTGTGCTATTTCTTGACTTTCATAACAGATATATATAATATATATATATATATATATATATATATATATTATCGATGCATAGATTTTTTTCTAGGAAAAGATTGGTCTCGATCAGACCGCACTAGTTTTTCCTGAGTAATTAGACCATGAGAGANTATTATCGATGCATAGATTTTTTTCTAGGAAAAGATTGGTCTCGATCAGACCGCACTAGTTTTTCCTGAGTAATTAGACCATGAGAGATTCTCTTTGAAGAAAGTGAACCAAACTACACTACAAGAAAACATAGCGAATTCCGACGGAGTTTCCGACGGGCGAGAATCCGTCGGAAATTTTCTGACGAAATTCCGACGGGAATTCGACGGACGCACGTTCCCGTCGGATTTCCGTCGGAAAAATAAAACGGTAACAAAATCCGTCGGAGTTCCGTCGGAAATTTCCGACGGAGATGAACCCGTCAGAAATTTCCGACGACATTCCGACGGAATTTCGACGGGATAAGCAAGCCGTCGGAATTCCATCGGAAAAAGTAGCCGTTTTAAAATAGCCGTTGTGTGAGCCGTTAAAATTTTTAAAATCCATCGGATATCCGTCGGAAATCCTTTCTAAAATTTATATTTAAACCATTCTCCTCCTCTACTCTCATTCATAACAAAGCTAAAAAAAAAACTTGATAAAATGTCTTCCTCTAATCATTTTGATTATTTTCGATCTTGGATGGATAAAAGTCCGAGTGATCCGGTGACGGGAGTACTTACGAAAGAGTTTGCCGAAGGTCTACATCAATTCATACAATTCGCATCAAACCAGGACATAACATTGCAATCTGGTAAGATGTATTGTCCATGTAGTAAATGTGTAAATCATAGGTTTATTTCGGTATCTTATGTTCAGAATCATCTAGTTAGGCGATGATTTATGTCGGGTTATAAGATTTGGTATTCGCATGGAGAAAATGATTCAATGGTAAATTATGCTAGTACTAGTGAACATTATAATACAGATAGGTTTGAGGAACCTAGAACGGAAGTAGACGAACAGCTAGGTACCGTCCAGATGGTAAACGATGCATTTCGTGAAAATATACCGTCGTTTGTCGAGGATGGAGTTAGAATAGAACCAAATTTTATGTTTTAAAACCCTTATATCATATTATGTTGGTTTTCAAATTTTTTTTTTTTTTTAATATACCCGTCGGAACTCTGTCGGAAATTTCCGACGGATTTCCGACGGAAAGTAAAAATAATTGTATTTAACACACATTTACCATGTTTATCCGATGTTTTTGGTCCCGTCGGAATTCCGTCGGACAAATTCCGACGGAATTCCGACGGGTTTGTGGTTTATGGCTTCAAACCCCAAAAATTTAAATCTCCCCTCATCATTAGGCAATTTCTTATAAATTTTAAAATACTTTCAACTATTAAACTTATAATATTGGGTTTTTAAAAGAAAATTGCATTCGAAGTATTAGTAGTTTAAGTTAGAGTTTAAGTTTAGTAAGTGTTGAGTGTAAATGTAGTAGAATCTAAGATTTTGGAAAAATATGTAATATTGATGTAGATGATGATAATTTTTATGATAACTATAGAATAGTGTTATTAATTATGTAAAGATTAGTTTAATTCTATTTAAAATTACTTTTGAAACCCTAAACCTTATATCCGTCGGAAATTTCCGACGGATACAAGGTAAGCTTGACCACGCGTATAAGTTGACTGGCCAATTGGAGGACATGCAAATATTCGTGGTCGTCGGAAATCCGTCGGAAAATTCCGACGGATTTCTGACGGGCATATTCGTCGCCGTCGGAAATCCGTCGGAAATTTCCGACGGATTTCCGACGGCCACGAAATATTTTACCCGGGTGAAATTTCCATAACGCGCCATATTTACGCGCCTTGGGAATTTGACAAAATTAAAAACAAACCGACGGCATTCCGACGGGTTAGTCCGTCGGATTTGGTTCTTTATAATTAATCTCCTTCTTCCCCAATTTCTTTTCCACCCGTAAAGAAACACAGTTTTTTATATTCTCTCGCCGCCGGTCACATCCCACCGCCGGTCTCCTCTCGCCGCCGGTCACTTCCCACCGCCGATCTCTCCCTCCTTTCTCCTCTGGCCGACCATCTCTCTCCTCTTCCCCAAAACTATGTAAGTTTTCATGTTCTTAAATTTCAAGTTTTTTTGATTAGTAAGATTGTCGAAAATTTTAACTTCTTAGATTGTATGAACTGTTAGATCCCGAAATCTAGGTTAGTTGATTCACAATTGCTAGATCTAGGTTTTGATTTTGGTTGTTCGATTGTTTGGTTTTTTTTTTTGGGTGTTACTTAAGATTTTTAATATTGATAGATCCCTAAATCTATCAATAACCGAATCACGGTTTCTAGATCTAGGTTTTCATTGCTGCTGTTCGATTGTTTTTTTTTTTGGGTTTAATTAAGATTTTTGATATTGTTAGATTTAGGATTTGATTTTTGTTTTTCTATAATTCTTAGATTTAGGTTAGATTTTGGTTTTGATATTGTTAGATTTTCTATTTGTTTGGGTCGAAGTTTTTCAAATGGTTAGATTTTTAATATTGATAAATTTATGATTTTTTTAAATGGTTAAATTGTTAATAAAAAAATATTTCTACAAAATATGTAAAATTGTTAAATATTGAAAACGAATATTTATTAAATTTGTTACAATTGTTATCTATGTTTTTAGATAATTGTTTGTTATATAAACACATTTTTATTATATTCTATCTAAAATATTTACTTAATAATATTGTAAAAACAAAATTTCATATAAGATAAAATAATATTTGCAAACGTTTTATAGATTATATACAAATATTTATTTTTTTATAAATTTTATTAATAAATCTTAATTTATTACAAAAAATTTTTAGGTCTACGTATGGAAATTTTGCTTCCCAGGATAACCCATCCCCTCGGTTTTCTCTCCATATTCCCGAGTCCCCAGTCTTTACTCCCGGTTCGAGTTCTTCTCCCGCTCAGACTCATGTTCCGGGGACTCAAATGGACATAAATGAACTTATTCGGCAGCCGGGACGTGAGAATATTAAGAAGCTAGATCCTCAACGGCGTGGAAGGTCGACTTGGTTTGGCCATGATAAGGGGATTACAAAATCTATTTTGAAGATGCTTCATGGGATGCTAAAGGTTCCGTACAAACTGTATTCGGAAATGCCATCTGATGAGCAACAAATGTGGTTTCGCTCTTTTGCGGTAAGTTACAATACATTTTTATTTATGATTGTTTAAATTTTAAAAACAATATGACTAACCTATATTTTTTTTTTAAAATGTAGCAAGATTATAATTGGGACCCTGTCGACACCCCTACAGTTGAAGCTTTATTCCACCGCACGGCCGCTAGCTGCTACTCTGGACACATGAATGAGTGGAAGCAGAAGTGGAAGAAGGGCATACTTGAATGTCCTAAAGGGTTGAACCCTACATGTTGGAGAGCATTCCAAGTTTATTGGGCCGACGCGGCGACGGATAAAATTTCGAAAAGAAATTCCAAAAACCGATTGAGCCAACGAGGTGGTAAAGGGATAGCAACGCACAATGCGGGAGCCACTGGTTTTGTTCGACTAGCAGACGATTTGGTAAGAATTATACAAAATTATTTCTTTTTAAGTTTTGTTTTTTTTTTGTTTTTACTAATTTTGTTATTTTAGGCCGAAAAAAACGGTGGTGTTCCTGTCAATTTGTATGACTTCGTGAGAATCTCTCACACGAACAAGGTGACCGGCCAAATACAAGATGGAGTTGCTATTGACCTTGTCGAGAAGGTTAAGAGGCTCCAAGAAGAACGATTAACTCAACTGTCTCAGCAAGGGACGCCGGTCGAAGAGCTGCCTCGCGAGGAAATCGACGCAATGGTTTACGAGGTAATCAAATTTTTTATGATTAGTATTTTTACAATTATTTAACTTTTCTAATAATTTCAACTTTATTTTTTAGCATACTCCGAAAAGCAAAGGCCGTTTCTTCGGTTTAGGATGTATTCCCGAAGTTTATAAGAAGGGATACGCTTCTTCTCAACGAGAATCCGCACTCCAACATGAAGTCGATGAGTTGAAGAATCAAATGGTGCAAAAAGACACTAGAATTGCGGCTATGGAAGATTTTATTACAAAAAAATTTCCGGGAGAATTTTAAAAATCGTTTATGTAATTTGTAATTTGTTTTTTTTTTTTTTGAACAATTTTTTTTATATTTTCAAATTTTAGTTTTAATTTCTATTTCAATTTCTTTTCAGATTATATATTTTATTTTAAATTTGAATTGAAATTTATTTTTCATTTAATTTTTTTTTTTAAAAAATATTATATTACCCGTCGGAATTCCGTCGGAAATTCTATCGACGACTATTTCCGACGGGATTCCGACGGTTTCAATTTTCGACGGGTTTCCGACGAACCTCCGTCGAAATTATTTCCGACGACTTTTCCGACAACAATTCCGTCGTTACTTGTCCGATAGAACACTGTCGCAACGCCGTCGGAAAACCCGTCGGAAAATGAATCCGTCGGAAATCCCGTCGGAAATAGGTTCCGTCGGAATCCCGTCGGAAATTTCCGACGGTTTGTGTCCGTCAGAAATTTCTGACGGGACTCCGACGGCATTTCATTTTCCGACGATCTAGATGCGACGAACGGTTTCCGTCGGAAATCCGTCGGAAATGGCCATTTCCGACGGATTTCCGACAGTTTTGTCCGTCAGTATTTGAATGTTTTCTTGTAGTACCAAGCTACATATCATAACATGCTATTACATTTAAATATTTTCATTATGAATAGCAAATAATAATACCGAAATAATGATTCTGAGTTTCTCTTTTAACTAGGCTTATCTAACCTATTGGGAAGAAGGAAAAGAAAAACGTAATTTGTCTGCGACATGCGAGCCAGCCTTATACTTGGTTTTCTATTTTCAGTAACAGATTTATGTTGTTTTGGCCCGAATTTTCAACTATATCCTCTCTATGTAGCTTAATTGCTCCAAACACCAAAACTCTCTCTCTCTCATATTTATTGCTGAACATAAAGAAAACCATTTGATATATATAAATTTATAAATTATTATAACCCAAATAGATAATTAAGGGTTTAAAATAGTAAAGATCGATAAAATAGAATATTATGATTTACTTAAGGGATATAGTATGGATCATCGTCCACACATTAATTAAAAGCATTATGCATATATTAATTACCTTTGTTTTGCTAAATGCTCTTAGGCATAAATTAACTTAATTACGATATAATATGGTCATCGTCTTGGTTGTTGCTCCCTTGCTTTCTTACTTCCTTGATTTCTTCCTTGCTGCTTCCTTTGCTTTCTTCTTTGACGCATCATCCCTTGCTCTCTCCCTTATCGCTGCACGATCAACCGCCCGTTGCATGTTTATCATCGCCTTTTCTGAATTGGGTAAGCTATTTTTCGTCAATTTNCTCTCTCTCTCTCTCTCTCTCTCTCTCTCTCTCTCTCTCTCTCTCTAAATTAATTAAAACCCAACAACTCCGTTACAGGCCATAACCATGAATTATACGTACTATACATGTGCATCTTATCAGAAAAAAAAAGAGTGTGTTACAGTTTGTAAATTGATAATAGCCTAATAGGTACGTCTTGAGAACATTTCTAGATACATATACTTTTGGTTTATGACTTGCGTTCATATTTATTGCTGAACATAAAGAAAAACATTCGATATATATAATTTTATAAATTATTACAACCCAAATAGATAATCAAAGGTTTAAAATAGTAAAGATCGAACGTATGGGATATAGTATGGATCATCGTCCACACATTAATTAAAAGCATTATGCATATATTATTTACCTTTGTTTTGCTAAATGCTCTTAGGCATAAATTAACTTAATTATGATATAATATGGTCATCGTCTTGGTTGTTGCTCCCTTGCTTTCTTACTTCCTTGATTTCTTCCTTGCTGCTTCCTCTGCTTTCTTCTTTGACGCATCATCCCTTGCTCTCTCCCTTATCGCTGCACGATCAACCGCCCGTTGCATGTTTATCATCGCCTTTTCTGAATTGGGTAAGCTATTTTTCGTCAATTTCTTGCCGTCCTTAATAACTGAACGAGGTTGGCGGTTTAACTTTCCATCCTTCAGTTCTGCGAAGAGATCTCTAACATATGCCATTTCAATGGTAGTTTTCTCTGCAACATCAAGGATCCGTGTAGCCTCGGCTCGGAACGACTGGTCATCCAAACCCGAGTTAATGGCAGACTCGTAAGCAGCATGGACTTTGTCCAAATTCTTCTTTACACTGGAGGCCTTGGAATTGAACGCCGCAAACTTAGCATCCATCTTGAGGCAAGAAAGAAAAATATTTAGAGAGATGGTGTTTTAGCTAACTTTTTAATAATAGGATTAAGAGCTATGTAGAGAGATTTGTTATGATGCAGAAGAGAGATTCACGACACACCTATATATAGTACTTATATGCACACATTCAAGAACATGATTCAACAAATATCTTAAAAGTGCTTTATTCAGTCATTAACTAGCCCTGGCCACTTTTTTTCAACAAAGTAGAGTCATCAGTCATCACCCTGTTGTAAAGCAAACAAAGAAACCGCGTGGATCATCTATCTGCTTAGGGCAAAAACAAGTTACGTACGTGATTAGATCATTGTGTTTTAGGCAAGGTGAAAGTTTGAAAAGAAAAATCATTGATCCGAAATGGATCGCTGTGATATTCTCGGCAAGCACATTAATGTTTTACGTTACTAGTCCTCTAATATACTTTACTTGGATAACGTCGCTGTCGTAATGTGCATGATACATATGACATCTATTACGTACATCTTTAAAGATCGATACAATATAGTTTCCATCCCATACTGTTACAATTGTTTTTGAACATAAATGTTTTCTGTTGATATATAACCCGTCCGTGGCAAATCCTTATATATTTTGTTTTTTTTCTTTCATGTTACCAAAAAACAAATTAAAACGGTTTGCTACAAATAATATTCATATGAAACAAATAGTACGTAGTAAATTAAACAGATCCATATAACAACTAGTCGTAACATGGGTTAACTTGGTCGAGAGGTTGATCAATAATGACTCTTAGAGTTCATTTATAGATTTTCAAGAAATCGAATTAATTAAACCGAACTGAAACCAAATCCACTGAAAAAATTAATTAAATTCACATTTATCAACTAATATTATATCACATTTTATCATCATGAATTTTCTAACGTGTGATTTTAGGATACACGTGGACATGGTGGAACAAAGATTCATATTCTGATGCCGTAGTAGGGATTTTTTTTCAATAACAAGTCTTCTCCGACTTTTGATGCACGAGTATCAAGTTGGGATTGGCTTTAGAGAGCTATCTAAGTAATGATATGGTTCAGTTAAAAAGATATGTATCTTAAAACCAAAATTGGAAGACACCAAAATTTTAATCTCATCATAACAGTACTCAAAGATGATTTCAGAAGCAATCTTCTTTACAAACGAAATATGTTCCTTCAAGACAAATGCGGACACAATACAAGAACACAAAACATGCCTATCTCTTTTACTAACGAATCAAACTATAAGGATCTGCTTCGAGAACAAAGTTCCAAGAATCCACAAAATATCAGCTTATTTTGCTTACTTGTGAACCTTATACTTGGTTTTCTATTTTCAGTAATAGATGTAGTTATGTTTTGGCCCAAATTTTCAACTGTATCCTCTCTAGGTAGCTTAATTGATCTTTTTTGAGAACCCAAAAAAAAAAAGGGAACAGTTAAGCTTATTGTTCTTAATTGTTGTAAAAAAAGGTAGCTTAATTCTTCCAAACACCAAAATTTTCTCTCTCTCAAAACTATTTTATATTATTACTTTATTTCATATTTGAATTGAATTTATTTTATTATTATTACTTATTACTTAAATCGGGAAAAATAGAAATATAAGTAATTTGGTGTTCCTATTTAAGTAATAAGTACTATTTTATATTATTACATATATTCATATTTGAATTGAATTTCGTATATAAAATATTATTATTATTTATTATTACAAAATATTATTTAACTTTTATGCCTGATTATAAGGCAGAACATTGGAAAATAAAGGAAATATTCATATGTATATAAGATTTAGATTTCAGTTAGTTCTCATTCTCTTGTTTTGAACGATCAGTTTTTTTTTCTTCTACTTCGGCAGATATATCTCAAATACCAATTTTAGTGCATCTGTTTATAATATTCATACACTTTATGAACTGATTCAAAAAGCTCAAATAAAGAGCACTTAATCTCTTCCATCTCTTCGTTGCTCATAAACTCATCGTCCTCTACTTTTTTCTTTGCCATATAACAATAAAGTGGTACCATTTTTTTAATATTCTCTTCGAGTTTATCTAATTCAGCAAGCTCTCTCGAAATAATTAAGTCTATTTCTGATCCTGTAGAAGCCATTTCTTTTATAATAGATTGGGTAAAAGAAGAAATATGGTGCTTGATTGAGAGTTGAAAAACTTTTGTGTATATATACTATGGGGGTGACTTATCAGTGAAGTATTGATATAATTACTAGGTCTTTTATCCGCGCTACGCGCAGATTTGTGTTAATAATTTGGTTTAATCTTGTTTTGTTTAGTAATTTTAAAATTATCAAACGTATAATAGATTTAAAGAATTTTTTTTAATACAAATGTATTTAAAAGATGATGTGTCATTTTCTCCAACTTATATTTGTTTATAAGATTATAAATTTTGCTAAGTAAAGTAATAATATATTCATTTTATTTTTACCTAATTAAATAACTAATTTATCTAAAATACTAATATGTTTTTTCAACATGTGTATAAATAAAATTAGAAGAAGAATTGCTTGACATTAAAGAAAACTCGAAAAAAAAAATTAATGTTTATATCGCATCTTTCAATATCTTTTTCATAAATTTAATATTTTTTGTTAAAACCCGAATAACTCCGACAACATACAGATGACTGATCATTCAGTTGCTAATATGTAGACTGAGCTTCGTACAAATGTATTTGAGACAATCGAAGAAGGGGAGTGAGATATCGCGAATAACAAAAGACTGCCTATAACTTTGTTGGAAAGTTGCAATGATCGTGCAAGGCAGCTTTTTGCTCATAACTTTATCTTATATTTTTCTTCATTTTTATCATTCATGTGAGTTTTATTTGCAACATGCTATTAGATGTTTTTTTTTCAAACTTTTAGGATGGTGTGTAGTCTTTGAATGATTTATCATTGATTAACTTTTATATGTTTTCTTCACGTTTTGATTTTGAGTAGCCTGTCTAGGTTTGTCAATTTGCGTATAATTCATAACACTGCTATACTTTATTATTTAAATGGAATTTTAGAAGGTGTTACTCATGTGTTGTTTGTGTGCGTTCAAATATCGTTAGTATCCATTTATATAAAATTAGACTTTTCTACTTGTTGTGTTTTAAGTGGTAAGTTACTTGTGTAGTGTTTTCAAATATTACTTACTTTTTTTTTTGCTGCATATAAACTGCCAATACACTATTTTGATGTGTTTATTATACATTTTAGCTATATCTTTACTTGAATGACATGAAAGATTCATTTATTTGCATAGTGTTCAATTTTGCTTTGTATTAAGATAGCTTTATATCTGGATTTTGAATTTGGTATTTCACAATAAACATTTGATAAGGTTAAACTAATATTTAGTATTTTTTTTTAAATTACATAAAAAGAGTTCTAAACATTTGATGAAGTTTAAAAATTACATAAAACCGCGCATAGACAAATCAATTGCTAAATTGTTACAATTGGCCCGCTGATTAAAAAAAGCAATAAAGGATTGTTAAAAAATCATAAAGGGTTGCTATATTGAATGAAGTTTGTATTTGAAATTAAAAGTTGTGTGAGTCTGGAGAAAAACGTCTTGTGTAGCGCGGAACACCAGCCTAACGGCGGGTCCTGTGGAAATCTTGTAGACAACATCGGCCTTGAGGTTTGGCTCATAAGAACCTATTCGGTTAGCTGAAGATTCAATTATAAAGTTTTGGATTTCAATTTTTCTTTTCTATTATAGAGTTTCATTAATTGATTTGGCGGAAGAAGAAGCATCTAAAACAGCCATTGTTTCAATAACTTTTCTCTATCTTTTTAAGAATTCTTTTGATTTAGCAAGTTGTATGACCTATTAAATTTCACCGATGTGCTTATTTATAAGCAATACCAATACCTTAAATGGAAAAATTTCGTTTTATGTTGATAGGAAATTAAAAACGTACTTTTTTTATTAGTTTATCTTTTTCATATTATTGTTTTTCCATTTTAGTTTTATATATAAAAAAAAATAAGTAATTGCTCTAATTGTATTGAATTTTCCTGTTTTTTCCTTTTTCCATTTTAGTGTTACATTTACGAAAACAGTAAGTAATGTTGCTCTAATGGTATTGAATTTTCTTTTTTACTTTAAAAGTGACTATTCTTTGTTATAGAAGCAAAATTATACATAATTTGAATAATTAATTAATTATAGATGATGTAAATAATTATATATTTCGTTTTATGTTAATAGTAATTTAAAAACGCATTTTTTATTAGTTTAGCTTTTTCATATTTTTGTTTTTCCATTTTAGTGTTACATATATAAAAACAGTAAGCAATTGCTCTAATGGTATTGAGTTTTCCTATTTTTTCCTTTTTCCATTTTTTAGCTTTTTCATATTATTGTTTTTCCATTTTAGTTTTATATATAAAAAAAAATAAGTAATTGCTCTAATTGTATTGAATTTTCCTGTTTTTTCCTTTTTCCATTTTAGTGTTACATTTACGAAAACAGTAAGTAATGTTGCTCTAATGGTATTGAATTTTCTTTTTTACTTTAAAAGTGACTATTCTTTGTTATAGAAGCAAAATTATACATAATTTGAATAATTAATTAATTATAGATGATGTAAATAATTATATATTTCGTTTTATGTTAATAGTAATTTAAAAACGCATTTTTTATTAGTTTAGCTTTTTCATATTTTTGTTTTTCCATTTTAGTGTTACATATATAAAAACAGTAAGCAATTGCTCTAATGGTATTGAGTTTTCCTATTTTTTCCTTTTTCCATTTTTTAGCTTTTTCATATTATTGTTTTTCCATTTTAGTGTTACATATATAAAAACAGTAAGCAATTGCTCTAATGGTATTGAGTTTTCCTGTTTTTTCCTTTTTCCATTTTAATTTTACATTTATGAAAATAATAAAGAATGTTGCTCTAATGGTATTGAATTTTCCTTATTTTCCTTTTTACTTTAAAAGCAAATTATACATAATTTGATTAATTAATTAATTATAGATGATGTAATTAATTATATACGATGGCGTGTACCAATAGAATTGAGTCTTTTAAATCCTATGTGGACACCCTTAGAGGCCTATGGCATCAACTTTTATTAGTAATAATAGATATAAATAAGATATTAAGATATTTTTTAATAAAATTTAAATTAACTTAATATATTGTGGTTGAGATCACAAGAATTAAAGTTTATACATTAATGTTATATGTATCTTTGTTGTATTCATTTTACATAATATTGCCCAATATTTAAGTTCATCATATATTCTTTTTAAAAAATATGCAAACATTTACTTTTTATAACTCTCTCCTTTTTTTTTTTAACAAAAATAAATATATCCTGATCTTATTTTCTTTTTTTTTCTAGCTATTTAGTTACAATAAGTACATACCACTATACATACATGCATATAAATAAAATTCATTTAAAGTTCTTGTATTTATTTTTAAGTTTCTTTGATTTGCTGCCAGATTTTTGTTTCCCCAATTTCTATTCCATTCACATTGAACTTTACAGTTGTCATTTCCCCTATTGGACATAATATTGTCCAATATTTAACTTCATCATATTATTTTTTTAATTTGCAAAAATTAACTTCTTATGACTCTCTGCTTTTTATTTTTTAATGAAAGTAAATTTATCCTGATCTTATTTTCTTTGCTAACTAATTATTTTACAATAAGTACATACCACTATACATAGTACATGCATAAAAATAAAATTTATTTAAGTTCTTGTATTTATGTTTAAATTTCTTTGATTTGCTGCCACTTTTTTTTCTTCCAATTTCTGTTCCATTCAAGTTTAACTTTATAGTTGTCATTTCCCATTTGTTTTTTAGTTATTTTAAAGAATTAATCTATATATAAGTCTCACACATTTTTTTTTTTAAGTTTTGGAACTTTATAAGTTTTCTCTATAATGCTTTTTTTCTGCTATTCTGGTAACAAGATTGGGAGAATATTCCCTTAGGATTTCATACAGGATCATGTTTTACATCTCTTTTATCACACACAAAACCGCAGCCGCCTAGGAGAGAGAGATGAGCGAAAGTTGGCTTTAGTGCTCTGTTCTTTGTTTTATTTGTTCTTTTTGTCTCTATTGCTTTATTACTTGCTACTTATTTATCAGACTTTGTACATAGGGATTGTACAATCATGTCCGAATAGATAATTAGTTGGGTTTAAAAGAGTATTTCAAAGGGATTTCATAATTTTAATTTGATAAGTTGTTAGATCTATGACTTAATACTTTTCACCGTTCTTCGCTTAAATTTATTCTTCTTACATAGTTATTTGTTGACCACTTAGAAAATATATTAAAATTAAGAAAACTGCTTGAATTTTTTAACCGGATATAGATTAGGTGAGCAAATGCATCGTAAAATATAAAAGCATACTTGCATAGAGACGAGCGAAAGTTGGCTTTAGTGCTCTGTTCTTTGTTTTATTTGTTCTTTTTGTCTCTATTGCTTTATTACTTGCTACTTAGACCATCCCCAATGGAGACACTCAACTTGGGTGTCTTAAAGATTTTATAATAATAATAAAAAAATATTTTTTTTTTAAAAAAAAAAAAAAATTCGATTTAAAAAAAAAAAAAATTATGACGAATCGGATCGTGACACGTGTCATAAGACACCATAAAATGGGATCTTAAATAAGACATCATTCTTGGACTTAAGACACTTTGGTATCTCCATGTCATTATTTATTTATTTTATTTATTTAATTTTTTTGCTTTAAGACACTTTGGTGTCTCCATTGTGGTTGCTCTTATTTATCAGACTTTGTACATAAGGATTGTACAATCATGCCCAAATAGATAATTAGTTGGGTTTAAAAGAGTATTTCAAAGGGATTTCATAATTTTAATTTGATAAGTTGTTAGATCTATGACTTAATACTTTTCACCGTTCTTCGCTTAAATTTATTCTTCTTACATAGTTATTTGTTGACCACTTAGAAAATATATTAAAATTAAGAAAACTGCTTGAATTTTTTAACCGGATATAGATTAGGCGAGCAAATGCATCGTAAAATATAAAAGCATACTTGCATAGTGTTGTGTGACTCAATTAAACTTGTTCTTTTTGATGAAGTTGCTGCGTGATTACCATTGAAAAAGGAAATCTAAAGCACATTTGTGTTTTATCTTGAGAATTAGTAGGTGATGGTTTGGATTCAAGCGGAAGAAGTTTCGGCTTTGTAGGTTTCATTTGTGGCTGCTTTTTCAACGCTCTGCAACTTCATCAAAACCATCACCTACTAATTCTCAAGAAGTGACTGCTTTTTCTTGTGTTTCCTTTATCTTTGATAATCATTTAATTTCTTCCTCTTCATCTCTGGATGGAGGCTCCCTCGTCCGACACTGGTCTTACATGCCTAGAAGTTATGTTCTCTATGCTTGCTTTCCGGCTGCCTTTGTGCTGGTGGAGATTTGTCACTTGGATCTTTTAAGGGTGGATTTCGGTTTATTTGTTTTGTTCCTGGAATTTAGCATTCCTGTCTTCATTTGTAATTCTTTGCATTCGTAATTATGTCTCATTCATGTGGGCTTAGTCTTCGGTGTTTGTACATCCAATATTTGTATAATTTTCAATATAATTTCAGATGAATTAAAAAGTTTAATTGGTTTAACGAATACAATTTTTGTTTTGTACAACGTTTGTATAATTTCTAATTTAATTTCAGATGAAAAAAGTTTAATTGGTTTAACGAATAATTTTTTTTCATTAATAAAATCATTTTTACTATTTTAACGAATATTGGAAATATTTTATGATGCGACATTTAGCAGCAACACAGACACAACAACGAAATATTGTTAAAACAAAAGACTACGAATACGAAAAGTAAGTCGACAATGGTTAATAGTTTCAAATTCCTCCTCACAAAGATAAGAGACAGAGTCAACTTGACAGCCTCTTTTTTTTTTAATGTATCAGCAATTGCTATCCCATTATGAGTGACTCTCCACCAGAAGGTTTTTAGCTTTGGTGGAATATCAAACTTCCAAATTGCTGGAATTTTTTTTATAGTTTTAGTGAAGGAACACTGCTCTGCATATGAAACAACTTGATATTGAGGTAAATGAGTACGCTGGACATAATAACCTGATTTTACAGTGTACTCTCCTGTCTTAGAGAAAATCCAAGAAAGTTTATCTTCAACATTAGTTCGAGAGGGACGAATCTGATAAACTTTTGGTATTCAGCGCTATTTATATATTGATGCACTAACTCCCTATCCCATGTTTGCGTTCCAACAGTTATTAAATCACAAATTCGCATAGATGGGTATAGCAATGCACCTGATCCATTTGAAGGTCGTGACGGATTACAGGGTAACCAATTATCCTTCCAGACCCTAATAGTTTTACCATTACCAACAATCCAGCGTGAGCCTCTTTGGAGAAGTGGTTGACATTTGATAATACCTTTTCAAGCATGACTTGAGGTTGAATAAGCTTGTGCCTCGAAAAAGGAAACATTCCGATAGTATTTAGCTTTGTAGATGCGAGTTAGTAATAAAGAGGGAGAAGTTAGTAAGCGCCAACCTTGCTTTGCTAACAAGGCCATATTGAAAGCACGGAGATCCCTAATACCTAACCCTTCTTTTTTAGAAGCCGTAATTTTGTCCCATGAGATCCAAGCTATTTTCTTTGCCTGTGGTTGAGAGTTCCACCAAAATTTACGGATTGCTGAAGTAATGTTGTCAAGCAATTTGACAGGCAAAAAACATGACATTTCATAATTTGGTAAAGCAGTAACAACAGCTTTTATCAAAACTTCTTTATCAGCTTGGGATAAAAACTTTGTACTCCAGCTTGTAAGCTTGTTGTTTATGCATTGCTCAATATAAGAGAAAGTATCATATTTATTTCTCCCTACATGTTCTGGTAGCCCTAAGTATTTACCAAAGCCTTCGATCTTTTGAATTCCAGTGGCATTAATAATAGAGGATGTGAGACTGGAGGGCATACATTTGCCAAAAGTTATTGCTGATTTTTGATAGTTGATTTCCTGTCCAGATGCTTGTTGATAGATTCAGAGCACTTTAAGCAGATGATTACATTCAACAATTGAGGCTTTGCAAAAAAAAGCAAAGAATCATCTGCAAACAACAGGTGTGGAATTAGTGGACCTCCTCTAGATACTTTAAAACCATGAAGTAACCTCTTATCATTATAAGCATGAATTAATAGAGATAGACCTTCAGTGCAAAGAATATATAAGTATGGTGAAATTGGATCTCCTTGCCTGATACCTCGTTGAGGTGTTGTAGGGACACTATTAACAAGAAGAGAATAAGTAACTGTAGTGACACATGTCATGGTCCAGCTTCTCCAGATAGTATTCAATCCCATGTTTTGCATACGAGCATCAAGATATGACCACTCTACTTTATCAAAAGCTTTTGAAATATCAAGCTTTAAAGCCATAAAAGGATCTATCATGGTTCTTGTATGCAGAGAATGCATAAGCTCGTGAGCAATAAGAATATTATCTGTAGTCAGTCTACCAGGAATAAAAGCTTATTGATTTTCTGAAATAATTACATGTAGCCAAACTTTTAGATGGTCCGCGAGAATTTTGAAAATTATCTTATAAGCCACATTACTTAAACTAATGGGCCGATAATCTTTTACTGTAACTGGATTATCAATCTTAGGTATGAGACATATGTGAGCGTGATTCAAAGATTGCTCTAAATAACCCTGCTCAAAAAATAAAGAGATTTAGTTTAGAACACCTGATTTAATTTTATGCCAGTGATGTTTGTAGAACAAAGCGTTCCAGCATTCAGCACATCTGGTCCAAGTGCTTTGTCAGAGTTAAGTTTAAACACCACACTACGTATCTCATCTTCGGTAACTGGCTTAGTGAGAGATGCATTTATTTCCTCTGTTACTGAAACTGGATTGGCATTAAGGAGCTCTGCAGAAATATAGCATCGATTAGAGGTAAAAAGAGCTTGAAAATAATTTAGAATTTCGTCGTGAATCTCCTTATGCTCTGTATGAGATACTCCATCAGCATCTGCAATCAGGGGCAGATCCAGAAATTTATTTAGCATGTGACACAAATTTTTCTAACCATAAAGAATAAAATAAAAATATCAAAGAAAATATAGTACTAATAGAAAAAGTCAATAAGTAAAAAAAATACTAAAACGCTTAAAAAATATCCTATAAAGTTAATCTACGGTTCTCCATATCTTAAACTTTTTCATCACTGTCTCGTTCGTCACATTATCAAAATGTTCTTTTTCAATGAGACAAACTAGATAATCATTTAAAAATATGTCACTCAATCACTCATTCGGTTGCGTAAAGTAGTCTTCACTATATTCATCGCAGAGGGAAAAAAATAATGGTGGCTAGGTTAATATAATTGTGTTTCTAATTTATGTGCTCATGGACTTTAAACTTCTAAATTTATTTATTTTGTTCTTTGTTTGATTTATATATATGGGCTAACTTGTTTACTAACAATATTTTTGATCTTTATAAACCAAATTTAGGAAAGCACAGTAAAAAAGATTTGACATATTTGGGCATGTGCCACAAAAATCAAATTTAGGATGTGGCACGTTTTAGCGTATGTAGATAGATTAATCTTAAATTTGTTTTTTTAAACAGCATGTGGCACGTGTCTATAAGGTACATCCGCCACTGTCTGCAATAGAAACATTACTATTAAAATGCCTTCGTTCTTGAGTTTTCGCATGATAATATTTGGTATTTTTATCTTCCGCTTGAAGCCATTGAATTCGACTTTTAGTTTTCCAGTACTCTTCTTCCAATTTATAAGCAATCTTGAGTTGAGATTTTAAATGACCAATATAAGCATAATCCAAATACCCTGAGTCATATATAGGCTTGATGAAGCTGCAGCTTGAGCTCTTGAATCCTTTTTTGCTGAGTTTTGATTATTCTGTTTCTTCCAAGTGGATAGAGCTGCTCGGCATTTAGTAATGGCTTTACTAAATTGTTGTGGAGGGATAGATGAACATTCTTGAATCCAGGTATCATGTATAAGTTTGTGGACATCATGATTAAACCTCCCACCTGCTATCGTAGCGAAAAAAGCCATATATATGCTGTTTGATTGAGTTAGTATGAAGAATAAGTGGTCTATGATCAAATCCGATCCAAGGAAGCAATTGCACATAGGCTCGAGGATATCAATCAAACCATTTTACAGTTTGCTAGTGCCCCGTCCGAGTGTATTTACCTCCAATCATGCGTACATCATGAAGCCCACATGTCAGAAAACATGCGTCGGAAGGTCCGGAATGAGCGGTCTGAACGAGGTGGATCACCCTGTTTCTCTGCATTTGATTTAATATCATTAAGGTTTCCAAGAATAATCCATGGCTGCCGTATAGATACCTCTTCTTCTGCAAGAGAAGACATACAATTCTACATGTGATTACGTTTAGTTTCTACGAGCAACATGATATCCGGTTTAGAAGACTTCTGAATATCATTCAGATGCGGAATTGTCATAGAATTGATGGAAAAATTATTTAATTTTTCATTTTCTCGCAATTTTCTTATAATTTTAAAAATTTTCAACTATAATGGTGACTAAATTGTAGTTTTTCCAATTTCAATATCATTATCATTTTTGCAAATGTATTTTTTCGTCGTTCACATAAACATTTAATTTTTTATTTTCTTTTCGAAAAAAACATATTTTACTTGAGGGAAAAAAAACACTATTTAAAATAATAATTGTGTGGCTGAGGAGAAGCGTAAGACAACCCACTCCAACGTAAGAGTTAAAACTGCCACGTGATGCTTAATATTCCATACCTAATGAAAATCTCAGTCCTCCAAGAGTAGCGAATCATTGCTTTAATATTTTCATGATATTTGAAACACATTTGGCTGCTTAGAAGAAGGATCATATCTGTTGGTAACCTGAATGTTAAACGAATGCGATTCATATTTCCCACATCTGTTCGAACAATGTAGAGTGGAGTCTTATGATTTCTCAAACGCTCTTTGTTTGCATTCCCTGAAACTTGGAACACATTTTTCTGCATACAATTAAGGATCATATTTTGGTCTCATCATAACCTGAATGTTACTGGATTGGGTTTAGGTATGGGAGCTGCTTATGGGACTGCAAAGAGTGGTGTTGGTGTGGCTTCAATGGGAGTGATGAGACCTGAGTTGGTGATGAAATCGATTGTCCCTGTGGTTATGGCTGGTGTTTTGGGTATTTACGGACTGATTATTGCTGTTATCATCAGTACCGGTATCAATCCAAAGGCTAAGTCTTACTACCTCTTTGATGGATACGCACATCTCTCGTCTGGTCTTGCCTGTGGTCTTGCTGGTCTCTCAGCTGGAATGGCCATTGGGATTGTAGGAGATGCTGGCGTCAGGTTTGTTCTTCTTGCAACAGAGAATGTTCGAATTGGTGAATGAAAACATAACTCGGAACTTGACTTGTTCGGTTCTTGAAATTCCCTAAGGGCAAATGCTCAGCAGCCTAAGCTCTCTACGGTCTCATTGTAGGTATCATCTTATCCTCTCGAGCTGGTCAGTCCAGAGCAGAATGAGAAACAAAAGAAAGAAACTCAGAATATTTTGTGGATTCTTGGAACTTTGTTTGGGAAGCATATCCTTATTGTTTGGTTCGGTAATAAAAGAGCTTGGCATGTTTTGTATTCTTGTATTGTCTGTCCACATTTGTCTTGGAGGAACTTGATGATATTTTGTTTGTAAAGAAGTTTGCTTCTAAAACCATCTTTGAGTACTTATGATGAGATTAATCTTTTGTTGTTCTTCCAATTTCTGTTTTTAATATAGATGTTAGCTTTTTAACTGAACCAAATCATGAATTACAGAGGGGTTAAGCAAAGTGATGAAAAACAAATTTAAATTTTTTTTATTTCTATAAATGAGAAGTAGTCAGTTGTAAATTTTATTGTAAGATTCGAAAATAACTTATATAAATTCTTGTAGAAAACATTTTTTTTTATTGGTCTTGATCAACAATATTTTTTTAAAACTTCTTCTTCCATCGGTCAAATATTTGTTTTCAAAATTTTATAAGAATCAAATATTTTTAAAAAATACTTACGATATAAGAATCAAAACTAAATACTATGGCATTAATTGATATCCACTGCAATTTCCCTATTATGTTCTCTTTGTCCAAAATAATATATAATAGATATATCTATATATATATAAAGAAGAATATACTCTCATCTTAGGCTGGCACATCATCAATTCATATATTAAAATTGTGACACATCATCAATTTATTTGGTTAAGACCTATGTTGCATGGAAACGGAAACAGGTACATGGAAACAGAATGTTTCGAAACATGGAAACGCCATTTTAAAAAAAAATAGAAAAATGGAAACGTTTTGAAAACGTATATATATATATATATATATTAAGTATTAAACATCTAAATTATATTATAAGTAGAATATTTAAATCAAAAAAATCTAATATATAATTTTACATAATTACTAAGTAATAAAAAAATTAAAATATGTAAATTCAAATACATAGAAGATTTCCTTCATTATCGATTTCCTTCATCATCAATTTATTTGGTTAAGATATATGTTGCATGGAAACGGAAACATGTACGTGGAAACAGAACGTTTTGAAACATGAAAACGCCATTTAAAAAAAAAATAGAAAAATGGAAACGTTTTGGAAACGTATATATATATATATATATATATATATGTATTAAGCATTAAAAATCTAAATTATATTATAAGTAGAATATTTAAATCAAAAAAATCTAATATATAATTTTACATAATTACTAAGTAATAAAAAAATTGAAATATGTAAATTCAAATATATAGAAGATTTCCTTCATTATCAATTTCATTAGTTTTATTAGCAAAAACTATCTCTAATTATAATTTATCGAGAGAACGATTTTCAAACTCAATAATACAAAAATTATTCTTATTTACCAAATCAAAATAATTATTAACCTACTTTACAGAATTAAATTGATCACTTAATCTTATTTTTATAATTATTTTTTTTTGTTTCAAGAAACAAAAAACTAGTTTTTATCTTGTTTTCAACATGGAAACAAGTGTTTCTAAAATGGAAACGCGTTTTCAAACTGAATTTTTTAGGAAACACGATTTTTCGTGTTTTCGACGAGTTTCCAAGAGTTTCGGTTTCCGAAACGGGAAATGTACCTCGGACGGAGTTTCAATGCAACCTAGGTTAAGACTATGTCTAATAGTTACATCTATGTTTTACTTAAAAATAAATATTTACCAAGACAGTAAAATTTTATTACAACACATAAATAGAAAAAAGTCATGATAAGTTTTTTTAAACGTTAAGTCATATTATTAGATTACTAGAATAAGTCATGTTAATTTTTTTTTAAGGGTAATTATTTTGGTATTAATATATATATAGAAGAATATACTCTCTTTTTAAGCTGCCACATCATCAATTCATATATTAGAATTGTGAAACATCATCAATTTATTTGGTTAAGACTATGTACAATGGTTACATCTATTTTTTACTTCAAATTAAATTTTTACCAGAACAATAAAATTTTATTACAACACATAAATAGAAAAAAAGTCATGTTAAGTTTTTTTTAATGTTAAGTCATATTATTAGATCATTATAATAAGTCATGTTAGTTTTTTTAAGGGAAATTATTTTGGTATTAATTATATATTTATGATCTATTGTTTGTCATGTTTCATTTTAAAAATTTAATTAATTAGATAATTAGTTATTGTTAATATAAATTTATTTAAATATAAAAAAAATTCTGATATAAGAACATTTCTATTGCGAATCTCTCACCAAGTTTCTCAAAATTAAATAATGAAAAAAGTAAGAGAGAGAAGTGAAACACGGTTCTTTAACATTTTTAGATACTCATGAAATACTCTCAATACACTTGTCTCTTTATGATTGGTTGTTTCTTTTTAAAATAAATAAAATTTAATTACATAATTATCTTGTATTAAAATAATAATATTTTATAGATTGGAAATTGAAGTTACAAATAAAGTTCTCTATTTTTAGAACGAAACTTTTTTATTTACAAACTAATTTTTTAATTTTGATATATTTTTACTTTGTATAAATAAGGTATTACGGTGGTTTAATAATAAGTATTATTATAGAAAGTATTAAATTGGTATTAATATAGTTTAATATGGATTAAAATGGTATTTATGCTGCCTTTTTGGTATTAATATTGAGTTATTATTTAAAAGTGGATTAAATAAGATGAGATGATTTGCGGTGATGATTAGAGTTATCCGTAGGTCCAACGTTGGTTAGTCTGACCACGTTGTTATATGTTGGGTTATGGCAACATGTGATGTTGAGTCATAGCTCATTAACGGCTATCTAATGAGTCGGAAACAACCGCGGGCGTTCTACGTGGCGGAATTGGTCGACGTGACTCTTGTCCTTCAGGATGGTGTTGTCCTTCGGGATGGTGTTGTCCTTCGGGAAGGTGTGTCCTTCGGGAAGGTGTGTCCTTCGAGAAGGTGTGTCCTTCGAGAAGGTGTGTCCTTCGGGAGGGTGGTCCTTCAGGATGGTGTTGTCCTTCGGGAAGGTGGTCCTTCGGGACATTGTGTTATATGTTTGTGTGTTGGGCTATGGCAACAACGATGTTGATTCATAGTTCATTAACGGCTAGTTAGCAAGCCGAAAATAACCGCGGGCGCTCGGCGTAGCGGGATGAGTCAGGTGGACTCGATTTGTCATTCAGGGTGTGGTGTATTCGTCTATTCCGGCGAAGGTGGGAATGGATAAGTGCTTGTTCCAACGGTGGCGGGAACTAGCAGTGGTCGGTCTTGTGTTGGGTGGAGTTTGTCTCTCTGGTGTTTGAGGTGGTCGTATTACATGGTGTGGGTTTAGACTTCGTCTAGGTGGGCGGGGTATAGTACCTCGTATTTGGGATTCCGGTTTGGGTTTGTTCTCCAGGGTAATTCAAATTACTCATCCATCCCCCTCGTTTTCCCTCATTTTTCCTTCTTTTGCAGGTTTGAGGATCAGAAATGGCGGTTTCAAGTTGAAGTTGGTGGGTTTTGGTTTAATAAAGTTTTGGGGATTCGATCCAAGAGTTAAAACATTGCCGTTCCAGATGTGCCGGGAGCAGGGTGTTACAATTGTTATCAGAGCGGAATGTGCTACTCTGGTTATGATCCAGAGAGCCGATTCTCGGAGATTGGTCGGGTTTTAAAAACAAAATTTTTAAAAAAGTTTATTGGGCCGAAAAAGTTTTTGAAAATGTTTCAAATCGCCAACTTGACTTGATCTTCGCTTCTGCTATGTGGTCGTGGATCTGATGTTCGTGTGGTTTCTTGTGGCATCATGGTGCACATAAGGACTACGACAAGGAAGAGAGTTATTCGCCCACGGTTGTTCGATGTTCCGATTTGGATGGGATGGGGAGCTATCGTGTGTCGCAGTGGATCCAAACGATGGAGAAGTACTATAAGGATTTTTTGCGGGCTCTTGAGCTTCGCGGGGATGAGCCAGAACCTCGTGAACTGTGTGAGCTATTTTTTAACGGTCTCCAACGGGACTTTTAAGTGGCCATCTGGAGGTGTAAGGACCTGGAGGTTTAAGATAGTGTGGATTCGTTGATGAATGATGCCCAAACCATGGAGGATGTATTCAACAAAAGGGGAGGCAATGTGGAAGACTCGGAAGAGGATCCGGAAGGAGATCCAGAAGAAGATCCGGAAGAAGATTCAGAGGAGTCGGAAGAAGATCCTGAGGAGGACCGAGAAGAGGACCCGGAGGAGGATCCCGAGAAGGAAGTGTTCGATGAACCAAATAAGCCGCTATACTCCTCCGGTGGAATGGGGTATAGCGGCTCATTGGGTTCGTCGAACACTTCCTCCTCGAGATCCTCCTCGGGATCCTCCCCCTGGTCCTCTTCTGGGTCCTCCTGAGGATCTTCTTCCGGCTCCTCCTCTGGATCTTCTTCCGGCTCCTCCTCTGGATCTTCTTTCGGATCCTCCTCCGGATCTTCTTCCGGATCTTCTTCTGAGTCTCCTTCCGGATCCTCTTGCGGGTCTTCCACAGTGCCTCCCCTTTCGTTGAATACCTCATCCACGGTTTGGGCATCATTCATCAACGACTCCACACTATCGTAAACCTCCATGTCCTTACACCTTCGGATGGCCACTTGAAAGTCCTGTTGGAATCTGTTAAAAAAGAGCTCACACTGTTCCCGACGTTCTTGCTCATCCCCGCGAAGCTCAACATCCCGCGAAAAAATCTTTATAGTACTCCTCCAACGTTTGTGTCCACTGCGACACACGATAGCTCCCCCATCCCAACCAAATCGGAACATCGAACAACCATGGGCGAATAACTCTCTTCCTTGTCGTAGTCTTTATGTACACCATGATGCCACAAGAAATCACACGAATATTAGATACACGACCACATAGCAGAAACTAAGATCAAGTCAAGTTGACGATTTGAAACATTTTCAAAAAAATTTTGGGCCAAATAAACTTTCAAAAAAAAATGTTTTTAAAACACGACCAATCCCCGAGAATCGGAGTAGCACTTTCCGCTCTGATAAATAATATTTTTATGCTTGAGTCCACTTTAGCTTATATCATTCACGTGAACATACACTTACACGATGACAAAAAAGTCCAAGTTAATGTATTTCATACGCATCTTATACGTTCCTTAACACGAGCTCCCTAGATAATATTCCAGTTATAATTCGAAGCAAAAGATCTATCCTAACTGTTTAACGAACCTCGACCAAGTACAGGTCCGGTCCAGAGGACAGGCGACCAACAATTTTGTTAAATTTTGGGCCACATATCTCTTTTATAATGTACCATAAATATTTTAAAAATCAAATAACCTTACCTTTGAACATCATTTTTTCCTTTTTTGGCTTTGGACCACCAATCTTCTTGGGCCGGGCCTGACCAAGTACTATACCCATACAACACATAACGAGATTAAGCCATGGGTTCGATGTAACACGGCATAGGAAAACGTATAGGGAGTGGTTAAGATCCATCCTCACCTTAGCTTTCGGCGGTGACAAACGGCAGTGGAAAGGCGGAGGTGAAAGGCTGAGAATCCGGATTGCTTCCTGCGCAAGTAACGACTTGGGATTGCACCGAAACCCTTGCGGCTTGGTTCTACGGTGCTCGATCTCGGATCCGACGGCAGTGGATACTCCTCCAGTGGCATGCGACTCGCGGCGGTGCTGAGTGGTGACCGGTGGTGGTCGACGGCGGTGCTCTCTGACCGCTCCGATTCGTTCTTCTCCTCCTGCTCTCTCCTCTCGCGGCTTCTTCTCCCTCACGGTCTCTCTCTCTCTTCTTTCTTCTCTCGGTCTCTCTCTCCTTCCACTGGTGCGTGCGGCTAGGTTTGAAAAGGGGAGGGTGGAGATGCTTACGCCAATGCAAACGCTTATGCATAATGAAAACGTAAGAAGCCAAGTTGGGCAAACTTGGGCCAAAGAGAATATTTAAAAAAAAAAAAAAAAAAAAACCCCACCTTATTTTAGGATACGGGTATTACAATGTCACTCAGTCTCATATGGTCAACTCACAAAGTGGATCAATCACAAACAAGACAACAACATTGAGCCCTGTACTGAGATCTACCAAAAAATTGGTTTTTCAATGTGAATCTGTGTTGCTCTTTTTGTAGGTGGTTTCCTCTCAGAACAATGATTGAAACGGGTGCAAGAACGTAGATGATATAATTCTAGACTATCTAAAGCAACCTGCTTGCACGTGAGTTTCAGTTTGGTTTGCACCACCTGAAGTTTTCAATTGAAGATCCCAAAGAACAAGGTCGAGAATGCTCTTGTGGTACTCTTTGTTTCTTATGTTCCATTTTCTTGAATCCTGTTATGCTCTTTGTTTAGTCCTTCAGTTTCAATCATAGTTCGTATCTGATGATCCAATTTTGTGATCGACCTACTAGAAAATAATGTCGATCTTGAGTTATTTCTTTGATCAGAAAACAAAATTTGGTTTCAACAACAATGTTGTGTCTCGTCCCATACCAGAATCAAGAAATTTATAATGCGAATTCGAAGACAAATAGCTTTCATTTCATTAAATCTACTACATATTAATACATTGTAGCTAAAAAAAACGAGTAAAATTAGCTTCTTAAATTGTACGAAAAAGATTAACAAACTATATGAAACCTAATTACACTTCCGAATAAAAAAAAAATTAACTAAAACTATATGAAACCTAATTACACTTCCGAATTAACCAAATCATTACTTGAAACCTAATTACACTTCGGAATTAACCAAATCATTACTTGAAACCCTCTAATTAGCTTCTTAAATTGTACAACAAAGATTAACTAAAACATATATGAAACCTAATTATAGTTTCTGGATTACCTAAATCATTACTAGAAACCCTAATCAAGACTTCTCCTCCAAATTAAGCTTTACTCTTTTATGCTGGACGGCGACAGAGAGGGCATGAGTTATGTAGAATAGACCACTTGCTGAAGCATTCTTCATGGAACTCATGCGTACAATGAGGCAATTGCAAGATGGGTTTTGTCTCCGATTCAGAATCTGGCATGTTCTCTAAGCAGATCGAACAAATTTCTTCTTCAGAATCCGACATGTTCTCTAAGCAGATCGAACAAATTTCTTCTTCCGAATCCGATATGTTCTCTAAGCAGATCAAAATAGGAGGCACGGCGATGTACTCTTTCTGTGTAAATCTGACGAATACTGTCATGAACAAGGACCTTATTTCAAGCCTCTCCGTTGACTTTCGTCAACAATCTCATCAGTAATATGTCGAGACAAGACATGATCGTGGAGTTTGTTGTGGACATGTTAATATACATACCGTAAAACCTACCTCTGTAAAGACTTCAAAACTTTATTATTTTATAGAATTATTAATTTATAGCAAATTGTTTTTAACAGTGTAAAATTTGTTCATAAAGTTGTGATTAATAATCTCAATTATCGAAAAAGAATAGATGTCAATAGCATATTCAATGAATATTTACGAGTTAAATTAGTTGATGCATCGAGAGATTTATGGTCGTGTGATCAGGACATATGCATGACTGACATTATCAACAGCAACAACTTTCAACATCCTTGCGTCTCAAACACACAAGATTTCACAGTGTTACCGTCAGACTTACAAAAATTTGTGAATAATTACGAGTTGAATCAATTGATGCATCCATAGCGTTATGGTTGTGATCAGGACATGTGCATGACTGACATTACCAACATCAACAACTTTCAACGTCCTTGCGTCTCAAGCACACAAGATTACACAGCGTTACCATCAGAGTTGCAAGAATCTGCTAATAACTACGAGTTGAATCTCTTGATGCAATAAGGGCTTTATGGTCATGGTCAGAACATCTTAACGAGTGATGTTACCAACATCAACATTCTCGATCCTGTCTCTCAAACACAGTTTCAGATGAGTTTTGTTCTGATTTTCAGGATCTCATGGATGTATGTGGTCGGTAACAGTAGCTTCTCTCAAGACCTCTCAAATATGTTTTCAAGCTATGATGTTCAATTTGATGAGAGCAGTCTACTTTCCAAACCATCTCTCCATCTTTCCGACAACTCAAGAGTTCTCTGATAACAAACTGCCAGAACAAAAAAAGAAATAAGAAGCAATTACCTGATGAAGTAGCTGAACAGAGAGATTGGAGCTCTTTATGCGTATGGATTCCTGTTATGTTTTTTATTTTGAATATTTGAATTTAACTGCAAAACAAATCCATTTGTAGAGATTTTGTTTTGAGTTTTGAATACATAAACTTTTTTCAGTTTAGAACATTACCCATTTATGTATGCACTGCCATATCCTATATATATCTTTCTTTAACGAAACCTCATAAAACTTCAATGAAACAAATCATCTAACAACACTGAAACAAGTTTCAGATTTTTGTGTGTTCAGTAACAACTCTCAAAACTATATCAATTGCTATGAATTAACAGATTCCACCTGCAAAGTCAAATCCTTTACTCATGCATCTTCTAACAAACGCGGGACTTGCAACTTAGTATTTATCTTGTCTAAATCAGCTGATACAAGTAGATGGAGAGTAGCCACGGCGTCTGAGTTTGTGAAGCTCCATACATGTAGCCTCTGATACTGCGAACCCCTTTAGTCTTAAGGATGTTCCTCATGGTATTTCTCAGGTCATGCTCACGAGGCTTGGGGACTCTTTGCAGTAGAATCTCTGCAGAGTTTCTGAGCCAAGGAATGACTGAACCGATGATGAGGATGGAGATGAAGATTGAGCTTGCTATATCTGCAACTAACCAGCCCTTGTATTTAATCAAGAGTGTCGATATCACAACTCCAACGCTCCCCATTGTGTCTGCTAAAACATGAAGGAAGATTCCTTCCATGTTATGGTCAATGTGGCAATGCTCCTTGTTTTGTCTTTTGCGGGTTTGTGATCGGAATGATGATGGAGGTCATGCTCGTGCCCGTGGCTTTGGTTGCTTTCATGATGCTCCTCGTGTTTATGGTTATGGGAATGATGATAATGGTCATGCTCGTGGTTATGGTTGCATTCGTGATGCTTATCATGTTTATCGTTATGGGACTGGTGCGAGCGAGAATGCGTGCAACCAGATCCACCATGAGCATGATGATGCTCCTCGTGGAAAAAGATCAACCCGACAACATTCACGAGAAGCCCTCCAACCGAAACAACCAAAAGACAGATCTTCTGAGGATCCAAGATTCTCTCAATTGACTCAAGCACAATCAGAGCTCCAACAAGAAGGAGAAACACTGCATTAACATAGCAGAAATCAAACAACATGTGACAAGCATCTGAGATCAATCCAAGAATATTGCTCATGAATCCAGCCACAAACTCTACAACCATATACGCTGTGTTGATCAAAAGAAACAAAGCAATCTTCCTTGACTTCTTCTGGCTCCATAAACATGGTGGAAAATGACTCAGGCGATTCAATCCCAATCTCTTGATAATCTGAATACACAAAGTCCAATTCTCTGACAACAACGTAAATCAACAAGCCACACAACAACAATCCCCAAGAGAAAGCGCTGGGAAGTAGAAGAGTTCCAATACTATGGTTGGTGCATAGACACGTAGCCAGAAACTCCCTCTCAGAGTCTTTCTTCGAGCTGGAAAACTTATCTTCGTCGTAATTCTCAGTCAATAGCACTCCGAATACAACAGTGTTAGCTAAAGGCCAACCCAAATTCCCCACCAACTTAATCACTTCCAGATTGCAAGAGGAAACAACAATACTATGGTTAGAAACAAGGAAAGCAATCGAACCCGTTGTTGTTTGATTTCAAACCAATTTATGGAAACTTTCTCAAGCAACCTACAAGATTCCGATAGAAATGGAAGCAACATAGGCAATTCTCTTTAGGGTATATCCAAAAACCCCAATTTTTGACAGATGAAGAAGAGAAAGGGAAACAGTCGACACAATCCCAGCTGATTGATAACAACAACAACCCAACGAACCTTAGATGATCCAATTCCACCATTATCGCCGGAAAATCGATTCCCAGACTCGGATCATAAACTCTAGCGGAGACTGAACAAGAGAGCTCAACTAAGATCATAGCAGCTGCGCCGCAATAACGGAGAGCCTGGAATCGGAGGAGGAAAACAACCACTAGAAATCCCCATTTAGCGAGTATGAGCTTAATTTGAGACGAGCAGATTGATGAAATCGAGAAAACTGCACGAACGAGAGGAGATCCGCCATTGTTGAAGCGGAAGCTTCGAATCAATGGCTCGAATACCATCTTGGCTCAAACTAACATCCCAAATATCCCCCTTCTAATTTATAATTTATTTTCTATTTTTTTTAATGCGAAAACAGATTGTTTACCTAGTTATCCTTTTAAAACTTAAATAACTACATACCCAACCAACAAATTATCCACCCATATCCAATTTAAATCGGATTCGATCCAGTTTGTAACCCATTCGATCCAATTAAATGACTCAATCGAATTAAAACATAAATTGAAAAGATCTGAAGGATCAAACATATTCAAGCCTCTATTTTGCTAGGTTTAAAATCGATTACTTTCTCTAGCTGTAGAACTTCGACGGATTCGGTAAATCGGAAAAGATAAATCAGATTTATATATTCGTTCTAGTCTCGGATTGGCTATCAAAACCTAAAAAAAAAATAATACTTGGTAATACTTGATACAACTAAATTTGGATTGCAAGATTTCGAGGAGAAAACACAAAAATTGCAACATTTGGAATATTTAGGTACTATTATGAGCTTGACTTTGTTTCTGAAACTTATTTTTGATTAAAACATGTTTAAGTTTCACTCATTACATAAAAATCGGTTACTTTCACATATTATTTAGTCGGAATCATGTATTGTCCTTGTTTTAGTTGTACCAATTATTGCCAAGTATTACTAAATACAATTGTACCAAGTGTTACCCAGTATTACTAAAGCGCAAAAACTCAGAAATTCAAACACCTAGAAATTCAAAATCAGAAACGAACAACAAACCCAAAATCCATAGACAAACACAAAATCAAGTTTTAAATCTGAAATAAACCTGAAATTCGAGTTATATTGGAGTTTGGAAACTCTATAGAAATTGTTACAATGGAAGTTTAAGTGGAGAGGCGAAAAGATGAAGAAATCTTAGAATGAAAATTTGGAAAAAGAAAAGAAAAATAAAACTAAATAAACGAAAAAATACATATAAATATAATATAATAAAGAAAAATAACATTAAAACATATGTGCGCCGTCATTTTTCCACATGTGCGCCGTTTTTTTCTCACACATGTTGTTATCTGAACTGACACGTGGCAAAAAAGCGGTTACTTTTCACATAGTTATACCTAGTAATCCAGTATTACTTGTTTCCAAATAGTGTTACTTTGGTGTTTTTTACTATTAATTAGTATTATATTGCCATAAAATAATTGTTTTTAGTTGTACCGATCATTTTAGTCAATTAAAGTACATTCTAAAGTTTTTATGCATTAAAATATCTTAAATCACATTTTTTGTATGTTTTGCATCCTAATGTGGTTAATATTAACAAAATGATCATAAAAGTATAAGGTGTTTGTTGTGTAGATATTCTAATAACAATCATAATGCTATAAAATTTTTTTAATCTAATTAATATATGTTTCTTATATTTAATAGTTACTTATATAATGTATAATTTTTTGTGTCGTGTGATTTATTTGTTTCTCTCATAAAATTCTAAATCTTTTGAAATAGAATTGAACTTAATTGTATCATTACTAAAATAAGTTTTAAGAAGTTGTACAAAACAGAGAGTGTCAAAGAAATACAAATTCAAACACAAACAAAGGTTCAATCCTAGTATTGATCTCAACCGGCTCAAACAATCTACCCAAATCTCGTATTGTCATCCTTCTAGTACTCATCCTTCGATGCCGTTCTCAAGCCAATTGAAAACTCCTTTCTTGATTTCTTCCCTTTTTGTGTGTAATCTGGAGGTAAGACATGCATTTCTTATATTTCATCCAGAATAATCCATTAGTAACCCAATATTTCATCTGGAATAATTAATCAGTAATACCAGGTCTACCTAGTTATACCATTGTATTTAGTTATACCAGATTTACCCAGTTGTTCTATCGCCTACAACTCAAATAGAATAATTTCGGGCTGATCTTGATTTCTACAAATGAAATCGAGTTCTATGCTTGATTTCGACTTCGGAGATGAAGGGTTACGACGGAAACGCACATGTATTTGCTGGAATTTGAAGATACAATACCCAGCTGGCTTCAATGGAGGTGGAGGAGAGCTCGAGGTCGTCGGCTTCGATGGCGTCGGGTTCGTCAAAAGAGAGGAAAGAGATATGTGCGATCTATAATTTGATTGGTCAAAATTAGCCCTGTCAAGCGGATCGGATCCGCCCCGCCTGACCCGCCCCGCCACGGGTTCGAATTATATTTTATCCGCAAAAAATTGACCCGCTTGATCTGCAGGTTGTTTAACATGTATCCGCACCCGCCCCACATTAGTCTAGCGGGTTTGGCGAGTAACCCGCCACATCAAAAGAGATTTTGTTTGTTTCTTATTCATTAAGGGTATATGAGCCACTCATCCGCAAACTTGACTCTTCTGCTGAGTCGCTGGGAGAATTTGTGAACAAGATATTTTGTGATTCGGTGGGTCTAACCCAAAATCTAATCGTCTATAATCCTCATCAAAGTTTTCATAATTTTGAATGCCTTATGTGCATATATCATCCAACGAAGTAACGAACCTTTAACTATATTATAGGCTTTATGGAAATGACGAGTAAGTATGTTAAATCCATTTTTACTTGTCATTTTGATTTTGTCTAACAAGCTTCCTTTGCTTCTGGTTTCTTATTTCCTTCCTCTCTAACATTTTGGTTGCCTAAACTAAAGCCATGTAATTTTTATACTGAAAGCTGTTTCACAATTTTGTTACTTAATTGATAGAGCTCAGGTTTTACCCAAATAATCAACTACTGCAAGTGCACAGCAATGCAGTTGAAGTATAAGGGGTATCGAATCCTCAGGGAAGTTAAAGCTACACTTATGGTTTCTAGGTTTAGATTATGCTAGGTCGAATAATGAAATTGAAAACTAAGCAATTAAAGCAAGTAATAAATCGGAATTAGATGGATTAAAGTTCAGGAGACGAGGCGCTAGGCAAGGATAATTATCAGGTTTGAATCCAAGAATGCAGAATCTAAGTTTATTAGGGATTTATTAAGAACCGTCTAGAACTCGAAACTCTAAGTTAAAACCAATCAACTCTCGTTGCAGAAGTTATCTATGCCTAAATCCCTAAATTCCAAATCTCTTTGCGAATTTAAACAATCAAGGCAAGCAATAAGAACAGGTTCGATTTGTTCACAAATTACCTAAACCAAATCTCTTTGCGAATAGATAATTTGCTCACCTATGATTAGTTCAAGTTATTAATAATGCTCTCGCATCTATTAAACAACCTAAGGTTTGATTTCTAAGTGATCAATTCAGAGAATCAAGTTAAGCACAAATCAAGGTGAAGATCCAATTGATTTCCCTAATAATTCTAGTGATTCTACAAACTCTTCATCAAACCCTAAATCATCCTAACCTAACTAGCAAACTACTCAGACATAATTATGCAAACACAAAACATGGCTGAATAATATTGCATAAAATAATAGAGAATGATACAGGGGCTCGAAATCTGGCTCAGATGAGTTAGAATTGTCTCCCCAAAAGCTCAGGATCAATCTCTCTCTAAGTCTCAAAAACAGAAAATAATGATAAGGTAGTTGGCTAAACAATGCCTGAAAACTATTTATAGAAGGGGATTTTTCGTCCAGGGGTAGACTTGTAATTCTTCAAACTTGCTCTTCTTTCCTTTTCCTGATTGGAAACCGTCAAAGTTAGCCGTCCTTGATTGGTGTCGATCGACACTGATGGTGTCGATCGACACTCAGCTCGTGAATTCACTCTCTTGACTTCATCTCTTCGGCTGCTTCTCCAAAATGCTCCAAAATGTCCCATAATTTTCCATTTATCTCCAAATGCTCTACATCTTGTAAAGACTCTAAAAAGACTCCAAAACTAGCAAAAGATTTTATAAAAACTTTTATATCATGGCTTAAAAACAGGTAAAAACCATGATATATCAACTCCTCCAGACTTAGCATTTGCTTGCCCTCAAGCAAAACAAAAACTTAGAATGAAGTAGAAGTTTGAAAACAAGAACTTTCGAGTACTTCTCAAGAACGCCACATTGATTAACACTTATTGAATCCACATGCCACAGAGCCAACCTTAGGAAATGTTCAGTGTACTTACCACAAGCTTAGCAATCTCCCAGTTCGAATCCAGATCCTTTCCTTGGTAATATTTTGAACTCTAACAGTGGTATTTGCCATAGAACTTTAGAGATTCTTTGCCCTTCCTTAGTGCCTGAACAAGATATTCTTCATACAGCTCCCCTATTTTCTCTTCCCTTAGTCAACTTCTGCCCATTTTCACGGTGTTCTAAGATCTTTTCATTGACTCTTCTTTTTCTTATGGAATCTCTGAAAATAGTGTTACTCTCTACTTGTGTTCCTTGTGAGGAGACGTGTTCAAGAGCATCACTAATATTGTTCCTTGTGAGGAGACTGCAATTGCTTATCTGTTCGGACTGAAAGAGAAATCAAGTTCTGCGCATACCTAGTTCTTATAAGGGGACCTGAACTCGCCCTGTTAGACTGATTCCACTTGCAGCTTTCTACTTAGTAAGACTTGCAGTCAACTACTATTGCAATGGTTATTTCAAGTGTCAACTTCTTGTGATTAGTACCTAGAAAAACTCAAGTTCCAACTGATTTTGACTCAATAAAACAAAATTTTTGACTCTCAAAACAAAACACAAAGTCAGTAATCACCTCCCCCAGACTTAAACAACACTGTCCCCATTGTTATCAAGTCCGAAGTTGGCTAAAAGAAAGATTAGAAACAACATAAAAGACCAAATAGAAGACTTACCTTCGTCTGCGCGTGGTGTCGATCGACACTATAGTGGTGTCGATCGACACTGGTCTGAGTCGAGTCCAATGTCGCCTTTTTTCAACTGACTAAAACTTAGGACTTAGTAAAACCAAAACGAAAATAAAAAGAAAAACGTACCTAACAGTGGGTTGCCTCCCACTCAGCGCTCGTTTTTAGTCATTAGCTTGACTGTGTCGGGGTTCAAACGTCTGGTGGATCAGAGGGTGGCAGCGAATGCTTCCCAGACGAATGTCTTCTCATCCATGGTGGTGTATAGGCATTAGGAGCATGAGAACGACCAAGGAAATGAGGAACAACAGCAGGGTGGGGCTTGAGTTCGGGTGTTACACTTCGTTTTCCTGCAGAATCATCAAAAGAAACACCAAGCCCTCTACGAGAATCTCGTGGCTTGAATAAGTGTGAAACATCTTTTGAACCTTTAAAGTACTTATTGAGAGGATCAAGAGGTTTGGAATTGATTCCAGGGAATGCGTACCTTTGCTTTCTTCGAGGTTTATGGGCTGTAGGATGTGGAGGCATCTGTTTGACCACATAGGATGGACTTGTATCATTGGAAACAGCTTTTGGTATGATCCGCGAAGGGTGTCGATCGATGCTATTGGTGTCGATCGACACCAACTTTGTAGCTCGAATCTCTGCACTTTTGCTGCAATTCTGCTCCGCAATCTTTGTCTCCATGATGAAAACGTCTTCCTCCATCAACTTGACATTGTTTAGACCTTCATCTTCTCTGTTCATAGTCTTGAAGAGATGATCATTTCCACCCCAGTCTTCAATCTCAACAACTTTCTCAGAATTATCAGCTAATGCCTCTTGAACAACCAGTTTGTTCACTTGCTCTTTAGAATCCAGCTCCTTGTGATTCACAGCAGTAATGGCATTCGAATGCTCCATGATTAGGTCTTGATCCATGGACGACTCTACTGAAAACGATTGACCATCGATGGTGGAAGGTCCCCTTAACTTGTCCATGTCAAAATTCATGACAACATCACCCAAATCAAGCTCCATTTTCCCTTTTCTCACATCAATGATGGCACCAGCTAAAGCCAAGAATGATCTTCCAAGAATAAGAGGGTCTGCAGGTTCTTCATCATACTTCAAAACCACAAAGTCTTTGGGAATAATGAAGCCTTCAATCTTCAAAGGAACATCTTCTAGAACACCTTCTGGAATTCTCTTTGATCGATCAGCTAGGATAAGAGAAATTCTGCTTGCCTTGAAATCAGTCATTCCAAGTCTAACAGCAACTGAGTATGGTATCAAGTTGATACTTAACCTAAATCACAGAGAGAACAAGGAAACCTTCTCGTTGAGATTGAGCAATCTAGCACAAAGTTTCCTGGATCAGGTAACTTCTCTGGAATCTTCCTCTGAATCACAGCACTGACTTGTTCTGAAACCCTCACCTTCTTCTTCTTCCTTGGAACTATGTTCAAGAGAATTGCATTCATGTCTCTGGTAAGCAGTGCTCCTTCCTCAGGACTCACACCATTGACAACCATTCTCTTGACATATCTTCTTAATGCAGGTGAAAGTTGGACTGCATCAACTAAGGGTAGCTCAACCATCAGCTTACTCATCATCTCCTTGCATCTAGCTTCCTCTCTCTCCTGTTTAGACTTTTTGGGAGGCAAGGGATAAGGTATCTTCACCTTGTACACCCTTTCCTCTGTAGTTGTCGAAGCTTCAGGTCGATTTGGTGCAGTCTGGGCATGGTGTCGATCGACACCAGCCTTGTGTCGATCGACACACGGGCTCGAGCTCTCGATTTCGCGATGTTCTTCGGGTGTCGATCGACACCCTCCTGTGTCGATCGACACTGGATCTGTAGGGACGTCTGGAGCTTCTTCTTCAATTTCCTCCAACTCCACAAGGTCTTCAGCACTTAGGTTCTTCTTCTCCTCTGGTTCCAGCTTGCTTCTGCTCCTTGTCGTGATGGCATTCACATGGCGTCTTGGATTTGTATCTGTTTTCCCAGGAAGAAATCCTTCTTGCCTATGAACAGCTTCTGCGGTTTGAGCAACTTGTACATCCAGCTTCTTCATGTGAGAGTGTATGCTCTCAATCTTTCCATTCAGGTCTTCATACAGTGAATCAACCTTGCCATTGAAGTCCACTGTCATCTTCTGCTGTCCTTGCAAGATTCGCTCAAACATAGCTTCCATCTTGTTGTCTTGCGCAGGAGGATTCTGGTAAGAAGAAGAACCATAAGTTCTTTGGAAGCTGTTGCTCTGGAAAGGCTTCTGGTAAGAAGAACCATAGCCTTGCTGATTGTTAAATATATGTCCTTGAAAACCAGCTCCACTGATGTAGTTGACCTCTTCTTGCTCTGGCTCGAAGGTCTCTACGTTATTAGCAAAATGGACCTGCTTCTTTCCCATCAACATGTCCAGCTTCTTGTTGACTTCAGCAATTTGGTTTCCTCCAGCTACTCCTGCGTTTTGTCTTCTCTCGAAGTCTACGTTCTTGGTGTTGTTACTAGAAGCCAAATTGTCTATAAGCATCATCGCGTCATCTGGAAATCTGGTGTTGAAGTTGCCATTGCTTGCAGCATCTAGGGCCATCTGGTACCTCCAGTCGATCCCGCGGTAGAATATTCCGATAAGTTGCGGCTTGCTGAATCCATGATGTGGGCAGTCCCTCTGGTAAGATATGAACCTCACCCAAGAAGCCTTGAATGCTTCAGTGGGTCCTTGAGAGAATGTAGTGATCTTCATCCTCAGCTCCTCGGATCTCGCGTTATCAAAGAAATTGCAAAGGAATGCATTCTTTGTATCTTCCCATGTGGTAAAAGATCCTGGTGGCAGTTGCTTCAGCCAGTATGATGCATCTCCAGCAAGCGAGTAAGGGAAAAGCTTGCAGAAGAGATAATCATATGTAACTCCGTTGGCCTTTATGCTTGAGGCTAAGTCCTCGAATCTCTTAATGTGGTCCATTGGGTGCTCTTTAGGAAGACCATGGAATGGATGCTGAGCCACTATTTTGTAGTAAGCAGGCTTCAGCTCGAAGTCATTCCTCTGTAATGTAGGAGGACGGATCGCAGCTCTATTATCATAGAACTGGTTTTGGCTGTTGTACTCGCCTAATGTTCTTCCACGTCCAGCTTTTGCATTTGCGATTTGTATCGCTGGTTCTATGATGACGGCGCCAGCCTCATCAAGTCTCTGTCCTTGGGCGTTCCTTCTGTGCCCTTCTAGATCAACCAAGTGACCAGCTTCGTCTCGGATTAGAACCATAGGATCTGGCATCGCGTTGTGCGACTGGTGTCGATCTATGCCAATGGTGTCGATCGACACTCGTGCGATTTTTCTGTTGGTCCGTTCGAGACGTGCTAGCTCCTGGTTATCAAGTCTGATTAGCTCCTTTTCCTTGTTGCTCCTGGTATTGCGATTAAGCATACACCTGAAAACAAGAATAAGAAACTAAAATTAGTAACCAAAAACAAAAATTAAAAACCTAGACAAAATTCTAATACTAGAAATCTGTAGGCAGCTAATCTCCTTCCCCGGCAACGGCGCCAAAAACTTGATAGGGCTCATGTTTTACCCAAATAATCAACTACTGCAAGTGCACAGCAATGCAGTTGAAGTATAAGGGGTATCGAATCCTCAGGGAAGTAGATGCTACACTAATGGTTTCTAGGTTTAGATTATGCTAGGCGATTTGTATGAAATTAAAACTAAGCAATTAAACAAGCAATAAATCGGATTAAGATGGATTAAAGTTCAGAAGACGAAGCGCTAGGTAAGGATAATTATCAGGTTGAATCCAAGAATGCAGAATCTAAGTTTATTAGGGATTTATTAAGAACCGTCTAGAACTCGAAACTCTAAGTTAAAACCAATCAACTCTCGTTG
>JAHZTW010000001.1:277258951-277273110 GCA_020283515.1 Alliaria petiolata
TATTAATAATGCTCTCACATCTATTAAACAACCTAAGGTTTGATTTCTAAGTGATCAATTCAGAGAATCAAGTTAAGCACAAATCAAGGTGAAGATCCAATTGATTTCTCTAACAATTCTAGTGATTCTACAAACTCTTCATCAAACCCTAAATCGCCCTAACCTAACTAGCAAACTACTCAAACATAATTACGCAAACACAAAACATGGCTGAATAATATTGCATAAAAGAATAGAGAATGATACAGGGGTTCGAAATCTGGCTCAGATGAGTTAGAATTGTCTCCCCAAAAGCTCAGGATCAATCTCTCTCTAAGTCTCAAAAACAGAAAATAATAATAAGGTAGTTGGCTAAACAATGCCTGAAAACTATTTATAGAAGGGGATTTTTCGTCCATGGGTAGACTTGTAATTCTTCAAACTTGCTCTTCTTTCCTTTTCCTGATTGGAAACCGTCAAAGTTAGCCGTCCTTGATTGGTGTCGATCGACACTGATGGTGTCGATCGACACTCAGCTCGTGAATTCACTCTCTTGACTTCATCACTTCGGCTGCTTCTCAAAAATGCTCCAAAATGTCCCATAATTTCCCATTTATCTCTAAATGCTCTGCATCCTGTAAAGACTCTAAAAAGACTCCAAAACTAGCAAAAGACTTTATAAAAACTTTTATATCATGGCTTAAAAACAGGTAAAAATCATGATATATCATTAACCCAATCCAAAACTTGTTTATGTCTTCTGTTTCTCCCCATTGTTTCATGTAGATAATAGACTTTATATCATACACACTCACAAATGATTATTAATATGTATATATCTCAGTTCCAATAATGTTGTTAATCAATTTTTGAGGTTTATTTGTTTTTTCATCCTAGGTTTTGACATTTGTGTGCAGTGATTGGTTTTAAGTTCATTAGTGAGTTGATCTTTGATGTTGTCCTGAGTAAAATTTTCCAGGAAGCAGAGCTCTGCAGAAACCAATCTCAGGTTTTCTCTGTAAGCCTATGAAATTAACCTTTTTCATTTCAACGGTTAGAAAACTTTTGAAATAAAGTAACTTGAAAACATATATAATAAACATATTTGAGATTTTGGCATTCAAATTTCTTTACTCAGAACTTGAACTAGAATTTCCTTCCCATGACTTTGGTTAGAATCATTAGTTCAAAAATATACTAATTTGGCAATATGTCTTGGTGTATTCTGTTTTTTTTGGTGAATTTTTTCGAAAAACAAGTAGTCTAACTTAAACGATGAAGCTTTTAGTTGGGCCTACGTATCCCTCCTCTTATTGTCCACTTCCTTAAAGCCCAATTATCCAGCTGATGATCTTCTCCTCCTCATAACTTGGAAGCTTATCAGAGGGACCGCTTATCAGATGATGAAAGTGTTTTTTTACACATTCGCCAGCTCGATAGAATTTTATTTCCTTTCCGAGCAAGATTTTAGTGTAAGAACAAAAAAAAAAAAAAAAAAACTCAACTCTAGATAGAATCAGTGTATGTGAAAAAGGAGGCTTGATTGGTTCTCCCGCTAGCACTCGCAAACGCAGTTTTTGCGAGTGGTAGCAGTTGTTGGCGTTTGGCAACAATCACACAAAACGATTTCTACCGCTTCGAACTGCTTTGTGTCGCTCAAAATCAAAAGCTCCTTCCAGGTAGCGTTTGCAATTGCGCGTGGATAATTAAAAAAACACAAAATTTATTAAAAATGAAGAAACTTTTAAAAAATAAGATTTGAATATTATAATTACAAATAAATAAATAAATTTGACATTTTTTAACTAATATTCATTAACAGTCTTTCATAATTTTATATGTATAAGATCTATAAACTCTAATTATTTTGATAAATTTTCTCTTCATCACTAATGTATATATAACAACTAAAATTATGTTCATCTAACATCTCCATACAAAAAAAACAATTTTTTATTAAAATCATAACTTTCATCCAAATTAAAAAATTGAGAAATAAAAGTAATACTTTTTATAATTAATTATGTTTAATTAATTGTTTTATAGTTTTTTATAATAATATGGTTTTTAATATTTTTTATAGTTATAAAATTTGTTTATATTGTTAATTTATTGTTTAACCGCTATTACACCCGCAAGTTAACCAGTCGTAAATATCCCGCAAATGCACCTGATTCTAACCGCTGTGCCAGTCGTACAATCCACTTAATAACGCTGTTAACCGCAATTTCCTGCTTCCGCAAACTTCCGCCACCGCCACCGCAACAGCTGCGTTTGACCTTGAGCGTTTTGAAGCTGCCACTGACAGGATCTGTGGAACTGGTCTTTAGAACAAGCTACAAAGGCATAACCATATACTGTACAATAAATTGCAACTATCTGATCGTTTAAAACTCTTAAAGCCTCTGCCTTCCTTGATTCTATAAGGATACCCACACTAGGGGAAAATCTTTATACAACGAAACAAACCCAATTTCTTTAATTTTGACCATCGAAACACTCCATCTCATTTAGACTCTAACTGGTGACCACTAAAAAAAAAATAGAAATGAAAAGGAAAAGAATGAAAAGAACAAAATAAAAAAAATGAATGGGAATGAAATACATATAAGGAAATGAATATAATTTTTTTGTTCCTCCTCAAAATTTTACAATGAATATTTTTATTCTATAATTCCTTATATAATAAGGAATGAGAATGAATGATAAGTAACAAATATTACTAGTAAATGGTAGATTCCTCCTCATTCCCATTATTACCATTTGAAGCCTTAGAGTCTTTAACAAGAGATAAACTTCGTCATTATCCACACACACCATCACCATTGCAACTCAAGTCTAACTACAAAGAAAAGAATATGGGCATGAATGTTTGCAGTTTTAGAAATGGTTTTTAGTTTTTGTTTTTCAAAAATTACTTTTTTGCCATTCAAGTTTTTTAAGAAATAGATTTCCTAAAATTTAAGGAAATTAGTTTTTAAAAAGTTTTTTGATTTTGTAAACAAAAACCAAAAACCACAATTTATGGGTTTCTAAACATAAGCCACCAGTTTTTTTTATATATATATATTGTTTTATCACTAAATAATCAATCAATATTATTAATAATCAATTCATAAAACTATATTCTCTATTTTTTTGAGGTTTTCCCAAATACTGGGTACAATAGATAATTTTTCACATGTATTTTGTTTTTTTTTCAAAAATTTAGTATTAGGTATCAATTTTTTCTATATAAGACACAAATCTTATGCATAAAAAAATAAATTTATGAATTTTTTTAATGAAATAAATTTAAGTGCATTTTCACTCATAATTTTTAGTATTAATTATTATTGCTACAAGAATCATATTTTTGTATTAATTAAATAAATATTTATTTTATCAGTTTTAATCTTAAAAAAAAATTAATAAATCTAGATTAATACAAAAAAAACACAAAAATAGTTAAAAAACAAAAACTAAATAAATCACCATTAAAGTTTTTAGAAAAACCAAAATCTACAACAAAAATCAAAAACCAAAATCCAAAAAACAAAATCTAAAAACAAAAACTAAAATCTAAAAACCATACAAAGATTCACCACCTATATGCTGAGAGCTTCTGCGCTTCTCTGTTCTTCGACCTCAGTCACTTTCACGCCAATTCAACTATTCAATCCCAATATTTTCATTCATTTCCAACCTTGGAACTATCTCCTCCCGTCTCGGCTTTGTCTCGTGCCCGATGTCACTTCAGTCTCGTGAGGGCTCGTGTAAAATCCAGCTTCATCGTTCGTAGCACTGGTAATTAAGTTCTTTTTTTTCTTCCCTTGGGTTAATTTGAAATCATTTTGGTAATTTTGGGTTTCTCTGTCTTGTTCTTATTGCATAAACTTCTTCTTTTTTTTTCCTTTTGAAATTTGTTTACTTGGTTCCATGGATGTTCTTTCAGTTTCTTTGGGTTTTTTTTTAAAGCTCTTGGAAACTGGATTATTAAACTGATTTTAATCTTGATTTGAATGATTCTCTGTGCTCTTTGACCTTCAGCTACTCAGGAAGCTGTTGAAACCAGTAGTCACAGTGGATTGGATTTGGTTGAGGTTGGGTTCTTGTCTGGTGTCCATGGCCTTCAAGGGGAAATTTGCATAAAACCAAACACCGATTTTCCAGATTTACGTTTCTCTAAGGTAAATATGATTACAAAGTAGAGAAATTTCTATAAAGTTTTGTGTTTTCATCCTGAAGAAATTAAGACATTTTATATCATTTGAACATTGCTTTTCTCCATTCGCACGATTTTACTTCATTAGCCTGGTAGAAGATGGTTAAAACAACAATTGATGGGACAAGACAAGATTGTAGAGGCTGAGTTAGTTGAAGGCAGACCTCATCCGGCGCAGAAGAGTTGGATTCTCAAGTTTCAGGGGCTGGACGATGTTGATCAGGTTGTGTAAATGATCCATGAGAGATTCGGAAGAAACCGTTTGAGATAATTTGTTATGTTCTAAACTTTGGTGGGTTTCCTTTAGGTGAGACAACTCTTTATGCTGAGGAAGATGATCGTCCCGAGCTTGATGAAGGAGAGTTTTACACCCGTGATCTTGCAGGCATGAGAGTTCTTCTCAAGGTGTAGCTTTGCCTCTTACATGATAATATTGAAAATGTGGAAAGTCTCTGGTCTAAACTAGTTTTGTTTACACAGGAGACCGATCAACTTGTTGGAACTGTTGCTAATGTTTTCGACAATGGAGGAGAATGATCTTCTACGTGTCTTGCTTGATTCATCCATGGAAGTCTGCAACGGGACGAGATTGTGTGGATAGCTTTCGTGGACGAGATTGTTCCCGATGTCGATTTAGAGAGAAAGGAGATGTATATTAACTCCCCCGAAGGGACTCCTCGAGGTGAATATGCGAGCAGATGATCGATCCAAGAAAGAAAGGCGTCAGCTTGTGAGGCATATTCTTCTGTGCTCTTCATATTGTTGATCAGTCTCTATAGACTTTTCCATTGTGATCTTTCTTGGTCTCTTAAGCTTTGGGTTCTGGTCATTTCAGGAATGGAAACTAGAAAGAAAAAAAAGCAGCGGAAACGGCTTATTGCCGCTAAAAAGAAGTTATGTGAATTGGAGCAAAAGCATGTGTTTGATGGATTAAGGTTCGGAGAAAAGTCTCAAAGGAATTTGCTTGCTGATCATATCTTGGACGTAAACTCCACACTGCTTCAGAAAGCTTTGCAAAGTATCGAGACCTCCTCGTCGAAGAGGTTAATTCAACTCTCCAAGAAGTTCCCCAACCATTGCGAGAAGTCTTTTTTTTGTCAAATTTTCTTCATTTGAATCTTGATGGAACGTAACCGAGGAAATCAATGCGCTGAGAGCTAGAGTATCGGAATGTACTCTGAATGTTTCACGGGAATGCCTTAGTTTTGATGCAAGTAAAGAGAAAGTGGGTGATAACTTCAGTTTCATTCAACAAGGGAAGAGCCTATTCTCTCAAGGAAAAGTTTCTATTTGTTTGGTTGTTCACTGGAAGGTGAGAATGGTCCAGTCTCGTACCTTCATACGCTACTTGATGATGCACAGAGCTTCCCAAAGGTTAGCTAATACCGTAATTTACGAAATCATGAACTTGTCATGTCATTTAGTTATGCTTTTACTAGATAACTCATCGGGTTACACGCAGGAAGAAGAGCGTGCTTGTGTGCCGCTCGTTGTAGTTTCCCCTGAACATGCCATTGACGCTCTGCGGGACTTATTTCAGGATAATGATCATTTTGGATTCGAATCATAAAAGGTGAAGGCTTTAATTGCATCTCGGTTATGCAGATTCTATCTGGCTTTTTTTTCTAGCAAAATTCATGTTTACTAATATATCTAGATATGGTTTCTCAAAGAAGAAACTCTTCCAGTAGTTTGTAGCGCACCAGAGGAACCGAATAAGCACAAGATTTTGATGAAATCTCCATGGGAGATACTTAAGTCCCCTGTTGGCTCTGGAGGAGTCTTGAGCATCCTTGCTTCACATGGAGTTACAGACTCTCTTTCCAGCCTCGGAGTCGATTATCTTCAGGTATCGATTAGTTAAAAGCTCATCGCTTCTATCTCTTTGATCAGATGATCCCCTTTGATTTTCTCCTTCAACTTTGGTAAAAAGCATTAACCTTTGAGATTGTTGGCTTCTTCATAGGTACATAGTATTGGAACAAGATCACAACCTCCGCAACATTTATATCAATCCGATGCTTGTTGGATTCGTGAGCGCCAAAGGAGCTGAGATTGGGATTCAGGTGACCGGAGAATCTGAAGTCGAGAACATTGAAATGATATTCTCAGTGAAATTTCTGAAGAGATTGAAGGGCAAGATTGAGTTTGAAGCTGTCACGAAGATGAGGTCTGCCAAATTCATCAGACCCCAGAGCGATCGCCGGATCACTGTGAAGATAACCACTTGTTTTCATTGTCAGAGATTTAACCTTTCTCATGGGCTATTGGTGTAATTTTATGGCTGTTCCTTACTTTCTTGGAGATTGATAGCTCTGTTCTTCAGGAGAATTTATCTTAGATACTTTGGAAATAATAGAAGTTGTGATACGGTGATAAAATTTCGATGTTTTCTGGACTTGATTAACCTATTGAACTTGGGTATGCTACAGGATCATCGTTTGCTCATAGTCTGATAAATTTTCAATTCTAAAATCTTGATTGTTTTTTTTTCGACAGCTACTCTAAAACTTTGCATGTTCTTATGCTGCCATAACGATCAGTGATGAATATCTAATCTGTAAAGTTTCTTGAATATGTAGCATTATTACTTACAGTTATGCTCTGCTAAGTTGATAAATACGAGTCATTAGCTGCATCTGATTATGCCTTGTGGTATCTGGTGGTCAGAATTTAAACTTCTGTTTCTGGTCACTTCGTTTTCTCAAGGGCAGAAAATGAAACTCCTACAGACCTTGCGACACAGTTTGCTTGAGTTTGATAAGCTTACTGTTACTTTGATCCTGTTGACATTTCGATTCTTAAACAATCTGCTGAATTTTCGTTCTTCTATTGGTTCTTTTTTGTTTCCAACACGGTTTTGGTTTGTTACTCTGTTCAGGAAAGCTGGAGAAGGCCAAAGGGTATTTGATTCCAGGGTTCGTAGAAAGTTCAAAGGTGTCACCTTGATGCCCAATCTAGGTTACGGATCCGACAAGAAAACCCGTCACTTATCTCCCCAACGGATTCAAGAAGTTCGTTGTTCACAACATCGCTGACCTCGAGCTACTCATGATGCACAACAAGTATGTCTATACATCTATATAGTTTATATATTTATCATAGAGATTGTTGAGCAAGATTCCCATGGTGTGTTGCTTTTTTTTCTTTTGCTTCGCAGGACTTACTGTGCCGAGATTGCTCACAATGTCTCAACAAGGTTGAGGAAAGCGATTGTGGAGAGAGCTTCTCAGCTAGACGTTGCTGTAACCAACAAGCTTGCAAGGTTGCGTAGCCAGGAAGACGAGTGAAGAAAAGCCCTAAGAAGAAATCATCTAGGGTTACTTTTATTTTTATTATCTGTCATTTACAATTTCAGAGTTCATTACCTTTTTCTTGCGTACTGAAGAGTGACTGAATGTTTTTATGGTTTCTGGTTTAAACATGATTAATTCAGTATCTATTCGACATTTGATACCATTTCAGATACTCAAAAAGTATAATTCGTAAACGAATCTTCGGTTTGTAGAACAATTTTATCAGATAAAAGTTACATTAACACAGACCCTAAAGCGAATCAAACCGAATTTGTTAAAAATGTCACCTTTTTTTAGTCTTAAATTGTGTAAAATGATGAATTGAAGCATAAAGTTAAGCGAATCGATACAAAGTGCAACGTTACATTGCTTTGTGTCCTTTGTGGGTATTATAGAAATGGGGGCGTGGCGCCATTTTTCAAAGATTTAGATTCCGAGCATTGTCCTTCTCGTGCTTCGATTCTACCAGAGTTTTCCATGGGAAATGGTTCAGGAGGGAGTTCCTCAGTTTCCATGGAGCTCCGAAATTGCGAAGCTTTGATATGTAATCACTTATTGAACCGAAGGCTCGACGAGGCCCGAAAGGTTTTCAATCAGGTTCCGTCTCCTCATGTGAGTCTTTACACCAAGATGATCTCTGGGTACACGAGGAACAGTAGATTGGTCGACGCGTTGAACCTGTTCGACGATATGCCTGTGAGAGATGTTGTGTCGTGGAACTCGATGATCAGTGTGTGTGTGGAGTGTGGAGATATGGATACTGCAGTCTAGAACTCGAAACACAGATTTAAAACTAATCAACTCTCGTCGCAGAAGTTATCTATCCCTAAATTTCAGAATTCCAAATCTCTTTGTAAATTCTATCAATTCAGGCAAGCATTAAAAACAGGTTTGATTGTTCACAAAATCCCTAGACCAAATCTCTTTGCGAGTAGGAATTTTGCTCACCTAACACTAGTTCTGGTGATTAACAATGCTCTCGCATCTATTAAACAACCTAGGGTTTGATTTCTAGGTGATCAATCAAGAAATCAATATAAGCGCAAATCCAGGTGAAGAACCGATTGATTTTCCCTAACAATATCGCAATTCTACAAACTCCTCATAAACCCTAAATCACCCTAACCTAACTAGCAGATTACTCAGACATAGAAATTGAAACACAAATCATGGCTGAATAATACTGTATTAAAATAAAAAGAGTATTGATACAAGGGTTCGAAATCTTCTCTAGAAGAGTGCAGAATTGTCTCCCTCAAAGCTCTGGATCAAATCTCCTCTCAAAGTCTCAATGAAAAATTAGGATAATGGCAAAACAATGCCTTAGAAAACATAAATAATCCTTAAAACACGAAAAGGACTAAATTGCAATATTAAAAACTTCTGGGCCAAAATTGTAATTCCATAAAGTCTTTAAAACTTCGCGTCCAATTCTGATTCCACGATCGGTGTCGATCGACACCCTCCTGGTGTCGATCGACACTAGGCCAAAATCTTCAATCCAAGCTCACGTATTCAGCTGCTTCTCCAAAACTCTCCAAATAGCTTCAGATCCTCCATTTATGCTCCAAACGTTCCTGATCCTACAAAGACTCTAAAAGACTCGAAAAACACGGAAAAGACTATATACAAAGCATATATCATGGTCAAAAACACGGAAAAACTATGATATATCAACTCCCCCAGACTTAGCTTTTGCTTGCCCTCAAGCAAAACATAAACTAGAATGGAGTCGAGGTTTGAAAACAGAAACCATTAGCAAATCTTAGGAACGCCACATTAACCAATACTCTTGAATCCACATACCATAGAGCCAACCTCAAGTAGAATTTCGGTGTACTTACTACAAGCTTAGCAATCTTCCAAATACGATTTAAACCCCTTTGAAAAATACAGAACCTCTATTGTTAACCCCTTTCATTAATTAGGTGCAGTCTCATCGAGGGAATATCGATCAAAGAACTTTCTAGACTCTATCCCTTCCAAGCTCCTAGACAAAGATAATCTCAGTACAACTCTCTTATTTTCTCTTCTCTTAGTCGATTTCTCCCTACTTTTCTAGGGTATCATTTTATTTTTTTTATCGACTTTCTTTTCTTTTCTCATCAAAGTTCAAGAACGGTGCCACTCACTAATTATGTTCCTTGTGAGTAGACGTGTTCATGAGTGTAAGCTCCCATCATTATCCTTTAAGGGACTCAGGTTTTCGTTCTTAGACTTATTATTATTTTTTTTTATTCCACAAGAGAAGATCAAAGAAAGATTGTACCTAACTTATCTTGCTAGTGCTAAAAGAGGAGTCAAATTCAATGCATACCAAGCCCCAAGATGAGAAATTGTAAGTTCATTAGGGCGGAGTTAACAACAAAGTTTCTAAACTCTCTAGGAATCTAAACTTTCTCCAATAGACTGATCCACCTATAGCGTTCTATCTAGTTAGACCTGAAATCAACAACTATGGCAATGGTTCATCAAGTATCAATGTTTTGTGACTAGTTCCAAGAGATGCTAAAAATTTCAACCAAATTTTTGACTCAATAAAACCGATTTTTGACTGACTCAAAGGACTTCAAAACAAGACACAATGTTAGTAACTACCTCCCCCAGACTTAAACAACACTGTCCTCAGTGTGATTAAATCTTAAGGTCAGAAAGAAAACAAATAAAATAGATAATGGACATGATGGATAGAGTACAAAAATCTACACAACTTAGGCTCTTAAATCACTCAAATCCGTTAAGAATTGAGAGAAATATGAAGAAAACAAGTGAGTAGAATTACCTGCAAGGGGGTGTCGATCGACACCAATGAATAGTTTCGATCGACACTGTTCATGTCGAGCTCAGTATCGACCACGGTCGATATCCGTCCGTTTCGTCAAATTTTTTTTTTGTTTTTTTTTTTCAAGGAAAACCAAAAATCAATAGTTAGTAATTAAAACAAAAACAAAACGAAAATTAGAGAACTTACCAGTGGGTTGCCTCCCACTAAGCGCTTGTTTTAAGTCATTAGCTTGACTTAGATGGCTGGAAATCAGTCAGCGGGTGTAGCATGAGAACTCGCTTCAAAACAAGCTCCACATTCAGACACCTTCAGCTTCAACACTCTGCCCAATGATCCCTTCACAGCATCTTCCCATTTTTCCTTCATCTCAGATGTAAGAAGTGCTTTAACCTTAGAGAAATGCTTTGATGTTCCTTTGCACTTCACTTTATACTCAATTGAGTTCCCATCACAGCTCTGATGTATCAAAGTGACTTGAGGATCTCCCTTGATCCTTTGGCTCTCCACTCTCTTCTTCACCTTTGCCCTTTTTTTGGTCTCCTTTGTGATAATGAAAGGATTTACACCAAGGACTTCATCTACATCACTCTTTTCACAAGGTCTTTCCTGAGAAACATCTGCCATCTTGTCTCTAGCAATCGCAGCAATGCAAGAGATGTGCCTTGAAGTTCCAGTAGTAGGGACAGCTTTGTAGAAAACTCCTTTGTCAACATTTGAGAAAGATATTCTCTTGTTAGGCATGTCCACAATTGCTCCCACTGTAGCCATGAATGGTCTCCCAAGGATGAATGGCATGACATAATTCTTGCTCACTTCCACAACCTGAAAATCAGTAGGTACTAGACAATTCCCTACTCTGACAAGCAAGTCTGGAATTGTACCATAAGGGACTGTGGTGGAAGAATTGGTAAACTCGAGGGTCATGTTTGGAGGTTGAATGTCAGCAATCCCTAATCTCTCTGCAATGTCCTTTGACATGAGATTCACACTAGCACCAGAATCGCATATAGATTTTTCAAACTCAACTCCTCCAATGGAGCATGTAATAACAAACATCCCTGGATCTTCAATCTTAAGCAGCTGCTTCATTGGTGGTGGTGTATCCCTTGCCTTGTGAAAAATTTCTTCCATCTCTTCAAAATTTTCTCTGCTATTCTGGAAGAAAGCACACAATTGATACTTCTCATAAGCCTCATCAAAGGAGATCTCCTTAGGAATTCTTTCCACCCTCTTGTTGAAAGCAGCCAGCTTCTCTGCACTAATGGGCGGCCTTAGGTGTTTGGGTAGAGAAGGATATGGAACCTTGGGATTGTACACCCTCACTTCTGCACTTTTTGAAGTTTTAAGCGTATCTGGTGAAATCTGGGGAGGATGTCGATCGACACCCAGCTGGTGTCGATCGACACCAGCATCTGGCGTCGACGATTCAGTGTCGATCATGCTCGATTTCGGTCCGTCTCGAGTCGAATCATCGAGGGTTTCTACCGGTGTCGATCGACACTCAGTAGTGGTGTCGATCGACACCTGTTCTGCAGCTGCGACATCTTCTTCTTCAGCCTGAAACTCCACTATTTCTTCATCATTCAGACCCGTTTCCAGCACTGGTTGAATTCTTCTTCCACCCTGAATCGTGATGGCATTCACATGATTCCTCGGATTTGTGTCTGTCTTTCCCGGAAGAAATCCCTCTTGTCTTTTCAAAGCTCCTGCAGTTTGAGCAACCTTAACATCCAATTGCTTCACATGAGTACTCAGGGACTCAAATTTCCCATTAAGATCATTGTATAAAGCATCGATCTTCCCATTGAAGTCCACAGTTATCTTCTGTTGGCCCTCCAAGATCTGTTCCAGCATAGACTTCATCTCATTGTCTTGTGCAGGAGGCTTCTGGTAAGAAGAAGTACCATAAGTTCTGTTGAAGTTATTGCTCTGGAAAGGTTTCTGGTATGAGGGACCATAACCTTGCTGATTGCCAAATCTCTGACCTTGAAAACCAGCTCCATTGATGTAGTTAACTTCTTGTTCTTCAGGCTCAAAAGTATCAACTTCAGCAGCAAATTGAACTTGCTTCTTTCCCATTAGAAGGCTATGCATCGAGTCTAGCTTAGCATTCACCTCAGCAATCTGACTTCCATCAATGTTTCCAGCCTTCTTCTTCATCTCAAGGTCTGCATTCTTGGTACTATTGCTAGAAGCCAAATTCTCAATTAGAATGGTAGCATTCTCTGGATATTGGGTGTTGAAGTTCCCATTGCTAGCAGCATCTAAAGCCATCTGGTACCTCCAATCAACACCTCTGAAGAAGATTCCCAGCAGTTGAACCTCAGTGAAGCCATGGTGTGGACAGTCTCTTTGATATGCCCTGAATCTCACCCAAGCAGCCTTGAATGCTTCAGTAGGTCCTTGAGAAAATGTAGAAATCTTCATCCTTAACTCTTCAGACCTTGCATCATCGAAGAAATTGCGCAGGAATGCGTTCTTGGTGTCTTCCCAGGTAGTAAGTGATCCTGGTGGCAACTGCTTCAACCAATACGCTGCATCTCCTCCAAGAGAGTATGAAAAAAGTTTGCAGAAGAGGTAATCATCATTCACCCCATTGGCCTTAATGCTGGATGCTAGATCTTCAAACCTCTCTATGTGGTCCATAGGATGCTCATTGGGAAGGCCATGGAAAGGGTGCTGAGATACCAAGGTGTAGAACTGATAACTAGCTTTTTAGCAGGTTAAACAAAACCTAAAGCTTGTCTATGTCATTGTAATACTTCAGGTCATCAATCCAAACAAGGGTGTGAAAGGTATTAAGAATACAAGAGCAAAGTAAAGCTAAGTCATTTTCGGGTAAAATGGAGGAGAAAATCAAAATAAATTACTTGCAGCTACTAAATGAAGGCGAAAACAATTTTATAAATCCCACTGAAGGGTTAAACTACTGCTAGACAGTCTCTACTAATTTAAAAGACAAAGCTACAGATTATGAAAATTCGAAATCTAAAAACGGGCAAATAAGGCTATTTCTAGCAAAATGAATAGAGCAAACTTTAAATGTAAAAGATAAAGTTTTTAAAACTACTTATATGAAAAATAACAGATTCAAGGATGAGGTTCATGCTTAGGGAAGATAAAGGTTCGATCTTGGTTTATAAAAAGTAAATCAACACACTTCTAAATGAGCTATCTCTAGGTCTTAAGAAGTTTGGGTCTAGATTTATCCATGGTGTGTGGTATAAATCCCTTCTTCATCCTTTCCTCCTAACCCATGATGTTTGGTGGAAAGAAAGGATGAAAAGCATAAAGCAAAGATCTTAAATATTGGCCTTACTAACCCCCCCTCACATCCATGGCGTGTGGAAAGGGAAAGATTAGTATCTTGGATTTGGTTTTAGGGGATTTCCTAAGTCTTTTTGAGATAAGGAAATCCCTTGAATCAAAGAGATCTTTCTCAAGAGTCTCTAGGCCTTAAGCCATTCAAATCCAAGATGAGAATTAGATGAAGAGCAAGAAAATACCAAGACTCAACCTTTAAAACCTTCCTAATCACCTCATCCTTAAATCCAAAAGAATTACTCACAAGTCATGTTCAACCCTCTCTTAAACATAAGTTTAGACCTGATGAACATAATCGATGAAACTTAAAAGAGAGACTTGATACTAGAAAATACTATGAAAAATAAAGAGACAAACAATTTTCACAAAGAGTTTTTCGAGTTTTAAGAAGAAAGACTTGACATTAGAATAAAAATTAAAAAGAGATTTTATAAAAACTATAAGTAACTTATAAAGAAAAAAAACTAAGAATACTTAAAAATACTCAAGAACTAGAGAAACTTACAAGAACACTAAGAAGACTTTAAAGAGAGAATAAGAGTTTTTCTTGATTTATTTAGACTAAGAAGAT
>JAHZTW010000001.1:277277117-277469534 GCA_020283515.1 Alliaria petiolata
AGTGGTGTCGATCGACACCTGTTCTGCAGCTGCGACATCTTCTTCTTCAGCCTGAAACTCCACAATTTCTTCAGCATTCAGACCCGTTTCCAGCACTGGTTGAAGGCTTCTTCCACCCTGAATCGTGATGGCATTCACATGATTCCTCGGATTTGTGTCTGTCTTTCCCGGAAGAAATCCCTCTTGTCTTTTCAAAGCTCCCGCAGTTTGAGCAACCTGAACATCCAATTGCTTCACATGAGTACTCAGGGACTCAAATTTCCCATTAAGATCATTGTATAAAGCATCGATCTTCCCATTGAAGTCCACAGTTATCTTCTGTTGGCCCTCCAAGATCTGTTCCAGCATAGACTTCATCTCATTGTCTTGTGGAGGAAGTTTCTGGTAAGAAGAAGTACCATAAGTTCTGTTGAAGTTATTCCTCTGGAAAGGTTTCTGGTTTCAGGCTCAAAAGTATCAACTTCAGCAGCAAATTGAACTTTCTTCTTTCCCACTAGAAGGCTATGCATCGAGTCTAGCTTAGCATTCACCTCAGCAATCTAACTTCCATCAATGTTTCCAGCCTTCTTCTTCCTCTTAAAGTCTGCATTCTTGTTACTATTGCTAGAAGCCAAGTTCTCAATTAGAATGGTAGCATTCTCTGGATATTGGGTGTTAAAGTTCCCATTGCTTGCAGCATCTAAAGCCATCTGGTATCGCCAGTCTACTCCTCTGACGAAAATCCCAAGTAGTTGTACCTCACTGAATCCATGATGTGGACAATCCCTCTGGTATGCTCTAAATCTCAGCCAAGCAGCCTTGAATGCTTCAGTTGGTCCTTGAGAAAAAGTAGAAATCTTCATCCTTAGGTCCTCAGACCTTGCATCATCGAAGAAGTTGCGCAAAAATGCGTTCTTGGTGTCTTCCCAGTTAGTAAGTGATCCTGGTGGCAACTGCTTCAACCAATACGCTGCATCTCCTCCAAGAGAGTATGGAAAAAGTTTGCAGAAGAGGTAATCATCATTCACCCCATTGGCCTTAATGCTGGATGCTAGATCTTCAAACCTCTCTATGTGGTCCATAGGATGCTCATTGGGAAGGCCATGGAAAGGGTGCTGAGATACCAAGGTGTAGAACGCAGGTTTCAGCTCAAAATCATTCCTCTGAAAAGGAGGTGGACGAATTGCAGCTCTATTAGCATAGAACTGATCAGGCCTGTTGTAATCCCCAAGTGTCCTTCCACGCCCAGCAGCTAGTCGTAGTGCGTTCTGCTGCGCTTGGTGTCGATCGACACCAAGGTTGTGTCGATCGACATCCTCTGGTTCAGCGACAACAACCCCGTTTTCATCTATTTTCTGGCCCTAAGCATTCCTCCTTTGCCCTTCTGCATCAACCAACTAACCAGCTTCGTCTCTAATCAGAATTAATGGATTAACCATTTCAGATTCCTTCTTAGCTTTTCTGTTGGTCCTCTCCAATTTGGCGAGTTCGCCTATGCTCAAAATTACTAGCTCCTTTTCCTTGTTGCTTCTGGTACTGCGATTAAGCATGCACCTGAAACGGACACAAGAAAAAGTTGCAGAAAATCAGTAACCAAAAACAAAATAAAAACTTAGACAAAATCCTAATACTAAAAATCTGTAGGCAACTAATATCCTTCCCCAGCAACGGCGCCAAAAACTTGATAGGGTCAAAGTTTTACCCAAATAAAACAATACTGCAAGTGCACAGCAATGCAGTTGTAATACAAAGGGTTATCGAATCCCAAAAGAAGTGATTGCTACACTATGGTTTCTAGATTCAAATTATGCTAAGTCGATTTCAGATGAATGTAAAACGAAACAAATAAACTAAAAAGCAGTGATTGATTGATTTAAGGTTCTTAAAATTCAATGAGACAAAACGCTAGGCAAGGATGATTGGCAGGTTAAATCCGAGAATGCAGAATGTATACTATCAGGGAAATTATTATGAACCGTCTAGAACTCGAAACACAGATTTAAAACTAATCAACTCTCGTCGCAGAAGTTATATATCCCTAAATTTCAGAATTCCAAATCTCTTTGTAAATTCTATCAATTCAGGCAAGCATTAAAAACAGGTTCGATTGTTCACAAAATCCCTAGACAAAATCTCTTTGCGAGTAGGAATTTTGCTCACCTAACACTAGTTCTGGTGATTAACAATGCTCTCGCATCTATTAAACAATCTAGGGTTTGATTTCTAGGTGATCAATCAAGAAATCAATATAAGCGCAAATCCAGGTGAAGAACCGATTGATTTTCCCTAACAATATCGCAATTCTACAAACTCCTCATAAACCCTAAATCACCCTAACCTAACTAGCAGATTACTCAGACATAGAAATTGAAACACAAATCATGCCTGAATAATACTGCATTAAAATAAAAAGAGTATTGATACAAGGGTTCGAAATCTTCTCTAGAAGAGTGCAGAATTGTCTCCCTCAAAGCTCTGGATCAAATCTCCTCTCAAAGTCTCAATGAAAAATTAGGATAATGGCAAAACAATGCCTTAGAAAACATAAATAATCCCTAAAACACGAAAAGGACTAAATTGCAATATTAAAAACTTCTAGGCCAAAATTGTAATTCCAGAAAGTCTTTAAAACTTCGCGTCCAATTCTGATTCCACGATCGGTGTCGATCGACACCCTCCTGGTGTAGATCGACACTAGGCCAAAATCTTTAATCCAAGCTCACGTATTCAGCTGCTTCTCCAAAACTCTCCAAATAGCTTCAGATCCTCAATTTATGCTCCAAACGTTTCTGATCCTACAAAGACTCTAAAAGACTCGAAAAACACGGAAAAGACTCTATATACAAAGCATATATCATGGTCAAAAACACGGAAAAACCATGATATATCAGATTCTCGGAAGGTGTTCGATGATAAGGCTCATGAGAAAGTTGCTTTGTGGACTGATATATTGTCAAGGTATATTCTAAACAGAAAGCATGAAGATGCGCTATGTGTTTTCTCCGAGATGTTGAGAAACAGTATCTTACCGAATCAATCAACATTTGCCAGCGGGTTAAACTCTTGCTCTGCTTTGGGAACATTTAGATTGGGGTAAGGAGATGCATGGCGTTGCAGTGAAACTTGGGTTAGGAACTGATGCCTTTGTGGGTAATTCTCTCGTTATCATGCAAACGATGCTGTTTCGGTGTTGGCAGACATCTTGAAGAAGAGCATTGTCTCGTGGAATTCAATAATTGTTGGCTGCGCGCAGCACGGGCGTGGAAAGTGGGCTTTTGTCATATTCGGTCAAATGATTCGCTTAAACGAAGAGCCAGATGAGATCACTTTCACTGGCTTACTCTCTGCTTGTAGCCATTGTGGGTTTCTACAGAAAGGAAGAAACCTGTTTGAGTACATGTCAAGCGGACCAAATCAAATGGATAGAAAGATTCAACACTACACTTGTATGGTAGATATCTTGGGAAGAAGCGGGGAACTGAAAGAGGCCGATGAGCTAATCGAGAACATGCTTATGAAACCTAATGAAATGGTTTGGTTGGCTTTACTCAGTGCTTGTAGGATGCATTCTGATGTAGACAGAGCCGAGGAAGCTGCTGCAGCCATTTTTAAGCTGGACTCGAAATCAAGCGCTGTTTATGTGTTGTTGTCGAATATTTATGCCTCTGCTGGTAGATGGTCGAATGTATCGAAGTTGAGAGTTAAGATGAAGCAGAAGGGGATAATGAAGAAACCTGGGAGCAGTTGGGTTGTGTTTGGAGGGAAAAAAAAACTAGTTTTTCTCTGGTGATCGACCAGATAGCTTGAGCATATATGAGAAGTTGGAGTTTCTTAGAGACAAGGCTTGGCTATGTTCCTGATTATAGATCTGCTTTACATGATGTTGAAGACGAACAGAAAGAAGAGATGTTGCTGTATCACAGTGAGAGGCTTGCTATTGCGTTTGGGTTGGTTAATACAGTTGAAGGAAGTACAGTCACAGTGATGAAGAATCTACGGGTTTGTGAAGTCTGTCACGCAGTGATTAAGCTGATCTCAAGAGTTGTGGGACGTGAGATTGTTTTAAGGGATTCGTCTCGGTTTCATCATTTTAAGGATGGAGCGTGTTCTTGTGGGGATTATTGGTAGAATAGTAGCTTGAGAAGTTTCAAATAAAAAAACTTCTGATCTGCACTGCAGCCAAACAACACATGAACCATCTTACTTTAGTTTCAAATCAATGGTGATACAGAAGTGGCTATTGAGGCTTTCCTGAGAGTTTCTGCTCCGACTAGCAATGGGAACTGGGAAGACTTTGATAGCTGAAGCAGCAGCTGTTGCTACGGTGGCTCGAAGGACACATGTCTTAAATTCTCTATATGTTATTATTTTTTATTTATTCTTTTTTTTATAAATTATAAAATAGAATTATTTATCTAACAAACTCCATTATGCATGAGTTTAAATTATATATTATTATCATATTTAATTAATAAAATAATATTAAATTAATATTGTTCTAGTTTAAATAATAATAAAAATATTAGGAACGAAAATTCAAAATTTCAAAAAAAAAATTATTTTTTCACATACAAAACTCATCTCTTCATCTTTTCACATACCATGCCATAACATTTTTTTTTTCTTTTTTTCTCTCTTTCTTTCCTCGCTTAATTCCTTCACTTAGCCAAATTTTTATTCCAATAACTTAATTTCTCTATACTTTTAAAAGTTAATTAAATCATTTATATGTTATTATTTTTTATTTATTCTTTTTTATAAATTATAAAATCTGGACTGACTTTTTAAATTTCCTAAAAGTGTGAGGGAAGCAGAAAAGGAAGAGAGACTGGTTCTCCTTCAAAACTTGGATCCTACTTATACATCTGATGAAGTGCAGGTATTAGCGAATTTAAAGAGCTTATTTTCTAGGAGTCTCTTAAATGTATTTTGTGTGTATGCTAGTTTACCTCATGGAAACCTCCCTGCTCTCTCTCTTTATATGTTATCTAAGAAATTTAGGAATTATATTTCAGGATATAGTCTATTCTGCTTTGAATGAGCAATGCACCGCGAGGATGATAGAGCGTACATCAGTCACTATTTCTCATATTTGGTAAGCCAGCATTTTACTCACAGGGGTTCTGATTCATGGTTCTCACATAGTAGAAATAGAATGAGGACCTTACTATGGCATCTCACGTTGGTTGATGTTACAGGTCAAGCTTTGGTCATATTCAGTTCAAGAGAAGCTGCAGAAAGAGCGATTGTAAGACTAGATGAAGGATGCTTATTTGTTCTGTGCAGTTCTCATGTGGTATGATGTGTATGCATTTGTACATTACGATCTTCTCTTTCTGTCTAACAGGCCCCTTGTTGCTGCGTTTGCTAAGATTAACCCTCCAGGGAAGCCGTCATTATTCTGCGGCCATATCAAACCACACAAAACCCTGATAAGAACCAACTACGATTCCACTCAATAACAAAGAACCCAGAGTATCCGATGATCCTCTCACGAGCTAATCATCCTTCTATACTCTCTTTCTCTCCTCTCTCTAATACAATTATCTCTTGTAATTGCATAAACCTAGAAGACGATACCAAACTCTATTTATACTTAATCGCATATCTGCTAAAGCTTCTACTTTCTTTTGCAGCTAATCAGAGGCTCACAAGTCAGCAGCTTCATTTGCCAGCTCAGCCTCTACCTTCTTGAAGCTCTTGGTCTCTCCTTTCCACTTCCTATCAATACCCCCTTCGCTAAAGAAGCTTGTCCTCAAGCTTGTGTAAGAAGAATGGTGAATATATGTGATAGCTTCAGTTGCAACCACAAAGCTTTCTGTTGAGGTAGGATTAAGTGGAAATAGAAGCATCACATGAAACGCTGGTTCCATGGTAAACCCATCTTCTCCATTCAGCAACCACAACATGTAAGCCCCGCCGCAAGTCTGGAAGTTCAGCAGCATAGCTCTCATTCTTGCAGCTTTGTACTTGAACATTCGAGACTTGTAAGACTTTATAGTCTTCTGATTTCGCTGTACTTGAACTTGTAACATGTAGTTGTGGGAACAAGAATATGTATAAGCAAAGTTCACAACAAGTTGCGAAGTTCAGACGCTGCATGGTATATGCTCTGCAATTTCCTCTTGTAACACCCTTTGTGCCCAATGCATACACAGTTTTGATGTTTGATGTAGCAGCTGTCTTATGTAGTATGTTCTGAAACGCTTGTAACAGAAACACATATCGACAAATATGTAAAATTCTCGTCTGTAACAGCAGCTCATGCCCCATTAAAAACCCTTTCCAACACGGTGGTGTTGTACAGGCTGCTCATACATGACTTGTTGCCCAGGATTTGAATCAACGTTTGTTATCCAAAGAACCCTAAACAAGCATCGCGTTGGACCTGCAGTATACGCCAGGTTAAAGCATGAGGCAACCACTGTCTTTTGCGGACTGTAATGTCGGGTTTTCCAATGATTGTGGTGCAGAAAGTCAGCCAACGCAAAAATAATACCCAGCCAGCTCGCATTCTTCTTCTCACTAACAGAGCCACACAAACATGTGAAACGTTTTAACAACTTGTGAATCCTAGAATCAAGCTCAAACTTCCTGTTTTTCCAGCAATGCTACACAGCAAAATACTTAATATTTCCTTTGACAATCCAGTATTTTTCAGTTGGTGACAAGACTAGATGTTGCTTTCTTTGTTTAAATTTGAACATCCAACACTTTGGAAACAATCTTCTTTTCGTCCGTTGGTGTCGTATGCGTCTTTGCCGGAGCATGTTTGCAAAATACCAGCCAAACTTTGTTTCGGTGATTGTATCTGAGGATTCCCAAACCTTGTGACCAGTCGCTTCTTAAACACTGACCAACTCGGAAAAGGAATATGCCTTTCCTCGGGAAAAAGGGTCTTTTCTCACCTGAACAAACTGCGCGGTGCCTTTTCCTACCCAAACAAAGACTCGGTGCTTTTTTCCACCTAAACACTTTAAAAATTCAAAAATCCAACCCATACTCCGACTTTTGTGCGTAAAACAAAGTTGACCGTCACAAAAGTTAGTCAACCGTTAAAATTGCTGACTCAGCTCGCACATGTGGCATTAAAACGATGACGTGGCATTAAAAATAAAATAAAAATCATAAAAATTGAAAAATCGAAAACAAAATTTAAAAATCAAAAAAATAAAATTTAAATATAAAAAAATAAAATAATATAATTTATAAAAGGGAAATTGGCAAAATACTCTAATTAAGATTTAAAATTTGAAAAATGCCTTGTTTTTTTTGTTTTTGGTAATTACACTTACTGATATGTAATAAGACTATTTTGATTTAATTTTAAAAACAAACAAAGCTTATTTCGAACTCATGTATTCTCTCCCTAGTCTTTAATTTTTTTTTTTCAATTCAGTTTTTTTTTCATTTAATCACGCTTTTGATCGATGTTAATGTTCAATGAATTATTGTTCAGTAAAATTATGATTTTGAGTAATACATGAAGATGTCCTAAGTCAAAAATATATTAAACTTAATAGCAATTGCTGCGAAACTAAAAAGAAATGGTGAAAAGAAGCGAAAATAATGGTTGAATTACAAGTAGAAGACGATATCGTAAGTTTTTGCGTTATGTCGGCCAAAAATATATATATTAATAGAATATGTTTTAGATAAATTTAAAACTAAGATTTATTATTTACAAATAAAATAAAATCTCAATAGATATCATTCGATTCTAAAACATTTATTTTTTTATTTTTATTAAAAAAATTTAACGTTAATCGAACGACATACGAAAAATCAGATTTTCATAAACGAAGAGACGGTTGTAGAATCGGGACAATATAGTCATTTAGTCAATTCATAACATATGGTCTTGTTGAAGGCTTTTTGACTTGACTTCTACCGATCAACGACATTAGATTGACGAATATGAACCTTGCTTTCTTCTACAACCGTGTCTTCGTTTATGAAAATCTGATTAATATTTATAATTTTCGATTTTTGAAGGTGAATTTTTATTTATGAATCTTCTAATTAAAATCTGATCAAAATAGTCTTATTACATATCAATAAGTGTAATTACCACAAACTAAAAAAACCAAGGCCTTTTCAAATTTTAAATCTTAATTAGAGTATTTTGCCAATTTCCCTTTTATAAATTATATATATATTTTTTTAATTTTTTCTTGATATTTAAATTTTATTTTCAATTTTTATATTTTTTAATTTTTGTTTTTTTGATTTATAATGCCACGTCATCGTTTTAATGCCACGTGTACGAGCTGAGTCAGTAAACTTAACGGTTGACTAACATTTGTGACGGTCAACTTTGTTTTACGCACAAAAGTCGGAGTATGAGTTGGATTTTTGAATTTTTAAAGCGTTTAAGTGGGAAAAGGCACCGAGTCTTTGTTTGGGTAGGAAAAGGCACCGCGCAGTTTGTTCAGGTGGAAAATGACCCTTTTCCCGCCTTTCCTCTCCATTAAACCAACTCAACACATCACCCTCAAAACTCAACGAAACCAATTCCAGTTTCTGATCCTCAGGATACTCACCAAGGCGAAAGAATCGCTCCACTCTAGCAATCCACCCGTGAGGATTCTGACCTTCCAAGACAGGTATATCGATTTTGCGCAACAAACTATCACGCGTCGGCATGATCGAAGCATTTCCCAGATTATTCACCCTAGGATATCTAAGGCCAGGTTCCGAGGATGAATCGTGTACCTGAACCGGTCGTTTCTCTGGATTTCTGGCCGGAGTAAAGAATTCGTCCTCCGATTGAAACCGATCTTGAACCAGCTTCATCAACGCGGTCATCTGCACTTGCATCGAGTTCAACGTACGAGCTCTCTCGCCATTGTTAATCTCGGTTTGAGCTCGCCACTGCATCAGTGAATCGATTGTCGAAGCTAGCTTATCCATACGTTTCAAAGAATCCGCGAACGCATCACTCAATTCATCGATCTGATTCGTACTTCCTCCAATTTCCTTCGTCATCGCGTTTGATTCGATCGCGGCTCACAAACGCACCATTTTGATAAGAACCAACTATGATTCCACTCAGTAACAAAGAACTCAGAGTATCCGATGATCCTCTCACAATCTCTCCTCTCTCTCTGATACAATTCTCTCTTGTAATTCCATAAACCTAAAAGACGATACCAAACTCTATTTATACTTAATCGCATATCTGCTATAGCTTCTACTTTCTTTTGCAGCTAATCAGAGGCTGCCAAGTCAGCAGCTTCATTTGCCAGCTCAGGCTCTACCTTCTTGAAGCTCTTGGTCTCTCCTTTCCACTTCCTATCACCACATTTCTCAAAGACGCATCACGCAAGTTGAACAACTCATTTTGATTACTAGGATCAAGACCCTCTCCTTTAAACTCTTGCAGATGATACTCTGTACCTCTAAACGGAGCTAAAAAATTGCGACGATTTGCGAATCCACAATCAACTAGATAAAAGTTTCCTGAAAATTATACATGATACAAATATATTAGTGGTTCTATTTACAAAAGGAAAGCAACAAAATTTATACGGGATGCATAAGCGTATATATACCTTCTGGAACTGGTAGTTTGTTAGTACTTCGTGTTAGAGCATCACTTAGTACTTTTGAATCGTGAGCTGTACCTTCACATCCACTAAGGACGTAAATAAATTCGAGATCAAAGTTACAAGCCGCCAAAACATTTTCTGATATTTGTCCTTACCGATTACGGTAGCTAGATGCCTCAGAAGCAGGTACAATTGCATTAATGTGTGTGCCGTCAATAGCCCCAACACAATCCTAAAAGGATAATAATTAGTTATCTTGTACCATAGTTAAAATAATACAATCTGAAAAAAAGTACCTTGAAATAAAGATAATATCGTGTGCTTTCTCTTATTTTTGCAGGTATTGTGAGTCCAGGTTTAGCCATCAAAGTTGGTGCGATAGAGTTTAACGCCCTTAAAACCTTATGAAAATTTGTACTTGAAGCAAATTTTGATCTCTTGAATGTGTCTGTAAGAATATCTTGAACTTTGACCAATAGTGAGCAAAAATGTAGCCACCATTTCTTCAAGACACATCTGCCGAGTATCTCTTAAAGACGTTTGCTCTTTGATAAGTACACACAAGTGCAAAAATACAGATGGATACATACGGTACACTTTTCGAAAGTGTTCTGGATCTTCCTTGAGAGCTTTTTGGATGTAAATGTAACCAAATAACCAATTCTTGTGACAGGCTGACGAATCGGACGCTCAATACGTTTGTTCTTCATAACATAAGCTCTGGTTGTATTTTCCAATAAGAATAACATAATATCCATTTCTGATTCATCATCTTCAAGATTAAGGTCGTCATCTCCCTCAATACAGTGCTCCATGATAAAGAAAAAATTGTACCTATAAAGATAATAGAATCGGTTAAATAACAGATGTGAAAGTATTCACATACTCAGAAATATGCACTGAAAATAAAAAAGATGAAACGTAGTATGCCACAATTGAAGTATATACTTGAAAAAAAAAGAGCAAGCTTGAATGAAGAGTGGAAAAGAAATCCATTAAAATTTCACAAAAGGAAAATCAAAATAACATATTATTAAACCAATTTAGGAAAAGATAATATCCCCAAACACAAACTAAAAACTTAAAAAAAAAACCAGAAACATTTGACGACATCAAAACCAGAAAGAATGAAAAACCTGAAACTAAAAACTTAAAAAATAAACTTAAGACCATCAACATAATCATGTAGAGCCAACATTGCTCTGAATCCAACCCAAGCGTTCTTCTACTGTCATGTCTATGAAGACATTTTTCATTCCTAGTGAATGAATCAAGGTAATAGCTTTGTAGCGGGTATGATTATCTAAATTAGGAATCACTTTCATGGCTTCCCATATATTGTCTTTCTTTCTCTCAGCTTCTTTTTCTTCAGCATCACGTTTTAGCTTTTCTTCTCTTTTCTCAGCTTCTCTTTGTTGTCTTTCTTCTCTTTGTTGTATGACACTAAGGATCTTGTTGCTAACTATGATCATAGAATCATCCTGATCATTTTTCAACTTATCCACATCATTAGTAACTTCCCTTTTAGACCTCTTTCTTGGATGAAGTTTTTCAGCACGACTTTTGAAACCTGGGCACGGAAAAGATGGCATACCACATTCGGTTGATGGCTGTTGAGATGATAATTCAAAACTTTATCGTTGCTCTGATGAAGATTTATGTTTTCTCTCACTTGATTACTCTCTTCAACTCTAAAGGTGCGAGCATCAGTAGTATCACCCACTCCAATAGCGAACCATCAGTAGCTATACCACATCCAAATATGAGTTGCAAATCCTCAAATTGGTCAACTGAATCATACCGTAGATGTTTATGAGAAGGATGTTTCTGTAGATTGCAAAAAAATGTTTTACTTATAAGATATTTGAAAAATTATGTTACGATGCTTATGTAATCAAATACATACCTTTAAATACTCATCCCACACTTCATCCGGAGCAGTAAACTTTTTCGTTTCAGGATCCCATCCAAATCCAGAATTGAAGCGTTGAAGATCCACATAGTTTTGGTATATGGTTCTCAAATACTTTTTTCTACTTAGGTAGGGCTTGTGTTCTTTCTGGCATCCAAGTTTTTCATTCAGAACCGGCAAAATTTTTTGCTCCTTGCATCAACAAGTAGATCAATCAACAATTTTGTTTCTTCTGGTCCCCATTGACTATACTGACCTTTTTCTTTATTTTTTCGTGAATCTCCCATTAGCTAATTATACAAGTATAGATCATGATTCAATCAATAAGAAATTTTTTAAAAAAAAGTAAGATAGAATCAAAATAAAGAAACAAACCACGCAATCAAACAAAAATATAACATGTGAATACATAAATATAAATTAGAAGAAAAAGTGGAGAATCTAGTATGTACCTGAAAGTTTTGAAAACGATGTTGAATAACGTCGTCTAAACTTTAAGATAATTTATAGAAGATGAGAAGTAAAAAAATTGGTAGATAATAACAAATAGAAACAAACAAATACTATGCATTATTTTAAGATAAATTCTACAAAAGTTTCTAATTATATTGTAGTTAAAAAATCTATAATAATCTACAAAACTCTTTATAAATTATAAATCCATTCTAAAATTCTTTTAAAATTAATTAAACTCTTTAATTTTTAGTCATCAAAACTCTTTTCAAATATAAAAACGAATAACTAAATCAGCGGAAGGAGGAATATTAAAAGGCGATGTTGGACCACTAAACAACTCAGTTTTTATAGCAGTATAGGGGGAAATAGTGTTATGCATGCGTTTATCCACTGCCAATTAGCATTAATTAGCATTTCTAAACGGTTGAAAAAGAATACTGTTAATGTAATTGTTAGAAAATAAAAATATAGTAATACTAGTGGATTCTCCGTGCTTCGTGCGGGAGGTTTTTTTAATGTTTTTTGGATGTATTTTTTTATTATTTTTTATGTACAACCATGTTTGAAGCTTGTTTGCATATGAGACGAAACTCAACTTTGTATGTTTTATTTCTTAGGATTTTAAGGTCTGTTGGCGGTAGATATGATGCTGCCACGGAGATCTGAACTTGAGGGGGTGCAGTTTCCTTTGCAGTTTTGGAAGACGTTGAGTCCGAAGTTTAAATCATGTTTGAATTTATTTAGGTTGTTTATGGACCAATTTTTATGAGATAAATGGTGTATTTTTTTGCATTATTTTTGGAATTTAGTTGGCTCTATATATATATATATATATATATATATATGGATTTTCTTATGTGAATGTAATTTACTTGAGGAGAGAAATGTGATCTTTGTTTGTATGAATCAAGTTTCTTCTAATCACAATTTCATAATCTTTATACATAAATCTAAAGTCTTTATTTTAACTTATTATGTTAGCATGTTACATAGTTAGGCAGATAAATCTATGTAATCATAAATTGTAATGAGTTTATAATTAACTAGTAAAAAAAATTGAAAGGCAGACCAATTTCCAATTAAACTTTTTAATTATATATATTTTGTTAATCAAATTACTTAGAAAAATAAAGTTCAAGATTGGTCAACCCATACAGAGAGCGTTGAAGATTCAGACATATTTTTGAAACAAACGAAGGGGCAACGATGGTTGGGAGATTCTGTCAGAGAGACGGCGGGATCATGACGGAGATGGTGGCGGTTGTGTTCTCTGACGTCGGGATGAATACTCTCTTCAAAGCGGCGAGCTCAATGGGAATGAGCTTTTACGTCTTCCTCGTCTATTCTTATAGAATCGAAGCTCTTCTTCTCTTTCCTTCTCCTTTCCTCACTCACAGGTCTCTTTCTCTCTCTCTCTCCTCTCTCTATTGATTCTTCTTCAATCTCCCAGTTCCAAGATCTGTGAAATTAAACCTCAGGTCTAGATCTCTTCCACCATTGAAATTCTCAGTACTCTGTAAAAGGGGACTTCTGGGGCTACTTGGGTAAGATATGTTGTCTTTTTAGTTTAGTTTTGTCTCGTTTGATTCGGGTTTGTATTCGTTTGTGTTGCCACTTTGTTCAGGCTTTTGACTCCGAGATTTTCGTTATGTGAACTCGTCGGCTTTGTCTTCGGTACGGTTTCAATTCTTATCGGCTTTGCGTTGTAACCCTTTGGCTCAAATTTTCAATATTTTTATAGATAACCAAACAAAGGGGGAAAAAATGAGTGAGGATGTGCGTATTTGATATTAGGTTACACTGGAATCAATTATAGCTCTCCTACTTTGGCTTCAGCAATGAGCAATCTCACTCCTGGTTTGCTGTTCTCTTTGGGTTCTCTTCTCTTGGTTCGTTTTTTCAAGGTTTGTTGTTGGATTATTGTTTTAAACTTGGTCTGGAGTTTGGACTTTGGACTCTATCTCCACTGGTTCACGGGTTTGACGATCCATGTTTCATTTTTCCGATCCTGTTCCAGTCTATGTCCTTGTTTCCTGTTCAATACTGCGGGTCTTAAGAGTATTACATTTGCTTTACTCCCCGATTCACTGCGGGTTTTTTAGATCTCAATTTAATAATTCTGTTGCGTAGTCTTTTTGCAATTCTCTGTCTCTCATCATATTGGAGTTGTGACAGCGGTTTATTCATAGGTGGTTGTATCTTCTGCTCTTCAATTGTTTCATCACTTACATGGCTGCTTATTACTTCCCCAGAACTCATGGGTACGTGTGTTTTTGTTGGTTAATTGTGTTTTCCCCTTTGTGTAAGTTTTGTTAAATGCCGTTTGCCAATTTCGTAATGTGTCTTTGTTTTATTGAATTTGGTTGTTCATTTTTGTCAATATTTGGTTCTCCTTACCTTATAATGTAGTTGGCTGTTCTTCTACGTTTGGATTGAACTTCTTGAAGCTGAACATAATGATTATTTTTATTTATTTTTCGAAAACGAATTTAGAGTGAATATGAAATCATTAAAAATACTATGACCTTAAAGTTTTGAGTGATTGTTCATTCTTTGAATGGCTATTATTGTGTGATGTTAAATGATGAACACAAACTTCACCATTTGTTTGTAGTAGTAGCAGTCTTCGCATCAGCTATTGCTGCTTTTACACTCCTCAAGGTGATGACGTAATGTGCCAGCCTCGTCACTCTCACTCCATGCAACGATCTCTTGGTGTTTCTCCGGCATTGATCTGCTTTTGTTTTCCTCTGTTTCCAGCCGAGCTTGTCCAAGTAAGTTTGTCCTTCTTTCATTTCTCCCCCGCATAACATTATAATCCTGTAAAGATAAATACTGTTCTCGTAGCTTCCTTTTGCTACAGTTTGTTAGTTCAAATGGGCTCTTTGACAAATTAAGAATTGACTTTCGGCCCAATCAAAAGATGAGGAAATTAAAAGCAAGTTGACAAATCAATGGGCTTTAGAAGGTTTGTTGAGGTGGAAAATCATTTTAGAATTAAGTATCGGCCCAATTAGAGAGATGAGGAAATAAAAGCATATTGCCATATAAACGGGCTTCAGATGGTTTGTTGAGGTGGGGAATCAATTGGGAATTTTATGTCGGCCCAATTTTAAAGATGAGGAAATAGAAGTATGTTGACAAATAAATGGGCTTTAAAAAGTTTGTTTGGGCATGCTGAGCTGGCGGGTGACGTGGCAGAAAGAGAATAGAGAAAATATTATTTTATATATATAGACTAGGTATTTTATCCGCGCTCTTTGTCAATAATTTAGTTTAATCTTTTTTTGTTAGTAAATTACCGAATGCATAATAGGTTTACAAAAAAAAAATTAAGAAAAAATTATTAAACATACAATTTATCATTTTCTCTTACTTGTATTTATTTATAAGATTACAAATTTTGTTAAGTAAAATAATAATAAGTCAATTGATTTTTACTTGATTAAATATTAATTTTTTTTAACACGTTTAATTATATGTCATTTTTGTAGAAATAATAAAAGAAGAAGAATAATTTGACATTTTATAAACGTGAACAAAATATTTCTTTAATATATACATTTATATCCTATCTTTCAACATATTTTCCTATATTTGTTAAAAACCATGTAACTATGATAACATATAGTGGACATATAGTTTATTGTTAATATGCATACTGAGATTCGTACAAATGCATTTGAGACAAACAAAGAAGAGGATCTAGATATCGGAAACAAAAAGCTGCTTATAGCTTTGTTGAGAAGTTTCAATGATCATGCAAGGCAGCTTCTTGCTTCTCCATCGGGTTTTTAATATGTTTTATCGTATATCTTTTTTTTTATCTTTCAGATCAGTTTTATTTGCAGCCTGCTATTAGATAATATTTTTTCATCTTTTTAGGTTGGTGTGGAGTTTTTGAACTATTTATCAATGTATTAACTTATGCTTGTTTTCTCAATGTTATGTTTTGAATAGCATGTCTAGGTTTGACAATTTGCATTTGATTCATAACATTGTCATACTTTATTATTATTTAAATATAATTTTATGAGGTGTTACTAATGTGTTATATTATTGGTAGTAGCTATGTAATGAAATCAGACTTTAATATTTGTTGTGTTTTAAGTGAGTAGTTATTTGTGTAGTATTTTCAAATATTACTTACATATTTTTGGTTGCATATAAACTGCTAATACACTATTGTGGATGTTTTTACTATAACATTAACTATATATTTGCTTGAATGACGCGAAAAATGAATTTGTCTACATAGTATTCAATTTTTTTTTGTATTAAGTAATGACTCACTATAAGTGTATGGTTTTATATATTTTATTTTGTATATTATGTGTCTGATAGACTGTTTTTTATCGTTTTAAATATCTATCTGATAGTTTAATATTCGGATTATGAATTTACCGCAAGTTAATATTGAACTTATTAATTTTTATGCTAGCCTCATAACAAAATAACTTATTACTATAAAGACTTGATTTATAGATGACTGAAACAATTGTGTTAAAATATAAGTATTGATTAAATTTTCATTTGGTAATGAGTAAATAGATTAGCTAGTACTTTTTAATCGATAATAAACAGTTCGAAATCCATCTGTAAACCGCTTTTTTGCTGTTCCGTGTCTATTAATAATTTTTTTTGTAAGTTCGTTGAAACCCAAAAATGAAAGTGTCTGGATAAGGAAAGGAAATGGAGGCATGTTGTAAATCGAATGTATTTCTGTGTTATTATTATGAGGACCAAAGGTCTCTTTATATAGTGATTACATAAAAGGATAGAAAAGGAAATAGTCCTTTTACTACTTCTACAAGGAAAAGGAAAACATCTACTAATCCTATTGGACTTAGGAGTCCTGGCCGCCTATGTTCTTAATGGACTGGGCCGTGGGCCGGTTATGGAGATCCAACCTTAATGAATTATAACACTCCCCCTTGATTGACATAACCGGTTGTGATGATGGGATCATAGTAATACGCTTGGGGATGCTGCCTCATTAAAACCTTTCTAAGGAAAACCCAGTGGGACAAAACCTTAGCGAGGAAAAAGAGTACAGCACGCATTACTCCCCCTGAAATGATCATCACTCTAAGTCCTTTAATCGGCGCATGCCGATCTGATGCATTAGTTTCTTCAATGTGGAGGTTGGAAGCGACTTAGTGAATAGGTCGGCTGAGTTGTCGCTGGAACGGACTTAGAGCACTTTGAGTTCACCGGTCTTCTGTAGGTCGTGAGTGAAAAAGAACTTTGGTAAGATGTGCTTCGTCCGATCTCCTTTGATGTATCCATCTTCAACTGAGCTATGCATGCGGCATTGTCCTCGTACATGCTGGTCGGTTCTTCTTTCCCTTCTATCATCCCACAATCTCGTCTAATGTGTTGAGTCATTGACCTCAACCAAATACATTCTCGGCTGGCCTCATGGATCGCCAATATTTCCGCGTGATTGGACGATGTAGCCGTGAGTGTCTGCTTCATGGACCTCCACGAAATGGTTGTTCCATCGTGAGTGAAGACATATCCCGTCTGGGATCGACCGTTGTGTGGATCCGAAAGGTAACCTGCATCAGCAAAACCAACTAAACCTTCATTGTTAAGGTTAGTGTAAAACAGACTCATATCTTTCGTCCCTTTCAGGTAACGAAGTATGTGTTTGATCCCATTCCAGTGCCTTTGGGTCGGACAAGAACTGAATCTTGAAAGGAGGTTCACGGCAAAGCAAATGTCCGGCCTAGTGTGACTAGCCAAGTACATTAACGCTCCTATGGCACTTAGGTATGGCACTTTGGGACCAAGGATTTCTTCATCCTTCTTCTTTGGACCGAATGGATCGCTGTCCAGACTAAGGCTTCTCACCATCATTGGGCTACTAAGTGGGTGAGCCTGGTTCATATTAAAACGCTTGAGTACCTTTTCTGTATATGCCATTTGATGCACAAGGATTCCATTATTGACGTACTCAAGTTGTATTCCCAAACAGAACTTAGTCTTTCCTAAGTCTTTCATTTCGAATTCCTTCTTTAGGTATTCAACCGTTTGGGATATTTCCTCAGAGGTTCCTAGGATGTTCAGGTCGTCTACATACACCGCGATGATTACGAATCCCTTGTCAAATTTCTTTATAAATATGCATGGACTTATGGGATCGTTTTTATAGCCCTCTTTCACTAAGTACTCGCTTAGTCTATTATACCACATGCGACCTGATTGTTTTAATCCATAGAGCGATTTATTCAGCTTAATACAATGTTGGTCTCGAGAACTTCTTTTATCTTTCAGCTATATTCCCTCTGGGACTTTCATATAAATTTCGTTATCCAGTGGACCATATAAGTATGCGGTTACAACATCCATTAACCGCAAATCCAATTTCTCTCTTATGGCCAGACTTATCAGGAATCTAAAAGTCGTTGCATCCACCACAGGGGAGTATGTTCCTCATAATCGATTCCTGGCCTTTGTGAGAATCCTTGTGCCACAAGCCGTGCTTTGTGTCTAACGATTACACCTTGTTCGTTTCTCTTCCTCATAAAGACCCATTTATGTCCAACTGGGATAACATCACGAGGTGTCCGAATTATGGGACCAAAAATCTCTCTCTTCTTTAAAGATTTTAACTCCACGTTTATAGCTTCTTTCCATTTATTCCAGTCTAATCGACGAGTGCACTCTAAAATGAACGTGGGTTCTAAATCCCCATTCATGAGCTCAAGTGCTACATTGCATGCAAATATTTCATCAATGTCGACATTCTTTCTGTTCCATTGGATTCCAGACGAGACATAATTGATCGCGATCTCTTTGTTATCAGGAACTTCAGGCCCATGAAGCTTGGCGTCCCAAGCAACATTTTCCGGCACCTTAGGTTCATTTATGTCTGGAACGTCCACTATCTCCTCGGTCTGAATTTCAGCACCTTTCTTTAATTTCCGAGGAGTCTTATCTTTGGTACCAATTGGTCTTCCACATTTCAATCGTGGTTTAGACTCAGTAGCCGCTTGACTCGGTCCTTCTTGGACATCAATACGAATTGGTGCATTTACGGCTGGTATATATGATTTCGTTACCCTCTTTGGGTCTGCAAAGGAATCTGGCAATTGTATAGCTAGCTTTTGCAAATGTATTATCTTTTGGACCTCTAAATCACTTTCACGAGTCCGGGGATCTTGCCATTTTAAGGATGTTTGATTCCATGCAATTTCTTTTACCAGCCGGTTTCCATCACCTAATGTTGAAAAAACGGATTCGTCAAAATGATAATCCGTGTATCTGGCCTTAAATAAATCTCCGGTGGTCGGCTCAAGATACTTTATGATCGTGGGTGAATCATATCCAACATATATCCCCATCCTCCTTTTAGGTCCCATCTTAGTCCTCTGTGGTGGTGCAATCGGCACATAAACTGAGCAACCGAATATCTTAAGATGGGAAATGTCTGGCTCTTGTCCCGATAATAATTGGGATGGGGAATATTTATGGTCACTAGATGGCCTGATGCGAATTAGTTCGGCAGCGTGTAAGACAGCATGTCCCCAAGCGGATACAGGAAGCTTTGACCTCATGAGTAATGGTCTAGCAATCAACTGTATGCGTTTTATAAATGACTCGGCCAAGCCGTTTTGTGTATGTACATGTGCCACGGAGTATTCAACACTTACCCCCATGGACATACAATAGTCATTAAACGCTTGGGAAGTTAATTCACCAGCATTATCCATTCGTATGGTCTTTAAAGGAAAGTCTGGAAAGTGAGCCCTTAGGCGTATTATCTGAGCAAGGAGTCTTGCAAATGCCATATTCTGTGATGACAATAAGCATACATGTGACCATCTTGTAGATGTGTCAATGAGGACCATAAAATATCGGAATGTCCCACAAGGTGGGTGTATTGGTCCGCATATGTCTCCTTGAATTCTTTCCAGGAAATTTATTGTTTCCTTAGTCACTTTCACTGGTGATGGCCTTACAATGAGTTTCCCTTGTGAACATGAGGCACAAGTAAGATTCTTTGGGATTACTCTCCTTTCTTTCAAGGCGTGCCCATAAGTATTGGCTATCAATTTTCGCATCATATTCGACCCGGGATGTCCCAGCCGGTCGTGCCATAGGTTGAACCTATCCGTAAACTCTTGGTTTGCGGTGGCATTGGCCTCAATCATATTGACCTTAGTGCAATATAAGCCGGTAGCTATAGCAGGTATAGTCTCTAGGACTTTCTTTTGGCCTTGGACGATTTCAATTATTTGGAGGAACTCTCGGTTTCCTTCGTCCATTGTTTCAACATGAAGACCATTCATTCGAATGTCTTTAAAGCTCAATAGGCTTCTCTTTGAGCTGGGGGAAAACAATGCATCCGCAATCTCTAGATGCGTCCCCTTAGGCAATAGGACATTGGCCTGGCCGTAGCCTTCTATTAGGCCGGCCATGCCTGCTATAGTACTTATATTGGCCTTTTTCAATGTAAGATTTATGAAATATCTCTTGTCCTTTAAAATCGTGTGGCTTGACCCACTATCCACCACGAATTCATCCATGTTGCCTTCCTTATCATGCTGGATCATGTGGGCTTCTGGATTCTTCCCTTTAACACTCTCTTGATAAAGTTCCACAAGGTGTTTGGGAGTCCTACATGTCTTGGCCCAATGATTGTCCATCCCACATCGATGGCAAACAGACTTAGTCGGGTCGGACTGATGTCCAGTTTGGTTCCCGTGGCCACGTCCTCGGCCACGGCCTCGACTGCGGTTAAAATCAGATCCGCGGCCATTCCCTCGACCATATGGGTGGTAGCGACCATTCCCTTGTCTCTTTCCACGTCCACGGCCATTATCCTTTTGGTATCTCTGGACATGGTTTGTCTCGGTTTCCATCTTAGTGTCCTCGGCCACGTGGGCTTCAGGAAGTGTGGTTGATCCAGGAGGTCTCATTTCGCTGTTTCTCATCAGCAATTCATATCATTTGCACAATATGATTTCCCAACCTTAGTTAATCCAAAAAATATTCCCGCCCTCACGGGCGGGTCAGAATCTAGTTATTTAATTATTAGAATAGTCTTATGAAGTTTTTAAACCCTATTATATTCTTATTTTCTTTGTTAACAAAAACATAATTACAAAATTGCCAGTATTGTTATTTGCCTTATAGACAACAAAAAATATACCAAAGACGTTATTATACCTGCACGAGATGAGGACAAGAACTATAGTCAAAGACGTTGAAAACTCTGTAAGCTTTTTCAACAAGGCTTCTAAAGCCAGGATAGACCAAGCAACATTGATGGTCGCTATTTGCGCAACCGCATATGGCCAATATCCAAGAGCATTGGAGCTGTTGGACCGAGTTGTATGCTGGAGATCTCGCATGCTTTACATGGTGGAACTCGGTGAAGAGGTTGCTAGCACCAAGAAGGCTATGCGCAGTGAATGTAGAGATTTGTTGCCAAGTACATTCGGCGCTGAAGATTTCCCTAAGTGCGTTTTCAAACACAGATTAATGTGCTGTGAGAAGTGCTACCTTTTCGTTCAGTACCAACTGCTTAGATTTGAATTCTGATGTTAGGTAGTTTGTAGCATAATTATGATCAAAGCAAGTACGACTAGTTTTCTTCCATTTTTTGTAATGCAAGGGATATGGATCAATGGCTCTATTTCACAAAGTACTACTTAGTTTATGTTGTACTCGGATTAAGATCCTCTCATTTTCTGATGTAATTGAAATGGGTCTTAAAATGTCTTTATGTCCAAATTTCAACATACGGATGTAATCCAATTTTAACATTCCATACGTATGTCACCGAACTTGAAAAGTACAAATGCAAAGAAGTCTTCCTTATTTTTAAAAGAAAAAAATTCAAATTTATTCAACTAAGTACAACTCAAATACAAGTCTATTATAACATAAACACAAAGTCAAATATCTTCCACCAAGTACACTACGCATATACAAGTCTACCATAACATAGATACAAATTCAAATATCTTCCGCCAAGTACAACTCAAATACAAGTCTACCATAACATAAACACAAGTACTCTACCAACGATGTTATTATAGTAATTAAAAAATTCAACAAATCTACTACCACATAGTATTGGTTAATATACCACCACGTCTTGTTTTCCAGGTCAAAATATGTAAATTTACCAACAAAGAAAATACTCTTCCACCAAGCTAAAATCAATTGTTCCCCAGTTTTGACCTAATAAGTCTGTCATTTCATTAAATATCTCTACCAAATAAACGACAACTCTACCATCATAAGATATAAATCTACAGTTGCTACATTAAATCTACCACGGATTACCTTCATGGAAGACGGAAAAATTAAATCTTCCATCGTTACATTTAAATCTACCATTCACAAAATAAGTCTATCGCTCTCTTACAAGTCTACCACCACGTTATTATGGATCTACCTTAACAAGTCTACCAAATTTTACGGCTCTCAATCGTCCGTTGACCAACACTAATAAGTCTACCATCAAACGCGTTACCTACGTGGCAACCCGAAAGTAATGGCAAAATCGTAAATATCGTTTTTCTCAACAAAAGCTTTAGGAGAAATTTCGTTACTCTAGATTAGTTTTGTAATTAAAAAAAAATTAAATCAAACTAGCGAAAAACCCATTTTCCAAAGCTACTATAGTTATCCACCCTATCATTTTCATTACAAACAACATACTTTGGTGTCTAATATGTGAGATAATATTTGTGGAATGACATCATTTGTAAGATTTTTTTTTGTTAATCAAAGGAATTTCATATCAAATGCTAGAATAATCTCTCAAAATTCATAAAAGTCTTAAGTTTTTTTTTGTTTCTAAAACGCATCTATATGGATGGCAAAAGATGATTTAAAACGTATTTGAGAAGATTCGAACTCTACCAAATAAGAGCAATTATGGCTTTTTGCAGAGTCTATATATTCACCTATATCATTTTTATTTGTGTTGATTTTATTCACTTCCGTCATATATAAGAAAAACAGTATTAATACAAATTAAAGATAAGCTCGGTTTTTAAAGATATACTAAAACTAAATCATGATCCCATATATTCAACGGTTAAGGTCTAGACAGATTATGTGTATATTTTTTTAGTCTGTTTTTGGTTTTAATTTCATTTGTTTCGTTTATTTTTGTGTTCAAGAATCTTTAAATATTGTTTTGTTGCGTTTAGAGGAATGAAAGGTGATGCGCAATAGTTATAGTATCATATACTTCAAAAGCAAAATACATGCACGGATATTTTCTTCTGTATGCATTTAATTAATATATGTTTCAAGTGCTGGTTATGATTTATTATATTTAAGGGAAAAGTGAAGAGTGATTATATCTATATAGATTGTATACTCTATTAATTAATTGGTCTTTTCCTTAAAGCAAAAGGCCAAAACTTGATGTTGCTTAAAAATTATTTCAAGACGAGAAATTTCGATTGTACGAGAAAATATTGGTTTTCTTCTCTTTTGAAGCCGTACAATATATATCATGATTATGCTTATTCGTTTTTTTCTTTCTTTGGAGATAATCACGGGAATATAACATAAACAAAAATTACTCAAAGGAAAAAACATAGTATTATTATCGTTAAACGGGCGCCAGACAAACGTATAAACATCATCCACATAAAAGGAATCAAGAAACCATATTTCGGTTTGGTTCACCTTTGGTTTCATTGAACCGGAAGATAAACACAAACTTGTATGTACATAAACCGGTTCTACTAAAGAACATAACCGAAAACCCTTTTAACAAAAACATTGGTGTGAATCGAATGATTGGGTCCGAAAATGTTAAAACACTAATTTAAACCGCATACTCGTTCCTCCTCAAGTTAACCACAACAAAATTAGTCTGTTTATGGTCTCGGTAAAATGCAAATATAAGAAAATATAACAGTTACCCATGATTGAATATTGATGTTCAAGCAAATATACTATTCCAGAGTTAATATATCCACCTTTCACCTTAAAATCAATCAGCTACAAGGCCTTTACATGACTAATGAAGAAAACTACACAAGATGCGACTTAAAGACAACAGAAAGGCTTCCAAGAACCGTTCTCAGAAACAACTACATAATTAAAAAACCATGAAAGCTAGAGCCAAGACTTGGCGTCTATGTATCGATTAACTAGGATGGAGTCATTAACTATCAATACAGGCAATCAAATGGATCTATATCAAAATTCCAAAAGCACATACCTGTTCCTGATGAGATCATGCATCAAAATTTAACAACAGGGGACTCTCCCATCTCAGCTTTGCCTCCAGGTTTAGCCCTTACTCTCCCCACCATTTGGTTCAACAGCGTATTGTGGGTCTCGTTCTTCTAAAGCGTTATCATCATTGGCTTCACAGTTTTCAACGAATACGATTCGCATGAGAAAACAACTCAGCAAACGGTTTCGGAGCAGATTTTTTTGCAGTCTCTGGTACTCCAAAAACATTCCAAAGCTGGAGTGTCTCGTCTCCTGCAGCTGAAGCCACTGTACAACCATCTGGGCTCTGAGCCGTAAACAGAACACTCGACGTATGACCAGTAAGCTCAGCCATTCTCACCATTGATGGATACTTCCAAAGCGTGAGCTGGTTCTTAGTTAACCCATGAGAGCTAAGCAACTCTCTTTCAGTCTTGCTCCACAACAAAGAAGAAACTTGAGAGCCAGTGTCTATCGAATTCAGACAAGCTCCTGTACGAGTATTCCACATCTTTATCGTCCCATCTTCTCCACCACCACCAGTTGCTAGCAGATTCGTTTGGAAAGGACACCAAGCAAGAGCTTTAACCGCGGCCGTGTGTTCCTCAAGCCTGTGAAGCCGTTGATTGGTGGAACGGTCCCACACGTGAACCAAATTGTCGTTGCCTCCGCTCGCTAAATGCTGTCCTGAAGCTGACCACTTCAACCCACAAACCTCTTGGGTGTGACCTCTGTAAGTCCCCACAACGTGTGATCCGATCCGTACATCGTTGTTTACGATAAACCCGTCTCTTCCTCCCGTTGTTAAGATATGTTTGTTCCACGCCAGCGACCCTACTCGAGACTGGTGAACACCCTTCAATGTGCTCAGTTGACTGCTGGTTGCAGAATCCCAGAGCTGGACTTCAGAGTTGTTGAGTCCAACTGCAAGCTGATGACCATCAAGTGCCCAGCTTACACTTGTGACAGGTCCTTGATCCTCATCAATGGTCACAAGCTCAGAAACAGAACCCGTGGAAGCATCCCAGAGATACACGGTGTGGCGTAAAGCTATGGCCATAACATTAGCACTTCCCCAATCAAGCAAGTTGAGATAGAAATCATCTACAATGTCAGGTGCATCTAACTTTCTCTCGGGAGTCTGTGAGATGTGTCTACGCGGCTTCAGGGGTTTAGAAGGAGAGTGATCGCTGGGAAGAGGTTTGGCTCGAGATTGAGGTTTGTTCCTAAATGCAAGAATCCTTGTGCGGTTAAGATTCATCGCCTCAGCCAATCTAATCCTGTATGCTTCTCTGGATGGTGAACTTACCGCTTGATCTTTACCTTTTCGGTCCATAAGCGCATTGTAAGCGTAGTCAAAATCCATTGCTGCTCTGTTTGGTATGAATCTGTCAATCTGTGAAAAAACACAAGCAGCAGTGAGTACAACAATCGAATGAGACAAAGAAATTTGCAAAAATTGATGTTTTTATAAAACCCACAAATCGAATGGTTATCGATTCTAAAGAAACACATATAGAAACCCTAAATTCTTAATCACAGGGAGGAATCGTATAATGGTTAGCCATTCTGAAGAAATCGAACAAACCCCACAAATCGAAATCCCTTAATCCTCTAATAGTGAGAGATTTCGGAAGAATTAAAACAAAACCCACAAATCCTAAGTCTCTTAATCACAGAGAGGAAACAAATTGAGAAAAAATCTCGAAACCCTAATTCTGAAAATATAAAATGAAATACTCACGTTCATGGAATTGGTGTTCCTCGGAACCGGGAAACAGCCTTGAGACTTGAAGCGCAAAGACATAATACCTGCATCCATCGTTGACCTAAAAAACAAAACACAGAGAAAAACAGAAACGTAGAAGAGGCAGAAGACGATATATCCAATGATCTACTAAACCAAATTAAACAAAAACAATAATCAAACGAAGAATGAAGTTTCGAGCAGAGGGAGAGAGAGAGAGAGCAATGTGTTCGCGGTTGTGTATGTTGATGATGCGAGAGGACGGAGGCGAAATTTTGAGCTTACGGGTCATTTATAGTGATTTTTTTGTAATGGGCCTTAAACGGGCCCATTTAGTAAGCTAGCAATTTAACTTTACTGGTCTGTTTGACGGGCCCGTTTAAGGTGTTTTTAATAGGGAAATCTAAATTTCTGTGTGTTCTAAAGACGTTACTAAAATGTGTATATATATGAAATAAATATTTTATTAGACCATTTTGTAACATACGACATTTTTAAGTTTTTGTTTAAGTCTACCACCAATTTTTTTTTTAATAATAACATAAATTCAATATCAAAATGACTCAAAACTGTTTTTAATAGGAAAATCTAAATTTCAAATTGAAAAGCAAAAACCCAAACATGATATTTTAGTTTATATGTAAATCCATTTAAGAAAAACAAGTTACTTTACATATCAATTTGTAGTATTATTGGAACAAAAAACTAATTTTGATAAGTTTTTTTTTAATTATAACATAATTTCAATATCAAAATGACGCAAAACCGTCTTTAATAGGGGAATCTAAATTTCAAATTGAAAAGCAAAAACCCAAACATAATATTTTAGTTTATTTGTAATCCATTTAAGATACTTTACATGTCAATTTATAGTTTTATATATTGAAAGAAAAAACTAATTTTGATATGTTTGAAAAAAAAACTTTAAATATGATATTTTAGATTAGGGTGAGCTACTAAAATAGTTTTACAATGTTCAATTTGCACTAAAATACTCTTGAAATTATTTAATTACTAGAATAGTCTTCTAAACCCTATTATATCATTTTCTTTGTTGACAAAAACGTAATTAGAAAACTGTCATTACTATTATCCGCCACATAGACAACGAAAAATCTACCAAATTACGAAAGTGTACCGGCCTCATTACGGTAGATTTAATAATATGTTGTAGACTTTTTTGTGTTCGTAGATTTAGTAAATGAACGGTATATTTATTACAAAGTCGTAGGCTTATTTGGTAGAGTTATTGTTTTGACGTGGTATACATTTTATGGAATGATAGATTTCAATTATATTGGTGATTTAATGTTTATGATGGCTGCTTTGTATTTATTTGGTAGACTTAATACACGAACGGTAGACTTTTCTAGTAGATTTATTATTGGATTTGTAGATTTAGTATCTTCAACGGTATAGTAATTACAAACTGGTAGATTTATTGGTATTGACCGTAAATATGTGGATATTGACCGTAGATTTATCATCGATGCAAATAGTATTTAGTTTCATAATAGATTTATGTAGTTTGATGCTAGATTTAATTTAGATACGTAGATTTATTGTTTATAGTGGTAGAGTGATTTACCGATAGTATTCCGTAAAGTCGTATCGGTCAATGTGGTAGATTTATTAGTCGTTATGCCAGATTTGTTAGGCAATGGTATAATTAGTAGTAACAGCGGTAGAGTTAATTAAATCTTTTCAAATTACTGGAATAGTCTTCAATTCGTAGATTGATCGGTGCATATAGGTGCATGTAGCGGTAAATTAATCATGGTAGACTTGTTTGTAGATGGTAGACTTAATTAAACAGAGGTAAGAAACAGACTTTGCCCATTCAAAAGTAAATTTATTTCGAGAAGAGGTGGTTGTCTTCATTGAATACATGCAAATATACTTTCTTCATATGTTTCACCCTCTCTTTTTGTCTTTGGTGAAGATATGCAAATCCACTTGAATACACTCCTTACATGTGTCTTTATTCTCTAAAAAAAATAGTTGGTGTTCATCATCTCCAAACGGTTTCATGGAGAAAATTGTGTTAGTTTGTGGTCAATGGAGGTTTGACACAAATATATTGTTCTTCTTAATTGACTTTAGGTCTACAAATGATATAAAACCCTTACACAAGGCATGGAAATTAAAGGGTTTACCGATTACAAACTAACATTGAGCTTAGGGAGTAATTATGGTCTTAAGGTGTTCATAGTAGACCTTACAAAAGGAAGGAACAAAGATTGTTAAAGGTAAGTTAAGGTTTTAAGGTCATCCAAACAGAGAAAGAATATTTAAACAAGATCATAATGTTGAGAGCAAGCAACGACTGCAACAACCACAATCTGCATCTCAAACCCGATTCTTGTGCCACTATTCTTCTTCTTCATCTCAACAACTAAAATCTCGAGGTTCACAATATTCTCTTTTGTCTAAACCTGTGTTTTTTAGCTGGTCAATTTCCTCTTTTGCTGCAAACAAATCGTCAAGGTAGGTGACGACCTCCATCTTCTCTGCTAAGTCTCCATAATCAGAGTACATGAGAGCCAGCTCTTTCATGATTGTCTCGTCCCACCACTTCCAGATATGACATCTCCATCATCTCTGTTTGGGCAAGTGAATAAACTTCCTTCCCGAGTCCATCGTCGAATGGCAAATATCAATCACTGCCCGAGCTCCACAGTAACATTCCTTCAGAAGTCCATTTATTTTATTTTTCTTTGTGCAAATCTCGTCACAGCATCACTGCTATCTCTACCACTACCACTTGAAGACTGACTGTAACTGTGAATGGCCATCACTGTTCTTCATAAAAATTATACCAACCGAGATTACACAACTTCTCTATCAATAAAACGATCCATATCTCTATCGAAGACGAGCTAAAAAAACATACTATGACAAACAATCTTGAATTGCTCATCACACCAAAAAAAACAGAAGACGAAGAAGCACAAGACGATATCGATTGATTTACGAAACAAAATTAAACAAAGACTAAAAAAACCCGTCTGTAGAGAAAAATGTGTTATTTAATTCGAGCAAAGGGACAGAGAGCGAGTTTCGTTGTTGTGTTGATGATGTGAGAGATTTATTAAGCCTTAGAAAATCTCTAAAAACTAAAGCTCTCAATCTCTCAAACTCATAAGCTTTGCCATAACTCGGAAACTTCTTATATAGAGGTGAACCTAAACAATTTCCTTTTCTCTTTTAAAACAACTTCCTAATCCTAATAGGAAACACTTATGTTTAGATAACTCCTAAACATACTTTTTCCTTTTCTCTCTTAACCATAACTCGGTTTAGGATTAGGATAGCTTCCCGCTCAAGCTAACTTCAAGCTTACACCAACAATGACTAGACTCTCATCTACCCATATATACTAACAATGATCCTAATTCCCCTCTCATTCGTTTTTTTAGCTCACTCACCCTCTAGAGATACCTAAAATCAACAAGGCTAGACACGCCAAGCATAAACCCAAAAGAAATTCATCAACCACATTCACCTTAGGAAAATTTCTTCAACCTTTTATTATAACTAGTGGTATGGCCATGCACTATTAGCTCTTCTCTTTTTCTTGGATAGCCCTCTTTTCATATATAAATTTTTTTCTTTTTCTTTTATGCACTTGGCCTTTAGGGCTCTTTTCTTTTCATTTTATAAGAGAGCTGATAACAAAGTTTTGTAGTGTTGTTTCAAAGCCTAAACATGCTCATGTCATTGCAATACTTCAGGGTCAATCCAACTTGCGTTGTTTGAAAGCTACTAAGAATATTCGGATAAAATGGGTGAACAATTCAAAATAAACTACTTTTGACAATCTAGTAAACTTGAAAACAATTTTAAAATCCCGATCAAGGGATCAAACAACTAGAAAACGACGTCTAAGAATTTAAAAAGCACGACTACTGGTTTTAGAAAATGTAAAACTAAAGACAGACAAAACAGGAAATTGCTAACAACCTAGGACAAATTTTAAAAACTAGAAATAAAATTCTAATTACCAGGGTGCGAAATAAGATACTAGGGAATTTCTAAAATACTAACAAGACCAAGAACACAACTTTATGAAATTATAAAGCTTTTATGCAAGAAATAAGCAACTAGGTGGATTTAAGCTAAAAGATTGAAACTTTAAACTAAAGGAAGATGATTTTTATGTTTTCAAATACTAAAGATGGATTTAAGGTTGAGGATCACGCTTAAGGAGGTTCAAGATTTAAACTTTGGGTCTTGAAAACATAGATCTACACATTTTGTGCTTCCTCTAAGCCTTGAGAAGCTAAAGCTAGATTCATCCATGGTGTTTAGAATGAATCCTTTCCTCACCCTTTCCTCCTAACCCATGGTTCGTGGTGGAAAGAAAGGATGAAGAACATGATGCATAAATATCAAAACGTGGCTTAACTAACCCCCCCCCCCCTCACAACCATGGCGTTTGGGAAGGGAAAGATTAGTCTCTTGAATTTGGTTTTAAGGGATCCCCTAAATCTGCTAAGACAAGGAAATCCCTAAGATCAAAGAGATCTTTCTCAAGAACCTCTAGGATTTAAACGCCCAAATCCAAGTAGAGATTAACTTAAGAGAAAGAAAAGACCAAAGCTTAAACCCTAAACCCCCTTAATCACCCCAACCGTAAACCCTTTGGGGGATTACTCACTAAGCATGATTAATGCATATGAAAACGTAAAGGAAGAAAGGACGAGAGATTAAGAAAAGTACTTAAGATTAAAAACGATTAACGTTTTACAAAATAAAAAAGCTTGAAAACTAAAAATGGCGATTCTTGCCTAAAGGAGAAGAGACAAAACGTAAAGTCTAGGATTTTTCAGGATATGAGACCAAAAATAGGTCAAGTGCCTTTTATACCAAAAAGGAAATGGTCCCTCACTAAACTCCAAAAGTGAGCTGTTCGGATAAGGTTAGAGATCGACCTCGGTCGTCGATCTCTCACTCGATCTTGGGCAGAGAACGTCTTCTTTTGCTCGATCTTCGGGTCGATTCAGTCGGGTGAATCGAGTGCTCCTCTCGATCTTCAAGTCAATCTTCAGACGATCGAGTCGGGACCTCGATCTGGCCCTTGTTCTTCCTGGGCTTAGGTTCCATGTCCGTACACTCGCTCGATCACCTTGGTCGATCTTGACCTCGATCTTCTTCCTTGGAACGACCCGAGTGTCTCGATCTTCTGATCGATCTCATCTAGATCGACCTGCCTAGCTCGATTTCCACCTCGATCTTGCTTCCTTTGCTGCATGGTCGAGTTCCTCCAAGTATCCATAGGCTCCTCTTTGATCCTTAGCATGTCCACGCACACTTCATAGCTCCAGTGTATCCAAAACAACCTGAATATGATGCACGAATGCAAGAAACATGCAAATGCTAATGCAAACATGTCTAAATCCTAAAATGGAACAAAAGCTACAATAACTCTAAGTATGAGTGCCATATGAATACAATTATGTCCTAAATGCCAGCTAAATGTATGAAATATATGAGTATATCAACTCCCCCAAACTTGCCTTTTTGCTTGTCCCCAAGCAAATTAAAGGCAAATTAGGAGAAGAGGTTTGAGAGTGGGGGCTCAAATCCAAAAGTGTTTTTCAAATGTATCAACTCAATGGTCCAAGTTCTCAGTTCTAGGATTTAGTACACAAACTCTACTAGAAAGGACTTAGCCATACTCATCACATATTGAATTTCAAATCATGACTTGTATATTCCAAACAATCCAAGAATCATAACCTTTAACATTCAATTACGCTCAAACCGTGAATCACACTTATGCATTTAAAACCGAATAAATTTGACTAAGGGACAAGGCTATGAGATAAAAATGATCTCATTCAAATGGATACTCCAAGCAATGGTTTATCTCAAAGAAGATTGAACTTTAACATAATGCTAAAGGTAAAAGGCAATGTATGCATACATGACTAGACTCTCATCTACCCATATATACTAACAATTATCCTAGTTCCCCCCTCATTCATTTTTTTGCTCACTCACCCTCTAGAGATACCCCAAAATCAACAAGGCTATACACGCGAAGCATAAACCCAAAATAAATTCATCAATCATATTCACCTTAGGGAAACTTCTTCAACCTTTTATTATAGCTAGTGGTATGGCCATACATATATATAAATAGCTCATTTCTTTTCTTTTGAGAGCTATCTCCTTTTCTTTTCAACTTGAGCTTTTATTCAAAACAATTCAAGGCCAACCACTTAAAACTATGTATCCCTTTTATTCAAATTCCAAACACCAACTTCTTTTGAAACCCAAAACAAGTAAACATTTTCAACACCCGTGAGTCCCCACCCCAAATCAAGCCTAAAACTAGCTTCAATATGCAAAGCTAGCATCAATACGAGAGCCTAAGCATGTCGCCAAAAACCTAACACTTTATGCTAAGTTCAATTAAAAACAAGGCCTCACAATTGCAATCACACAAGAACTTTGGCTTGAAATAAGGCTAGGGTAAAGGCGTGGTGTTCTATTTAGGCTTACAAGAGAATGGTAAAGGGAATAAGAAAGCCTAAATATGTATATGTAATCCATGTATTCTTTTTCAAATGCACAAATATGATAATTAAAAATTCATGTTAAGGTTTTACTTGAAAGGAAAGGATTCAATTCATGCTTGTTTCAACTTTAAGCAAAGAAAATTAAAACAAATGATCCAAGTATGGTTAGAACTTAACTTTAATATATCATGGTTTTTACCCGTTTTTGGACCATGATATAAGTCTTTTTATAGAGTCTTTTGTTAGTTTTAGAGTCCTATTAGAGTCTTTTGATATATCATGATTTTTACCCGTTTCTGGACCATGATATAAGTCTTTTTATAGAGTCTTTTGGTATTTTTAGAGTCCTATTAGAGTCTTTGCAGGTTGGACTAAGTTTGGAGCATAATTGGAGATTTTGGATCATTCTGGAGCATTGTTGAAGAAGCTGCGAAGTGATGAAGTCAGAGAGCCAGATTTTGGAATGAGTGTCGATCAACACTACATTGGGGTCGATCGACACCAATCGAGGATTCCTAAAGCCGCCTGATTTTACAAGTCTTGAAGAAAAAGGAAATTTGCCCAGAAGATTTCCATATTTACAGAAGTGCTCCAGCTCGTGTTTTAGCCTATAAATATAGTTTTTCAGCCATTGTTTAGAACACACACAATATTTTAGAGAGAGATTTTAGAGAGCTTTTGGGGAGATAGATCCTATACTCTGTTCTTGAGAGATTTTGAACCCCTTTTATTTCTTCTATTGATATCTCTTATGCTTTCTATTCAAATTATGAGTTATGTTTCATTGCTCATGTCTGAGTAGTTTGCTTGTTAGGTTTAGGGTTCTTCAAAGGTGATTGATGAATTGTTAGGTCGAATAAAACTGTTAGGATAAAATCATTAGAGTTCTTCATCTGGATTTGTGTTTAATGCTGATTTTAGCTTCCTAACCTAGAATCTAAACTTAGGTTAATTAATAGATGCGAGAGTATTATTGATTGCCTGAACTAATGTTAGATGAGGAAAATACCTATTCGCAAAGAGATTTGGTTTAGGGATTTTGTGAACAATCGAACTTGTTATTAATGCTTGTCTGAATTGATAGGATTTGCAAAGAGATTTGGAATTCTAGGGTTTAGACATAGAAAGTCTTCGCAGCGAGAGTTGGTTGATTTTACATTAGTGTTTCGAGTTCAAGAATAATTCTTAATAATATCCTAACATTCTGTTTAGACCTGCAATTTGGATCACCTGAGAATTACCCTTGCCTAGCGCCTTAGTCTCCTGATTTTAAGAAACCTAATTCGTGATTGCTCGTTTATTTCTTGCTTTGTTTTACTTTCATTCGATTCGACCTAGCAAAATTCGAACTTAGAAACCTTAGTATAGCATCTACTTCCCTTGGGATTTCGATACCCCTTATACTACGATTGCATTTGCTGTGCACTTGCAGTAGTTTTATTTGGGTAAAACATTGAGCCCTATCATCTTTACAGGAGGAAGAGCATTTGAGCTAAATGGGAGATTCTGGTACTTTCTGGAGAATTTTGGAGAAGCAGCCGAAGTGATGAAGTCTGATTGGATTTATACGCAAGGTGTCGATCGACACCATCACTGTGTGTCGATCGACACCAATGGAGACCGCCCAAACAATCGGATTTCCATCAGAAAAAGGAAATCAACCCAAGTTTTGAAGAATTACAAGATTATCCCTGACGAAAATCCTCTTCTATAAATAGTTTTCAGGCATTGTTTAGCCAAATACCTTATCATTATTTTATGTTTTTAAGACTTAGAAAGAGATTGATCCAAAGCTTTTGGGGAGATAATTCTAACTCATCTGAGCCATATTTCGAACCCATGTATCATTCTCTATTCTTTTATGCAATTTATTTCAGCCATAATTTGTGTTTGCATAATTATGTCTGAGTAGTTTGCTAGTTAGGTTAGGGTGATTTAGGGTTGTTGAAGAGTTTGTAGAATCATTAGAACTTTTAGGGAAATCAATATGATCTTCACCTTGATTTGTGCTTATCTTGATATTCTGAATTGATCACTTAGAAATCAAACCTTAGGTTATTTAATAGATGCGAGAGCATTATTAATAAACTTGATCTAATCATAGGTGAGCAAAATATCTATTCGCAAAGAGATTTGGTTTAGGTATTTTGTGAACAAAATCGAACCTGTTCTTATTGCTTGCCTTGGTTGTTTAAATTCGCAAAGAGATTTGGGATTTAGGAATCTAGGCATAGATAACTTCTGCAACGAGAGTTGATTGGTTTTAACTTAGTGATTCGAGTTCTAGACGATTCTTAATAAACCCCTAATAAACTTAGATTCTGCATTCTTTGATTCAACCTGATAATTATCCTTGCCTAGCGCCTTAGTCTCCTAAACTTAAATCCACATTGATCGGATTTACTTACTCGTTTAATTGCTTAGTTTTAATTTCATACAATTCGACCTAGCATAATCTGAATTTAGAAACCTTAGTGTAGCATCTACTTCTCTTGGGATTTCGATACCCCTTATACTACGATTGTATCTGCTGTGCACTTGCAGTAGTGTTATTTGGGTAAAACCTGAGCCCTATCAAGTTTTTGACGCCGTTGCCGGAGAAGTAATAGTTGCCTACGGAATCTAGTACTAGGGTTTTGACTAGGTTTTATTTTTTATTTTTGGTTACTAATTTAGTTTCTTATCTTTGGTTTCAGGTGCATGCCCAGTACTAGAAGCAACATGGAGAAGGAACTTGTCGCACTGAACCAGGAGCTCGGCCGTTTGGAACGTACGAACCGTCGATCTGCACGAGTGTCGATCAACACCCCTACTAGCATCGATCGACACCCTGCACAGACGATAATGGCTGAGGATGTGGTTGTGGTACGCGACGCAGAAGACAACCTATTCGACCTACAAAATTGAAGGAACGCACAAGGACAAAGACTTGATGATAATGGAGCTGTTATCATTGAGCAAACCAATACAAGCCGCCCTTGCAGAAGCTGGACGTGGGAGAACACTTGGCGAGTACAACCGCCCAGACCAGTTCTATGCTAATAGAGCTGCGATTCGTCCTCCAGCATTTCAGAGGAACGACTTCGACCTGAAGCCTGCCTACTTCACGCTGGTGGCTCAGCATCCCTTCCATGGTCTTCCTAATGAGCATCCAATGGACCACATTGAAAGATTTGAGGACCTCACATCAAGCATCAAGGCTAATGGAGTAATCTATGATTATCTCTTCTGCAAGTTGTTTCCTTACTCGCTTGCTGGAGATGCATCATATTGGTTGAAGCAGCTTGATCCATGATCCTTGACTACTTGGGAAGAAACGAAGAGCTGAGGATGAAGATCACTGCATTCTCCCAAGGACCTACTGAAGCATTTAAGGCTTCTTGGGTGCGATTCAAAGCTTACCAAAGAGATTGCCCACATCATGATTTCAGCGAACCGCAACTTATCGGTATCTTTTACCGAGGGATCGATTGGTGATACCATATGGCTTTAGACGCTGCAAGCAATGGTAAGTTCAACATCAGATACCCAGCTGACGCGGTGGTGCTTATAGAGAATTTGGCCTCTTGTAACAGCACCAAAACGCAAACTTTGAAAGGAGACAACAAGCTGGTGCAAATTGAGGAAGCCAAATTGCTGAGGTCAACAGGAAGCCGGACAACGTACACAATCTCTTGGTGGGAATGAAGCAAGTCCACTTTGCTAATGAAGTGGAAACCTTCGAACCTAATGAAGATTGTGAAGAAGAGGATGTCAACTATATCAACGGTGGAGGTTTTCAGGGTCAAAGGTTTGGGAACCAGCAAGGGAACAGGGGCTTCAATGGGAATTATCAGAAGAGCTCCTTCACAGGAAATCAAAACTCTTCTGGTTATAATCAAAAGCTTCCATTCCAGAACAGCAACATCAATTACACAAGGAGCTATGGAAACTCTTTTTACCAGAAACCTCATGCTCAAGACAACAAAATGGAGTCTATGTTAGAGCAGCTCTTGCAAGGACAGCAGAAGATGACAATGGATTTCAATGGGAAGATTGATTCACTGTACCAGGACCTGAATGGAAAGATTGAGAGACTGAACTCTCATATGAAGAAGCTGGATGTTCAAGTTGCTCAAACTGCAGAAGCTGTTAACAGGCAAGAAGTATTCCTTCCAGGGAAGACTGATACCAATCCCAAATGCCATGTGAACGCTATCACATTGAGGAATGGGAAGGAACTTCAGCCTGTGTAGAAGAGGGGGCTTAGTGTTGAAGAATTCGAAGAGCTTGACGATGTTGAAAATGCTGCGCAGCCAGTGTCGATCGACACCCACGGAGATGAACGACAAATCAGACAAACCTGAAGCGAAGGACTCGACTTCAAAGCAGAAAGTCGATCGACACCAGGATGGTATCAATCGACACTCACCGCAGACAACACCAATTCAGCCCAAGACCACGCAAGCGGCAGTAGAAAGGGTTTACAAACCGAAGATCCCTTTCCCCTTGATACCAAAGAAGTCTAAGAAGGAGCTACTTGATGCTAGATGCAAGGCTATCATGGATAGACTGGTGGTTGAAATCCCTTTGATGGATGCCATTAGAACTACTCCAGTGATAAAGAGATACTTGAAATGGATGATGGCAAAGAACATGGATATGGAGGAAGGAGTGATGATGATATCAGAGAAAGTTAGTGCTGTCACTCAGAACAGGCTTCCATAGAAACTCTCCGATCCAGGAAGCTTTGTTCTAGATTGCTCCATCTTTTCAGACACGTTTGGGAGATCTCTGTGCGACTTAGGCTCAAGCGTCAACTTGATGCCTCTTTCAGTTGCTCTTAGGATGGATATGACAGACTTCAAACCCACCAGAATATCTCTAGTTCTTGTTGATCGTTCTGTCAGAATCCCCGAAGGTGTCTTGGAAGATGTTCCTATCATAGTGGGAGATTGTTTAATTCTCACAGACTTTGTGGTATTAGCCTATGATGAGGAACCCAAAGACCCTCTCATACTTGGTAGACCATTCCTCGCTACAGCTCGAGCTATCATTGATGTTAGAAAGGGGAGAATTGCGCTGAACAATGGTGATTTGGTGATGAATTTCGACATGGAGAAGCTGATGAAGAGGCCAACGATTGATGGACAGAACTTCTATGTCGATTTACTCACCAACCTTGCTGAAGAAATTTTCCAATAGGACCATCCTACAGACCCTCTGGAATGAGCCTTAACAACTTCAACAAAGGACATTTAGCACTTGGATGATGCAGCTGCTGGATACACGAAGATGTTGGATGCTAGTGAGGAAGTCCTGCAGCTGATCGCACAATATGAGCTCGATACCCCCTTGTGTCAATCGACACCATCGAGTGTCGATCGACACCCTGCGAGGACCGCGACATCGAGCGATTGGAGCGAGGCGAAAGCACCTAAAGTTGAGCTTAAACAGCTCCCTGCCGAGATAAGGTACGCATTTCTTGGTCCTAATTCAACCTATCATGTCATTGTGAATGCTTCCTTAAACAATGCAGAGCTCACTTTATTGCTAAGAAAGCTGCACAAATATCGCAAAGCTCTTGGCTATTCTCTTGATGACATTTCAGGTATCTCACAAGACTTGTGTATGCATCGGATTCACCTTGAGGACGAGACTAAGTCATAAATTGAACATCAAAGGAGGCTGAATCCGAACCTGAAGGAGGTAGTCAAAAAGGAGATCATGAAGCTCTTGGAAGCTGGGATCATCTATCCTATTTTGGACAATGCTTGGGTCAGTCCGATTCACATGGTTCCCAAGAAAGGAGGAGTCACAGTGGTGAAGAATGAGAAGAACGAGCTGATTCCTACAAGGACTGTGACTGGACACAGGATGTGCATAGACTACAGGAAGCTAAATGCCGCGACCAGAAAGGATCACTTTCCTTTGCCTTTCATCGATCAAATGCTGGAGAGATTGGCGAATCATCCCTACTACTGTTTCCTTGATGGCTATTCGGGATTCTTCCAGATTCCAATCCATCCAGATGATCAGGAGAAGACCACATTTACATGTCCTTATGGTACATTTGCAAATCGCAGAATGCCATTCGGACTTTTCTGTTTATGGGTCATCTTTCAAAGACTGCCTGGACAACTTATGCGCAGTATTGCAACGTTGTGAAGAGAAGCACTTGGTCCTGAACTGGGAAAAGTGTCATTTCATGGTCACAGATGGGATTGTACTTGGACACAAGGTTTCAGCAGAAGGAATCGCAGTGGATCGCGCTAAGATTGAAGTAATGACGACTTTGCAAGCACCTGATTCTGTTAAATCAGTAAGGAGTTTTCTGGGTCATGATGGGTTCTACAGAAGATTCATCAAGGACTTTAGCAAGATTGCAAGACCACTCACTGCTCTTATCTGCAAAAACGTGAAATTCGAGTTCACTACAGAATGTCATTCAGCCTTTGAATAAATCAAGGAAGCCTTGGTGAGTGCTCCAATTGTTCAACCTCCAGACTCGGACTTACCTTTCGAGGTGATGTGCGATTCCAGTGATTTCGCAGTAGGAGCCGTGTTGGGAAAAAAGAAAGACAAGAAGCTTCATGCCATTTACTATGCCAGCAGGACGTTGGATGATGCTCAGAAGAATAATGCCACTACGGAGAAAGAATTGCTAGCTGTGGTCTTTGCCTTTGAGAAATTTCGCCAGTACCTTGTTGGCTCGAAGGTGATTGTTCACACTGATCATTTTGCATTGAAGTACTTGATGCAGAAGAAGGATGCCAAGCCAAGATTGTTAAGGTGGATTCTACTTCTTCAAGAGTTTAACATAGAAGTCAAAGACAAGAAAGGAGTTAAAAATGGAGTTGTTGACCATCTCTCAAGGATTAGGATTGTAGATGGTTAGGATTTCATTCTTGCACTTTTATTTTAGTTTGCATCACATTTTCTCTCATGTTAGGATTAGATGCATTAGGTTAGGTTTTTGCATAGTCTTGCATGTTTGGAGTGTGTTCTCAGGTGCTTAGGATGATCCAAAGGAGAGACCAAGGAGAGAGGTCACAAATGGAGAATGAGCCGGCGATATCGAGGAAGGATCACGACATGAGGGCGATTTGGACGAGTAGCAGCGGTTTAATCCCGAAAGGAGAACCTCGGTGTGAAGATCCATCAAGAGGATGCCCAAAGGACGGATATCGGAGCAAGGCAACGGGAAGTGCCCGATTCAAGTACCAAGGAAGGCAACCCTTCACGACATGACCCCGAAATCCTTGCCCGATATGGAGCCTGCTCGTAGAATCAGAAGAGTTAGCGTTTCGGCTCGTTCATAACGACGTAAGCCCGAAACACTAAAAGCCAAAAGAGTACCATTTCGGGAAAGTGGTTCCAAAGTTTATGTTTTTCCCTTTTTGTGTATAAATACCTACTCCCTCACTCTTATCTCTTCATCATGTTTTCCTCTTTACTTTTTTATCTTCTCTCTCGAACCGAGACATTGTATTTTCGCCATTGAAGCTTGTGTCAAAGCTTTGATTTTTATGCAATCTTGAAGTTTTAAGTCATATAGCTTAGTCTTATTTACTAAAAGCTTCTTCTTTTTCTTGTTTTTGGATTATCTTGCAGCCTATGAGTTACTCTCTCTTCCTTATGGATTTTGAGGGTTCTCAAATGGCTCGTGAGTAGACTAACTCGGTTTTAGGGCAAAGGGGTTGGAAAAAAATGAGCTAAAGCTCCAACCTTTGATGCGGATCTATGCTTAAACCATCTTAATCCTTTCTTATTTGATGTTATTAATGCTTAGTCATCTTCGCTATTTTAACTTTGCCTTCGAGCTTCTTCAAACAAACGCCATGTTTGAATGTTTGCAAGGACCACTCTCATAAGAGATTCGCTCATCCTAGCCTAAGAGATTAGATGCCTAGGGAGCGTTTTGGCATTAGTAGAGTTGTTTATTCAAGCTTGCTGTTTTCATGGATCACTACGTGATAGCGAGGTTAGGTCGTGAGACAGCAAAGAGACTTATACCACGACAGTGGATTTGTCCATACCCTGAACTCTACGCTAAAGGATTAGCCTTATAGGAAGTAAATCCGCATCAAAGGAAAGATCTTTAGCTTTTGGACCCGCGAAACTCCCTTGTCCTGTAAACCGACTCTTGCTTTCTTTACATGTTCGTATTTTGCCATCTTATTTTCGGTTCCTTAGCATATTTAGCTTAGATATTTGTTTTTCTGCTCGCTTAGTATCTTAGTCTTAGATTCTCACCATTTCACCCTTTTCTTTTATCCATCTCAGCTTGTGAAAGAGTTCCATAAATGCAATGCCTCGAAATCTCTCATCGGATTGAAGAGACCCATAACCTATACTACATTCGGTTATAAGTAGTGGGTCATTGACTGAGTAGAACCCATACAAAAATCTACTTATCAATTGGCGCCCTTGCCGATTTGAGAGGAATTTGAGCATTGAATTTCTAATTCTTAGCAAGACTGAGACTTTAATTTCTTTTTCGACTCTAACATCGTTCCTTTAGACTTTTTCGCAGGTACCTATAACAACACGCTCAAATGGATGACATACACCATCCTCGAGAAGGAATGAATGACGCACAACAGGAACAAGCCGATATACCGCGACATCAACGTCTAATCAGCGAATGTGATTCCCCCACCAAATACAGACCACGAATCGATATCACCCCACCCTCAAGTGATGCTGGGTATGAGATAAAGAGTAGCATGCTTGCCATGGTCCGAAACAACAAATATCAGGGTGAAGCCGTGGAAGATCCCCTAAACCACCTCGACGATTTTGAGAAAATTTGTCCTCTGACCAAACAAGAAGAAATCTCGGATGACGGATTCAAACTACGTCATTTTCCCTTTTCCCTGGGAGGCAGAGCTCAGCAATGGGAAAAGACTCTCAAGCCGGGATCTATAAAAACGTGGGATGAATGCAAACGAGCCTTCCTCAAGAAATTCTTCTCGCCGTCAAGAACAGCGAAGCTGCGATTGGAAATCTCCACGTTCACCCAAATTGAAGACGAAAGATTCAGTGAAGCTTGGGAACATCTAAAAGGGTACACATTAAAATGTCCCCATCATGGCTACTCAAACTCCTCATTACTCAGTATCCTCTATAGAGGAGTGTCAAAGAAATATAGGGATCAACTGGATACTACAAGTAATGGCATCTTCCTTGGCCAAGAGGTAGACGACGGCATGAACCTCGTCGAAAATATGGCCACAAGTGATAGTAACTACGAAGACGACGTTGACAACGAACCAACCGAGCTGGATAAGCAGAGGGAAAGCGATGTGATGCAACTGCAAGCACGCTTGGACGCGCTACTAAAAAACCAACATGCTCAAAACGCTAAGGCAGCGAGTATCGGGATCATCCCGATGGAGCCTGCCCGATATGGAGACACGTCCACCAATAACGAGCAAAGACAATATGGGGAACCCACAATTTCGCCTACATATCCTGCGCAAGCCCCTCCGTACAATGCCACAGCCTACACTCAGCAGGCATTTACTCCTATTCCCCACTGTTACTCTCAACATCAACAATATCAAACTCCATACCCAACACCACCATACGGACATTACGGTTTCTACCCACAACAACAAGACTCTGACATCAAGAATCTTCTCACTCAGCTGGTTCAAAGTCACTGCAGCAGCACCCAGGATATCAAATCAATCAATTCACGCTTGGACAAGCAGGAAGAACATATCAAGCTTATCCAACAACCAATGAACAATGCACCAGCCACACAAACAGCCTACGTACAAGCTGTAACTCTACGGAGCGGTAAGATTCTTGCACCAAAAGCTCAAGCTCCGAAGATCAGTGATGGGGTCTAAATAGTCGTCCGAGTTTGGAGGATTTCTTTGGGGACTCGTCAGACTTTGAATTTGTAGGACCCTAAGCTGCAAGTGCACAGCGTGCGTTGTAGTACTTAGGGTATCGATCCACAGGGAGGAGGTCAACTGCAAAACAGAAGAATCAAGGCAACCAAAGACGCAGAGAATTGGGGTTTGTGGGTAAGTGTCACGATTTTTGCAGAAAATAAAGAAAGCAGTACCACGCCTTAAAAGTAAAAGGGAAAATAAGGTTTTTTCGATTACTAATACAAAAAGGAAAATAAAAAATCTAAAAGGTAAATTAAGAAAAAGGAAAATAAGTTTTTTTATCTTTTTAATTTAAATTGAAGAAATTGTATGATCAATTACTAATACGAAAAGGAAAATCAAGAAATTAGTTTTAAAAATAGAAAAGGAAAATAAGTTCTTTTTTAATTACTAATACCAAAAAAAAAATTGAAAAGATAAATAAGAAAATTAAGAAAAAGGAAAATAAGTTTCTTTTATGTTTTAAAAAGGAAAATAAGTTTCTTTTATGTTTTTCATATATTTTTTTAAGTAGTGGTCAGATTTTGTTTTCTATTTTCTTAAAAATTTATTTTAATAACTTTTAAATATTATTATTATAAATCTGCGTATACGCGCAAATCTAATTATGATAAAATAAGAATAATTAATTCGCCAAAATTTTAGAATAAATAAATAATAGATAAAGCATTAGAACATAATTCATATAAGAGTATTAAAACATATATATCTAGAAATATTAATAAAAATAAATTTTATTTTTTCTTTACAGATTATTCGATTTTGCTTTTAATTTACTTTTACGAATTCAAAATATTTTATTAAAAACCCGCATATATGCGGATCACTATTCTAGAAAGTTTGATGATGTATCAAAACAATTTGGGTTTATACTCTTTTTCCCTTATTTTGATACATCATCAAACTACATAGTCAGCTACATCATCATCAAACTATATGTTTCATTTAATTTTCTAATTGTTTTGATGTTTTTCAAAAGAGAAAGAAAAAAGGTAAGACCTTTAAATAAAGGTATTAACATTTCCTTAAGATTTACCATCCTTTTTATTTTTTTGTTACTAATATGCTAAATGCCTAATAACAGAGAAAAATTAATTAAAGCTCAACTATGTTAAACAAACATGTAAATTTCATACATAAGAAGGACAAATAAATAACACGAACTCAAGAGGCTCACCATGTGTGCAACCATCTCTCAAAAAAACATCTGCCCTCCTTTGCTATTATCCACCTCGAAATGCCACAATGATTCTTTCATCACCCATTCTCCATAAACCGCTGGTATGTGAGTCATTCTCTGTAAGAAAACAAAATCCAAAACACATTAGAAAGAAATAAACATTGAAAAGTAGACTTCTTGTATTTCTTCGAGAAGTCTACTACTAATATGCTAAATGCCTAATAACATAAGAAAATTAATTAAAGCTCAACTATATTAAACAAACATGTAAAATTCATACATAAGAAAGACTAATAAATAACACAAACTCAAGAGTCAAAAAATAATTTTTATTTTTCATAAATTACAGATTAAAGAATTTTATAAGGAAATTAAAGAAGTAGACTTCATCTGAAGTACGGAGAAGTCTACTAAGTAGACTTCTTCGAGAAGTCTACGACTAATAAGCTAAGTAACTTGTAAAACATAAAACCTGATTTCACCATCCCTATAAACTATAAACACGTATAACTGATATAGAGGGAAGAACACTTACTAACACAAGCTCATGACCAAGAAAATCTTAAACATTCATTATATATTTGATAAAAAGCGTTTTTTATAAAATATGAAAAAAGTAGACTTCTAAGACGGTTAATGAAGTCTACTAATAGTAGACTTCGTCATTAAAAGTAGACTTCTTCAGAGAAGTCTACTCGAAAAAATAGACTTCTCCCAGGTCAGTTTTGCAATTGCCAAAAGATGAGTAGACTTCTCCTCCAAAAGTAGACTTCCTGGGAGAAGTCTACTTTCAGAGTAGACTTCATACAGGTCATTTTTGCAATTGACCAAACTTTGACTTTTTGGAGTAGACTTCTCCGAGATAGTAGACTTCTCGGAGAAGTCTACTCCTAAAAGTAGACTTCTCTAAGAAGTCTACTCCTAAAAGTAGACTTCATACAGGTCACTTTTGCAATTGACCAAGTTTGACTTTTGAAGTAGACTTCTTGAATCCTGGAGAAGTCTACTATGGGTTAGTTTTGGGGTTGACCAAACATTGAATTAATTAAAAAGTAGACTTCTTCTGAGGCCAAAAGAAGTCTACTTTTTAATTCAACTTTTCGTCACCCAAAAAAAGCCGAGTAGACTTCTCCAGCTGTATACTACAAAAAGTCAAAGTTTGGTCAATTGCAAAAGTGACTTGTATGAAGTCTACTTTTAGGAGTAGACTTCTTATAGAAGTCTACTATCTCGGAGAAGTCTACTCCAAAAAGTCAAAGTTTGGTCAATTGCAAAAATGACAAGTCTACTCCACTTTTTTGTTCTCAAAGGAAATGGAGTAGACTTCATCTGACCTGGAGAAGTCTATTTTGTTCATGCGGTCAATTGCAAAACTAACCTTTTCGTTGACTAGTAGACTTCTTGAAGGCCAAATGAAGTCTACTTTCGCAGCACAAATCTGGAAAACACGAAATTCTACTTAAAAATTGACTTACCACTCGTCTTTAGCTTCTTTTCTAGCTGATATCTTCGATTCTTGCCACCACTAAGAAGCCCAATCGCAATGAACGACCAATTCAGCGGATATAGCAAGATCTAAGAGCTTTAATTTTTTAATAGCTAAATTATATAGTTTTTGGGAAGAAAATAGAGAGAAAATGGAAGAATAGAAGCATAAGGCAAGAGACAATGAGCTATTCAAGCTCAAAAATGGGTTTTTGGTGCAATTAAAGCTTCAAATTGGTTGAAAATGGTGGTTGGGTGAATTGATGACGATGGCATTTTCGTGAATAAGTGAGGAAGATGAGGATTATTTGGTAAATTGGATTTCCGAAAATTAAAGAAATTAATTTGAATTAATGGCAATTTCGTAAATAATTGAAAGTGAGAAGGATGATTTGGAGAGAAAGTGGTTAATGTTGAAATGAGGAATTTGGTGGGTTATATTTGCAATTGACCTCAAATTTTGAGTCAATTTTGCAAACATCCCTAGTTTTTATGTTAATTTTCTAAAATTTAGCTTAGATATTAATTTATGTTCCATTTTTGGTCTGTTTTTTGTTTATTTTCATTTTATTTTGTGAAATACGATTTTCATATTATTTTTTTTTAACATTTTTGGTCTGTTTTTCGATTTTTGGTATTAGTTTCTTTCCAATTACTAATACCAAAATAACTTTTCACTATTCAAAACAAGGGAAAAGTTTGATGATGTATCAAAACAATTTGGTATTAACATTTCCTTAAGATTTACCATCCTAAGGAAATGTTAATACCAGCAATAAATAGTATATGTCAAAATTAAATGGAAATCAATATTAAGAGTAGAAAATATGAAAATAATATTTAACAATATAAAATAAAAATTATGTCTTAAAAATATATTAATACCTACAAAAAATAGTATATGCTAAAACTAGATAGAAATCAATATTAAGTATAAAAAAAATATGAAAATCATATTTCAAAAAATAAAATGAAAATAAAACAGACCAAAGAATGGAACATAACTTAATATCTAAGCTAAATTTTAGAAAATTAACACAAAAACTAACTAACAAAAAAAATAAAAAGGATGGTAAATCTTAAGGAAATGTTAATACCAACAATAAATAGTATATGTCAATATTAAGAAAATAGAAATCAATATTAAAATAAAAATATAAAATCGATTTTAACAATATAAAATGAAATTTAGGGTTAAAAATTAATTAAAAATCAAAAATTATCAAAAAATTAAATTAACTTAATATATATACTAAAGTTTGGAGAATTAACATAAAAAACTAACTAACATGTCTTAAAAAATATTAATACCTACAAAAAATAGTATATGTTTAAATTAAATAGAAATAAATATTAAGAATATAAAAAATATGAAAATCGCATTTCACAAAATAAAATGAAAATTAAGGTAAAATACGTAATTAAAAAAACAAAAATGAATTTAACTTGATATCTAGGCTAAGTATATATTAAAAATGTCAGTATTTTTTATTATTATTTTAAATATCAAAATCATATTTAATAGTGTTAATCCGCGCTATTGTATATTATAAATGTCAGTATTTTCTTTATTATTTTTTAAATATAAAAATCATATTTTTCAAAATACAACAGAAATTAATAGCAAAAGCCTAATTTAAAAAAAATGATCTTATTTTTTCGTCTAGACTTTTTAAGAGATTAGATTTGCATTTTTGTCGCAATAAGGTACATCCAGTTTAGGTTCATAGTTTTGATTTTTGGGTTTTGCTGGCCAAACCACTGTTATTAGGGTTAATAACTTCTGAATGGTGTTTAACAATTGTTTTAGTTCTGCAATATATTCTTGAAGATTGTGAAGTACGAATGGTGTTGATGAAAGAGTTATACAACCCATTAATGTTTGATAAAAATTATGATTCGTTTTTTTTCTTTGCAATTCTGGTGAATGACCATAGATGGATGAATCCACGTATGATATACCATTTATTAAGTATCTCGAAGTAGTGTATTTGTGAATTTTCAGAATAATATTGAGTATATTTTTAAAAAGTTGAACATATATAGAAAGATTACAAGTATGATCTATGATAGTCTTGCTGACCATGTTTAGTGGCTTTATATGTACTACTCAAACTTTTTTCATTATTTCTTGATCAAAATCTTTGGGACTCTATGCAAAAGTTTAGAAAATTAACATAAAAAACTAACTTACAAAAAATAAAAAAGATATTAAATCTTAAGAAAAAGTTAATACCAACAATAAATAGTATATGTCAAAATTAAATGGAAATCAATATTAAGAGTAGAAAATATGAAAATAATATTTAACAATATAAAATAAAAATTATGTCTTAAAAATATATTAATACCTACAAAAAATAGTATATGCTAAAACTAGATAGAAATCAATATTAAAAATAAAAAAAATATGAAAATCGTATTTCACAAAATAAAATGAAAATAAACAAAAAACAGACCAAAAAATGGAACATAACTTAATATCTAAGCTAAATTTTAGAAAATTAACATATAACCTAACTAACAAAAAAAATAAAAAGGATGGTAAATCTTAAGGAAATGTTAATACTAACAATAAATAGTATATCTCAAAATTAAATGGAAATCAATATTAAGAGTAGAAAAAATGAAAATAATATTTAACAATATAAAATAGGAAATTATGTCTTAAAAAATATTAATACCTACAAAAAATAGTATATGTTAAAATTAAATAGAAATCAATATTAAGAATATAAAAAATATGAAAATCGTATTTCACAAAATCAAATGAAAATTAAGGTAAAATACCTAATTAAAAAATCAAAAAATGAATTTAACTTGATATCTAGGCTAAGTATATATTAAAAATGTCAGTATTTTTTATTATTTTTTTAAATATCAAAATCATATTTAATAGTGTTAATCCGCGCTATTGTATATTATAAATGTCAGTATATTTTTATTAATTTTTTATATATCAAAATCATATTTTTCAAAATACAACAGAAATAAATAGCAAAAGTCTAATTTAAAAAAATATATAAAAGTTGATGCATTATGCCATTGAGAGCGTCCACATAAGACGAAGAAACTCGATATCATTGGTCCAAATCAGCGTTTTCATTAAACACAAAAATGTTAAATATGATTAACAATTTTTATTGGTCCAAATCATCATATTATTAAACATAAAATAATAAATATGATCTTAAATTTAAAAAAACAAAAAACAGAGCAAAAAAAGGAAAATAACTTGATATCTATGCAAAATTTTAGAAAATTAACATAAAAACTAACTTACACAAAATAAAAAAGATATTAAATCTTAAGAAAGCGTTAATACCAAAAATAAATAGTATATGTCAAAATTAAATGGAAATCAATATTAAGAGTAGAAAATATGAAAATAATATTTAATAATATAAAATAAAAATCATGTCTTAAAAATATATTAATACCTACAAAAAATAGTATATGCTAAAACTATATAGAAATCAATATTAAGAATAAAAAAAATATGAAAATCGTATTTCACAAAATAAAATGAAAATAAACAAAAAACATACCAAAAAATTAAACATAACTTAATATCTAAGCTAAATTTTAGAAAATTAACATAAAAACTAACTAACAAAAAATAAAAAGGATAGTAAATTTTAAGGAAATGTTAATACCAACAATAAATAGTATATGTCAATATTAAGAAAATAGAAATCAATATTAAAAATATAAAAATCGATTTTAACAATATAAAATGAAATTTAGGTTAAAAACTAATTAAAAATCAAAAATCATCAAAAAAAATTAAATTAACTTAATATCTATACTATATTTTGGAGAATTAACATTAAAAACTAACTAACAAATATAAATAGGAAATTAGGTCTTAAAAAATATTAATACCTACAAAAAATAGTATATGTTGCATAAAATAATAAATATGATCTTAAATTTTTTTAAAAAAACAAAAAGCAGACCCAAAAAAGGAAAATAACTTGATATCAATGCAAAATTTTAGAAAATTAACAGAAAAAACTAACTTACCAAAAATAAAAAAGATATTAAATCTTAAGAAAATGTTAATACTAACAATAAATTGTATATGTCAAAATTAAATGGAAATCAATATTAACAGTAGAAAATATGAAAATAATATTTAACAATATAAAATAAAAATTATGTCTTAAAAATATACTAATACCTAAAAAAATAGTATATGCTAAAACAAGATAGAAATGAATATTAAGAATAAAAAAATATGAAAATCATATTTCACAAAATAAAATAAAAATAAACAAAAAACAGACCAAAAAATTGAACATAACTTAATATCTAAGCTAAATTTTAGAAAACTAACATAAAAGCTAACTAACAAAAAATAAAAAGGATGGTAAATCTTAAGGAAATGTTAATACCAACAATAAATAGTATATGTCAATAATAAGAAAATAGAAATCAATATTAAAATATAAAATATAAAAATCGATTTTAACAATATAAAATAAAATTTAGTGTTAAAACCTAATTAAAAATCAAAAATCATCAAAAAAATTAAATTAACTTAATATCTATACTAAATTTTGGAGAATTAACATAAAAAACTAACTAACAAAAATAAATAGGAAATTATGTCTTAAAAAAATATTAATAGCTACAAAAAATAGTATATGTTAAAATTAAATAGAAATCAATATTAAGAATAGAAAAAATATGAAAATCATATTTCACAAAATAAAATGAAAATTAAGATAAAATACGTAATTAAAAAATCAAAAAATGAATTTAACTTGATATCTAGGCTAAGTATATATTAACAATGTCAGTATTTTTTTTATTATTTTTTAAAATATCAAAATCATATTTTTCAAAATACAACAGAAATTAATAGCAAAAGTCTAATTTAAAAAAAACAAATGATCTTATTTTTCGTCTAGACTTTTTAAGCGATTAGATTTGCATTTTTGTCGCAATAAGCTGTCACCAGTTTAAGTTCATAGTTTTGATTTTTGGGTTTTGCTGGCCAAACCACTGTTATTAGGGTTAATAACTTCTGAATGGGGTTTAACAATTGTTTTAGTTCTGGAATATATTCTTGAAGATTGTGAAGTACGAATGGTGTTGATGAAAGAGTTATGCAACCCATTAATGTTTGATAAAAATTATGATTTGTTTGTTTTCTTTGCAATTCTGGTGAATGACCATGGATGGATGAATCCACATAAGATATACCATTTATTATGTATCTCAAAGTAGTGTATTTGTGAATTTCCAGAATTATATTGAGTATATTTTTGAGAAGTTGAACATATATGGAAAGATTACAAGTATGATCTATGATAGTCTTGCTGACCATGGTTAGTGGCTTTATATGTACTACTTAAAATTTCTTTCATTATTTCTTGATCAAAATCGTTGGGACTAAAAAATTGGTCAGAGAGATTGGTGATATGGTAAGAGGAAACGACATTGGTTGAAGGTATTATCACCATTGTTGGTGATTGTTACTCTAAATATTTAAACAAAGCTTATGAAGAAACAATGTATCGCTCACTAGCACAAATGTTTATTTTTATTTTTTTCTTTGTTTTAGCAACTAAAAAAAACAATTCAGAGATTAAGATATTTTCAAAATTTCTAATTTGTTATTTAAATAATGTGTCAAAAATACAAGCATGTTATATTGAAAAAAATCTTATGGTCTCAAGGAAGTTGCCATTTAATATTTTTCAAGTTACTTGAATTTTAAATTTCTAAATAGATATAATTTTTAAATTTAAAATAAATATACATTAAAAATGGAAAGATACATTTATAGAGATGTTATTAAAAATAAAGGTTTAAGCTATTCTGAAGGGATAGTATAATTTTAGATTAAACATTAGGAAATAGGTAAAGAAAATTTGTTATGATTATACTTAGCATTCACAGTTTCTCTTTCTTTTTATTCGCCAATTAGAAGAAGAAAAAGAAGACAAAGACAAAGCCGATAAAAAATAAAAACGATGAGAAAAAAGTTAAAGATAAAGAAGAGAAAAGAGAATAAGACGATAAGGAAAAAGTCGGAAAAGACGAAAAAGAAAATGTAGACAAAGACTAATAAAAATCAGAAATAAAAAATTAAGAAGACGAATGACAAAAACAATGACGAAAAGAAAGAGAAAAACATGAGAAGTGGAGAAGAAGAAGAAAAAAATATAGAGAAAGTATAAGTTAGTACAATGATAAATTATTTGAAGACTACATACCTTCATAAAACTTTGAAAAAAAATCATCTAATAAAATGTTACAAATAAAACTCATATGAATGATACAAATATAGAATGATACTCCCTATTTTCATAATATAAGTGGTTTTGGTAAAATTAAGAAGATTACTTTTTGTTTAAAAATAATTATTTAATAAATATGTTAAATATATTTCAAAAAATCATAAAAAGTTGTAGAATGTAATTGGTTACACGTCAATAAAAGTAAAAGTTGTAAAAAAAATTAAAGCAACTTATATTTTGAAACAAAAATATATTTGTAAAACTACTTATATATAATATGAAACAAAGTGACTACAGTATAAGATAAAACTTGTGGAAGATCAAATGGAGAAGCAAAATATTGCCTTACATGATCATTGTAACTTCGTAACAAAGCAATATCAGCTTTTCGTTGTTCACGAAATCTCAATGATTTCGTCAATTGTCACAAATACAATTGTAAAAAATCTCAATCTGAGTATTAGGAACTAAAAGACCAATGTTTTTTATATTGTCGGCGTTATTCGATTTTTAACAAAACAAAAAAAGAAAATATGTTGAAAAGATTCAATAAAAAAGCTTCATTTTTTTTAAATGTCAAACAATTTTTGTATATTCATATTTATACACACATAACATATAATTCAAACGTATTGATAAAACATATTAGTATTTAAAATAAATTAGCTATGTAATTGGGTAAACATTTATTGATTATTATTTTTTTACTTAACAAAATTTATAATCTTATAAACAAATACAATAGGAAAAAACAACACATTGTATTTTATAAAATATTATTTCTTTAAATTCTTTATGAATTTGCTAATTTATTAATCCAAAATAAACCAAATTATTAACATAGATCCGCGCGTAGCGCGAATTAAAAATCTAGTTTAATAAAGGGATAACTCAAAATTATAAATCAACCATAACTCATCATAACTCAAACTAAAAATCAAAATATGTATATTCCGACTTTTCCGAGCACTAGCTGTTGTCTAAGTATTGACTTTAGCAATGATGTTGTCTTAGGAAGAACACCCGACACCGCATCAATGTTTTTTTTTTTTTGAACAACAACACCGCATCAATGTTCTAAGAATATTTCGTCCGATAATTGTCTTAGTTACATATGTTTTTTTTTTTATATAACTCAGGGAATCCCACACCTATGGAGGGATCCAAACTAATCCCTGGGAAGGTGCAGCCCATGGATAGACCCTCTCTCCGGGTATTCAAATGGACCGAAAGCAAAGGCTCATATCCGTGTGGCCAAGTGGGAATGATTTAACAATTCCACGCTTGAGGGGAATCGATCCCTGGCGAAGACCAACAGGGCAACTTCTCCTCAAGTGGGAACCACTAGACCACCACCACTTGGTTCTTAGTCACATATGTTTGCTCTTTAAAGTTGGATTAATTACCTTAAGGGAGTTTAACATTTTCACCAACAATTTTCTTGAACTACTTTGCACTATAATAAATTCAAGTAATGGTGAAGAAATTATTTAATTTTTCATTTTTTTGCAATTTTCTTATAAATTATATAATTTTTTTTTCCAAGTAATGGTGGCCAAAATGTAGATTTTCCATTTTCACTACCATTATCATTTTCACACAAAAAAAAATTTGTGAATAACAAAGAAAAAAATTATAATCTCATTTAGTTTTTTCTCTTATTCAATAAAATCACCCTTTTGCAAATGCATTTTTCGTCGTTGAGATAAATATTTAATTTTCGATTTTATATTCGAAAAAGGCATATTTTATTTGAGCAAGAAAAAAGAACAATATTTGATGTCTTGGAATAAAAACCCTATTTAAAAATAATAATTGTGTGGCTGAGGAGAAGCGTACAACTCACTCCAACGTAAGACCATCTGCATTGGGAGGTTCTCAATAAATCTCTCAATGGATCTCTCACTATTAAAAAATAAAAAAATATTATAAAGAAAAGAGAGAGAATGAAATGAGTCTCTTATTCGAGAGATTTTGAGAGACTTATAAGAGACTCTTAAAATACATGTTCCATTATAATATTAATATAATATTGGTTTAGACCAATGCCTCTGAGAGTTAAGACTGCCACGTGATGCCTTAATATTCCATACCTAATGAAATCTCAGTCGTCCAAGAGTAACGAATCATTGCTTTAATATTTTCATGATATTTGATTTTTTTTTTCTGTCAAATACCAACGGGTAAAAATACTTATATTTTTGAACTTTAAAGTAACAACAAATAACACATGTCACTAATTCAAGTGTAAAGTACAGAGTGGATCAATTCAAATACTTCAAGAAGATGAGTATTATCGTAAATAAAAGTATACTAGTGCGATTTTATCTTTAATGTTATATATGAGTCAATATGACATATGTCACTACCCTTGTTTAGAATCGCATTATGCGTGAGTCACCTAACAATTTTTTTTAAAAAAACAGAAATAAAATATCCGGAAAATAATTTTTTATACAATTTAATAACATGATCGGATACATTTTGTTTGAGAATGTAAAATTTATATTTGTAATTTTCACGACAAAATAAATGTTATTACTAGAATAGGACCCACATATATGCAGATTTTTAATAAAATATTTCAAACCCGTAAAATTAAATTTAAAACAAAATTGAATACTCTGTAAAGAAAAACAAATAATCGAATCTTTTTCTTTTTGTATTAGTAATCGAAAAAGAAATTTAAATGAATAACAACATTTAAGAAAATAATAAAATTTAAAACCCGTTAAAATATTTGTTTTAACAAATAAAAAGCATAATCTGATCACTACTAAAACAAATATATGAAAAACACAAAATGGAAACCTAAAAATTATTTATTTATTTTAATTCTCATTTATTTTAAAATTAAAATATTCAAAACACAAAATCTGTTACAGATCGTAAGCAACATTAACTCTACTTCTCATATAGTTCACACACTGTATTGATGTCAAAATATTGTTCTATTAAGAAGACTGAATGTTTTCTTTGGATACAAATATTGTATCGCTATGTGGTTTACTTTACTTAGCTGTTTTGTGGTTTGGCACACAAACAAAAATACAAAGAGCAAAACAAAAGAGATATAAAGGTTAGCAAATCTCATTGGAAACAAAATCACATTCCAAACAGTGAAACATTTATATATATAATCTTTTTTTTGGGACAATGTGGTTTACTTTACTTAGCTGTTTTGTGGTTTGGCACACAAACAAAAATACAAAGAGCAAAACAAAAGAGATATAAAGGTTAGCAAATCTCATTGGAAACAAAATCACATTCCAAACAGTGAAACATTTATATATATAATCTTTTTTTTGGGACAAATACAGTATGTGATAATATAATATATATATATTAGAAAAGGACCCGCATAAATGCAGGTTTTTAATAAAATATTTTAAAATCGTAAAAATAAATTAAAAACAAAATCCAATAATGCGTAAAGAAAAATAAAATTTACTTTCATTAATATTTCTAGATATATATGTTGAATTATGTTTATTTCTAATGCTTTATCTATATATATATTTATTTATTCTAAAATTTTGGCGAATTAATAATCTTTCTTTTATCATAATTGAAATCTAGATTAGGATCCGCGTATACGCAGATTATAATAATAATATTTAAAAGTCATTAAAATATATTTTTTAAGAAAATATAAAACAAAATCTGTTCACTACTGAAAAAATATGAAAAACATAATTTCGAATTCTAAAAATTATTTATTTATTTTAATTCTCATATATTTTCAATTAAAATATTCAAAACAAAGAATCTGTTGCGAGTTTTAAGCAACATTAAACCTACTTCTCATACATTTCACACACTTTATCAACTATCTTTTTCTATTCCGCTGCATTAAAAACTTGGGTATTCAATTCGAGTCATTCGAGTACGTTAACAATCTCCCCATTCTCTCTTCAAACAAATAAAGTCTCTCTTTCTCTTCACATTCATCTCCCTTATATGATATCTCTCTTCTCTAGAGAAGTTATGCTTCTCAAGACTCACATCAAAAGCCTCTTTACATGATTCTTGATACCTTCCTCCTTATTGAGCTCACCTTCGTTTAATGCCATATCATTAGCATCTAAAATTTCTTTTTTTTTAATTAAAATATATCCTAGTTAATTAGATTTTTTTTTTTGTTTCTATCGTATATGATCTCTCTGCTCTCTAGAGAAGTTATGCTTCTCAAAACTCACATCAAAAGCTTCTCTACATGATTCTTGCTATCAGAGTATCAGATTTTGTTTTTAATTTATTTTTACAAATTTAAATAGCTTAATAAAAACTGCATATATGCTGATCCTATTCTAGTTGATGAGATTTATTTGCTTGAAAAGAGTTAATGGAAAATCGTTAGCATACTCGAATAATTCGAATTGCATACCCAAGTTTCTAACGCAGCAGAACAGAAAAAGATAATTGATAAAGTATGTGAACTATATGGAAGTATGGTTAATGTTGATTAGAACCCGCAACAGATTATGTGCTTTGAATATTTTAACTATAAATAAATGATAATTAAAATAAATAAATAACTCTTAGATTTAGATTTTTTGTTTTTCATATATTTTTTCAGTAGTGATCCGAATTGTTTTATATTTAAAAAAAAAATTAACAGGTTTTAAATTTTATAATTATAAACGTGCGTATACGCGGATCCTAATATAGATTTTAGTTATGATAAAAGTAGGATAAATAATTCGTTAAAATTTTAGAATAAATAATTTTATTTATATATAGATAAGGCATTAGAAGTAAACATAATTCATATAAAAATATTAAAACATATATATTTGGAAATATTAATAAAATTAAATTTTGTTTTTTCCTTATAGAGTATCAGATTTTGTTTTTAATTTATTTTTACAAATTTAAATAGCTTAATAAAAACTGCATATACGCTCAAATACATGTAATTCTATCAAAGAATAGTAATAAAATTTAATTACAAAATATAAATATAAAAATAAATAAATAAATTTTATGTTTATTTTTCAATTTTACTTTTCATCACAAGTGATTAGATTTTATTTTCAAATAATGTTTAATCGATTTAAATATATTTTTTTAAATCCGCATATATGCGGATTCTATTTTAGTAATAATTATAAAATTAAGTTGGCTTAGTTGGTGGGGTTGTCGTAAATGAATTTCATAAATTCAAGTTTGACCCACTTTAACACCATTTTATTTTATTTGTTAGGATTTTGTCTTTTAATTAAAAATAAAAGGGTAATTTCAATATCATTTTTCTTATTAAACATGAATTTTCTACAATCTCTCCAATCCTAAAAATCAGCCGCCATTTATTTTCTCAACACATGGATCATTTTCTTGCATTTTTAAATAGTTTGCACTCAAAATATCGTAGATCCATCAAAAGACATTCAATTTTAGACTTACACAAGTAAAAAAAAGGAAATTTTCAAATTTTCCAAGTTCTTTGGCTGAGTTTAATGAAATCGCTATGATCCGGTCTGCTGAGCGATTTTTCAATATTTAAGCTATTGGAATTACTAGAGATTAATGGGTCATGAGACCTAAATTTTTATAGAGTGTTAGATATATTGTACATCGGAAGTTAAGAGGGACTTTCAGTAATATATAAGATATTTATGCCAATCTACTGATTACCAATTGGTTTTTAGTTGCAAGTCCAAAAACCTAAATATGGTATCAGAACATGATCCACACACTCGTATTCTCGGCCCAAAAAGTGGTATGTGCCCCAGACCCGAGGATGGATGGTCCGGCGAAATTAATAGTTATAAAAGTTATTATCTCGAGAGGGAGGTATTTAGATTAGTAAAGATTAGTAGACCATGAGGCTTTAATCTCTATAAAGTGTGTCAGATATATCTCACATTGAAAGTTGGAAGAGATTTTGAGTAATATATAAAAGACTTGATTTAATCCACTTATTGTCAAATTGATTTTGAGTTGGAAGCTCAGTAAACTTAACATAAGTAATCTTGTAAACTTAACATAAGTAATCTTCACGTCCGCGTTTTAGAATGTGACATGAGAGAGTACATATATTCATGTATATTATATTTATATTATAACTACAGAAATTAAACCTATCTGGTCAAATTATTTATAAATTAAACATAATTATGATTGTTATTTTTTGACTAAATTTTATTAAATTATCAAAGTACAAAGAAGATTATAAAATTGAATATCAAATATTGAAATACAAATTATTGCATAAACAATTATATGTTTTATACTCAAATATAATTATGAATATTCTATAATTTTTTGGTATAAAACACGCAAAATAATTTTTTCTTTCAACACAAGCTACGAAACAGTAAAGTTAAATGGTTTTAACATATATTTTTTGAAGTTAGTAATTACGACTAAATACTAAAGGAGTAGTGACCTAGTGGTAGTACATAGGAGTTGGTTTCTTTGTATTCCGGATTTAAATTTCTTTTGGATCGAAAAGTTAATCTTTAAATCGGATTATTTAAAGGTTGATTTCTGGATACCAGAGAAGATAATGTACCGAAGATCTGAAACTTCCAAAATTTTGAAGAAAAAAAAATAGTAGTAAATTTTATATTAAGAATTTGGTGGATAGAAATTGTCTCTCCCTTTTCTTTTCTTCAAGGAAAAAAACAAAACAAATAAAGATTATTTAGAAAAGAAAAAAAATACAAATAACGATATGGAGAAATCCACAAATAGGGCCCAAGCCCAAATCTAACGTCACCCAAATCTCACCTTCTCCTATATAAACATGCATCACCCCTTCATGCAATTCTCGCTCATCTCCATTCCGGTTTTAGCCGTTCTCATCTTGCAAAGATTATCCCATTTTGATTCCCTGGAATTTTCCCGAGAAAATTAGCAATCTCATTTCCCTTTTTTGTTCTCTTTGATTTTTTTCGATTTTACCTTCTAAAAATTCCGCCTTTGCATGTTGAGGGAATCTTTCAGGGAATAGTTTCGTTGCCGATTTTCAGATTTGGAAAATTTTCCATTTTCCGTTTTAACCTCCTGAACGTTCATCGTGGGGAATTTCGGGTCGGGTCGGGTCGTTAAAGGCGGGTTTCACGGCGGTGATAGATTCACCTTCTGCTTCTTTTGAGGGGGTTAGCCCCGAGGCTCTTGCCTCGGCGGGTTTCAAAATCCCCCATCTTCACAAAATCTGTGGAAACTAAGAAAAAATTACAGATTCAATTTTCATTTTTTTGATTGAATTGATTCACCAATTTTTTTTCTCTCTTTCGGAAAAATTCGTTTATTAAAAGTGAAATTGTGATCGTCGCTGAAGGAAGAAGAAGAAGAAGAAGATGCCTGCTCTAGCTTTCGTTGACACTCCCGTCGATGCCTACTCCGCCGATTGTGGAATCTTCATCCCGGCGTCGGCTCCTTCCGCCGCCGTTGTTGACGGCTCCTGTCACTGGTCTCCGTCGCTCTCCGCCTCGCTTTACCGAATCGACGGATGGGGCGCTCCGTATTTCACGGCCAATTCCTCCGGAAACATCTCCGTTCGTCCTCACGGCTCCAACACCATGCCTCACCAAGACATCGATTTGATGAAGGTCGTTAAGAAAGCGACGGATCCGAAACACTCCGGTGGTTTGGGTTTGCAGCTTCCTCTCATCGTCCGTTTCCCTGACGTTCTGAAGAATCGGCTTCAGTGTCTACAATCGGCGTTTGATTTCGCGATCCAGACTCAAGGCTACGATTCTCATTACCAAGGTGTGTATCCAGTGAAATGTAACCAGGATCGATTCATCATCGAAGACATCGTCGAATTCGGATCGAAATTCCGATTTGGGCTTGAAGCTGGCTCGAAACCTGAGATCCTTCTCGCTATGAGCTGTTTGTGCAAAGGTAATCCTGACGCCTTTCTTGTCTGTAATGGTTTCAAAGATGCTGAGTATATCTCGTTGGCTCTCCTCGGGAGGAAACTGGAATTGAACACTGTGATTGTTCTTGAGCAAGAAGATGAGCTTGATTTAGTTATCGATTTGAGCAAGAAGATGAACGTGAGGCCTGTGATTGGGTTACGAGCCAAGCTGAGAACCAAACATTCTGGTCATTTTGGTTCTACTTCTGGTGAGAAAGGCAAGTTTGGATTGACCACGATCCAGATCGTTCGTGTGGTTAGGAAGCTTCGTCAAGTGGGTATGCTTGATTGTCTCCAGCTTCTCCATTTTCACATCGGTTCGCAGATTCCGTCAACGGCTCTGCTCTCCGACGGTGTAGCTGAGGCTGCGCAGCTTTACTGTGAGCTTACCCGTCTCGGTGCTCGTATGGAAGTCATTGACATTGGTGGTGGGTTAGGGATCGATTACGACGGGTCTAAATCCGGCGAATCTGATCTCTCTGTTGCTTACACTCTTGAGGAGTATGCTGCAGCTGTTGTGGCGTCTGTTAGGTTTGTTTGTGATCTGAAATCCGTGAAGCATCCGGTGATATGCAGCGAGAGCGGTCGAGCCATTGTCTCTCATCACTCAGTGTTGATTTTTGAAGCTGTCTCAGCTGGTCAACAACATGAAACCCCAAGTGATGTTCAGTTCTTGCTTGAAGGCTACTCAGAGGAAGCTCGTTGTGATTACGAGAATCTTTACGGTGCTGCGATGCGTGGCGATCGAGAAAGCTGCTTGCTTTATGTTGATCAGCTGAAACAGAGATGTGTTGAAGGATTCAAAGAAGGGACATTGAGCATTGAACAGTTAGCTGGTGTTGATGGGTTATGCGAGTGGGTGATTAAGGCCATTGGTGCATCGGATCCTGTTCTTACTTACAATGTCAATCTATCGGTTTTCACTTCGATTCCTGATTTCTGGGGGATTGATCAGCTTTTTCCTATTGTTCCAATCCATAGTCTTGATCAAAGGCCTGTTGCGAGAGGGATCTTTTCGGATTTGACTTGTGACAGCGACGGGAAGATCAACAAGTTCATAGGAGGAGAGTCGAGCTTGCCGTTGCACGAGCTTGACATCAATGGCGGGAGATACTATTTGGGGATGTTTCTTGGTGGTGCTTATGAGGAAGCTCTCGGTGGAGTTCACAACTTGTTCGGTGGGCCAAGCGTGGTTCGGGTTTTGCAGAGCGACGGACCTCACGGATTCGCGGTGACCCGTGCTGTGATGGGCCAATCCTCTGCGGATGTACTCCGAGCGATGCAGCATGAGCCTGAGCTCATGTTTCAGACTCTTAAACATCGAGCTGAGGAGTTATCTTCTTCGGTCTGCAAAACCGGTGGTGATAAGGGAAACGAGAAACTAGCTGCGTCGTGTCTTGCTCGTTCGTTCTACAACATGCCTTACCTTTCCATGGAAACGTCCACAAACGCTCTCACCGCAGCGATCAATGACCTAAGCGTTTACTACCGCGATGAAACTGTGGTTGATGGTGGCGGCTGCGGCGGCGGCAAGGATGGAAAATGGTCTTATTCGGTGGGTTGAGAGAGACGTGAAGACATCCTCTGCGTTTGATCTTCACCGTACGATCCTAGTTTACTATTTGTCTCTTTTATATTCCGTTGTTTAAGTTTAAAGTTGTTTCTTTGTAATAAGGCAAACTCTTTCTTAGCAAATTTTTAATAATTATAAACTAGTGTTTAACAGCAACTATATGTGAATGACCTGTTTTATAATATTCAACTTATGAAGTCTTTTTCCGAATACTTAAAAGTAACCTTTTTCTTAACATTTTAGAATATATGCATTTGGACCATTTGAAGAGTATATTGAATAAAACAAAGAACTTATTCTATGTAAAGAGACAATACAATGCGTAGGTGGGGATGCAAAGTAAACGTAACGACGTTGGGTCAAGAGAATAAGTGAAGGATGTGGTTGTAGTTAGCCGTAAAGCCGTGACACCACACCACACACCAGCGTGACACAGCTTGTTCTCTGACTGTATTTTTAGTTTAGAATCCTTATTTTGTGGCTCTTCTCAATCTGGAATTGTGGACCTTCCGTTAAAAAGAAAGCATATTTTGGAACTAAACCTTCAAAGGGTTCGGAGTTAATGGTTTAACCATGGACCACGTTTCCATGTGCACATTTATTTGGGTTGTAATATTTTAAATTTGTGAATATTATCATCAACATTGTATATGGGAAAAAAAATAGTAGCACTTATGTGTAACGTGTGAACTTGAGAGGAAAACTTTTCTTCTTCAAAATTCTCTCTCTCTAAAAAGAAATCTCGTACTCTTTCTTGTTTTCGCAAGGCCAATCTACATAAATATTAGTATAACGGAAAATAAAATAAATAGAAATGAGGGAGAAAAGACTTTTAACATCGTAAAATCGTTTAATTCCATCGCAAAGATTAGTCATATTTCGGGTGTAACTGAATTGCAATTTTTATGAATGAAATAATGTGGAATTGAGGATTCCATCAAATTTTATAAAATTGTTACAAGTTACAAGGAAGAAAATGAAAAATCATTCCACTTCTTCCATTTATTCTATAGAGAAAAAAAAAACAATTATTATTATTCCACTTCAAAAATGCTAAGAAATGAATGAAATTCAATTTTTATTCTATTCTATTTTTTTTTCTTTATAAATTTATTCCTTACATTTCAATTTGTTATTACCAGTTACAGTCCTCTAAAATATTAACTATAGAAATCGATCTCTTTGGTAGGTATCAAACACAGTCCGAGTTATGAAAATCGGGATTAAACACTTTATTGGCCATAAAAAGCGTCTCTAATTCTTCATGGAGAGCTGAGAAACTTCTAGGAGATATCACCAAAATCACGATGCAACTAGTTTACCCGCATCAGCTTTGTTCTTCTTCTGCGTCTGGACTTTAGGTGTTCATTCACATCGCTCAATTTGTGGAATTGTCTGAAAAAGCGAATCTTGAATCTCTTCTAGTTAGTCACCTTATTGAAATGAAGCATAATACGCAAAAAAAAATGATGCTTCTAGTGATTTTGGTGCTACTATTATGATCGCTACTGGTGTCGATTTTTTAGTGATAAAACACCATTAGCTTGTGACAACAAATTTGATATCGCTAAATTCCAGAAGAAGACCTTCCTTGTTGGATCGATGGATAGAAGATTCATAGATGTTTTTCTACGTATTCACGTCACCATACAAAAAAAGACCTTGAGGTTGTCGTGTCCCTGCTGACTACGACTACATGGTGAACGTTGGTGTCTCTAGTTTCAGGAATGCATAGGAAAACATGGACCCTGAAAACAATCTTGTAGATGAGTATGACCTTGGACAAAGAGACTATAGTTACTTGGCCGAATCTTTAAAAGCTGTAAATGATATTCAAGGTATATATGCAGTCTTGTGAAGTTAAGCATGCTTCTCCCCACTTTAATATACATTTCTTATAACATAACGGAGATCTGATCATTAAACTTCATAAATATGATGGACCTTTAGACAAAAAAGAAAAAATATTTGGACCTTTTATCACAAATATATATATAAGTTTTTTATTTAAAATAATGTATTTTCTAAATTTTATTTTTCTTAAAAAATAAAGTTTGAACTAATTTTAATGAAAATCTTATGCCTAATACAATTTTTAAAAATATTTGAATCCTTTATGTGTATTTAAAAAAAAAAAAAATTGGACCCTTCTTACAATTAAAAATAATAATATATATAGACCTCTGTCCCGTTACATCTTTGCCTACTCACTTTGGGCTGGGTCGAAACTTTCCCTTCCCCTTTTGGTCTTTTAGTGGGCTTAACATTTGTTTGGGTTTGGTACTTTTACCATTAATATAAGAATTTGTTTTTTGTGCATTTGAGGATCAATTTATATTCATCATATCGTCTTTTATTGATTTACATTACACACACAGACGTTTGCTTAGCTTTTTTTATGTAACAAGCATATTGAAAACTAGTAAATTGCTCAATAGATTTTGTTGCTGAGAAATATTCCATAACTAAAAAGGATTTATTGGTAAATGGAGTTTTAAGAATTGTTATAAGATAAATATCAAAGTGTAGATTTACAAAGATATAGTTAAAGTAATTTTTTGTATTCTCCCATTATTTTTCAGCTTTTGACAAAAATGATGATTAATTTTTAGCTGTTGCCTCTGATTTTTTTTCTTATTAAAGAGAAGAAACAAACATAAAGTTGAATACAAGAAAAAAAAGTAAAACTTGAAATTTAGTAAATCGCAACTCTGCTGATCGAACCAGGGACGCTGAAAACTATACCCGACAGTCTAACCAACTGACCTCCAAGAAATTTTGTGCGATGCGGAAAATATTATATATATATAGTTAAGTGATTGCTCCACCTGAAATTGTTCTTGTCCTCTCTCCTACCTCTTTCAGTCTTGTTAAAACAAAAGTTCATCCCTTTAGGCAAAACTTTCACCGAAACAAAATCAGACATCCTCAAAACCCTAAAAGGCTCTCAGATCTCTTAGGGTTTTCCGTTTTCGTTCCCAATTCGTATCTACCAGAAATTTCCTTGTGATTTATGGACGACTGTTGTTGCCAGCGAAGAAGACGAAGCTGATCCCTTGTTCTCGCTGATGGATTCTGACTCGGCGAAAGCTTGTGTGGTGCCGATGGAGGATGACTCTGAATGTATTCATGTTTCGAACGAACCGAATCTCACGGGAACATGCGGTGATTCGTCCGTTCGCGACGAAAGGGGAGGAGGAGGCGAAGGAATTGATGCGGTTGACACCGCCGCTGCGTCGGAGCTCGTGCCTCCGGAGACGGTATCGCCGGTTAGGGAAGGAGATGACGCGGTTTTGAGTTCCGTCGCTGAGATCAGTGATGTTGTTGAAGGTAGCTCTCCCGTTGCTGTCGTTTCCTCAAAACTGTCTCCGGCGGTCATGGAGGTAGGTGGAGGAGGGGAAGAGAATGCGGCGGCTTCTAATGCTCAAGAGAGGGATTCCATTGATTCGGTTTGCGGTGTCGCTGCGGTGGAAGTGGTCCCTCTGGAATCGTCTTCGGTGGTTGGGGAAGGAGGAGAAGAGGAAGGCACGGGTTCAATCGTCAAGGAAGGGGATTCCGCTGCTGAGCACTGTGATTCACCGCTTGATGAACAAGCTAATTTTTTAGGGTTAGCTAGCGAAAAGGGTTCGATTTCAGGAGATAAGCTCGAGGAAAGCAAAGAAGTTTCGATGGAAGAAGAATCTCCAGAGGTAAACGAAGTTGATTCTCTGAAGGCTGAGGAAAACAGAGAGGAGAACGAACATGTGGTTTGTGGAGCTATGGCTAATGACGAGAGTAGTCAGGCGATAGAGAGTGAGTTAGTGCAGAACATAGAGTCCGAAAAGGAAAAGGTGGATGTGATGGAGGAGGTACCTACAAAGCAGGCTGCCTCCTTGGAAGATATGGTTAATGACATAGAAATTCCTGATGATAAAGAGGTAGCTAGTGTGGCTGGGTTTACGGAAATTCCATCTCAAGATAAAGGGTTAGACGATTCAGTGCTTAACCCAGGAAGTGAATTTGTTGAGGAAGAGCTATTAAAAGAGTTGCAAATGGGTGAAGGAGCTAATGACCTGCCAGATGGAGATGCAAAAGAAGACGTGGAGGAAAGAGCTGATGCGTCACCCGGCATACGAACAGAGCCAAAGGTTGAGGAAGGTGGAGTAACAAATGAGAATCGCTCTGAGAATGAGTCTGGGGCAAACGGAAATGGTGAGACTAGTGCCGACTTCACAAGTAATATTGTTAAAAATGCTTCAGGTGAAAATTCTTTGAATGATAGTGTTGGAGTAGCAAGTGCTGGGGCTTCATCTCCATCTGAGAAATCTAGTTCTGATGAAAAGGGAGAGACTGAAAGTGACAGTAATTGTTTGAAACCAGAGCATCACGTGGAATCTTCACTGAACTCAAATTTGGAGTCTGCTGAAGTTCGCAGCAATAGTGGCTTCTCAGGAGGAACTAGTAGAGAACAAGAGACAGTTCAAAATGCTAATGGAAGACTTGATGAACAGAGTCCTCAGCCTGACAAAGAACTTGAAAATGAGTCTGAGGCAAATGAGGATGTAGAGAAAGATGAAGACATGACTGATGCGGAAACGCATGGAGACTCCTCAGTAGCTGATATTGAGGAGGGGCGGGAAAATCATGAAGAAGAGGAAATGACAGATCTAACACTAACAGAGACACAAGAGGAGAGTGTTATGGCTGAGACGGGGGATGAAGAGGCAGAGGAAGTTGAGGAAGAAAATAAGAGTGCTGGAATAGAGGAAGTTGAGGAAGAAAATCATGAAGAAGAGGCAATGACAGACCTAACAAAGACACAAGAGGAGAGTGTTATGGCTGAGACGGGGGATGAAGAGGCAGAGGAAGTTGAGGAAGAAAATCATGAAGAAGAGGAAATGACAGACCTAACAAAGACACAAGAGGAGAGTGTTATGGCTGAGACGGGGGATGAAGAGGCAGAGGAAGTTGAGGAAGAAAATAAGAGTGCTGGAATAGAGGAAGTTGAGGAAGAAAATCATGAAGAAGAGGAAATGACAGACCTAACAAAGACACAAGAGGAGAGTGTTATGGCTGAGACGGGGGATGAAGAGGCCGAGGAAGTTGAGGAAGAAAATAAGAGTGCTGGAATAGAGGAAGTTGAGGAAGAAAATCATGAAGAAGAGGAAATGACAGACCTAACAGAGACACAAGAGGAGAGTGTTATGGCTGAGACGGGGGATGAAGAGGCAGAGGAAGTTGAGGAAGAAAATAAGAGTGCTGGAACAAAGAGGAAGCGAGTGAGAAATACAAAGACAGTGAAAGGAATGGGAAAGAAGAAAGAGGAAGATGTTTGTTTCATGTGTTTTGATGGTGGTGACCTTTTCCTGTGTGACCGCAGGTGAACTTCTCATTTTTAGTTTTTGTGACTTCACAGCTGGTCTTTCTCCTTCTCTCCTCCGGCCCCTTGAACAAATGATATTTTTTTGTTGTTTTTAATTGTATGATACTGTTGGCTTGTAGGGGATGCCCAAAAGCTTACCACCCTTCCTGTGTAGATCGAGATGAGGCTTTCTTCCAATCAAAGGGTAAATGGAACTGTGGTAAGTGTTTTCTTTCTGTTGTTCATTCATTAGGTTCCTGCCTAAATGAAATCAGTGAACTATATTTTTTGAAAACATGATAAATTATCTGCTAAGCACATATTTTCTTAGTGAATATTGTTTACCGTTGATATTTATAGTTGTATCTACTAACATTGTTAATTAGAATTATGATGGCATATGTTTTTTTATCTGTTATCCGGATTGTGAAAGTTACTGCAATTCTTAGTAATTCAAGCTTCTTCTTTCTTTTTTGTTTGAGTTCTTGCCTCTTGGCTAGAACTATGTATATATCCTGAATCTTTTTTAGCCTTTACTCCTCTCAGATTATAAGCTTGAACCTTTAGTTGAAAGTTATGCTGTTTTCTATTGCTCTGCACATCATCTTTGATTTCATGTTGTTCCTTATTGAATCTTACTTTAGTCTCAGGCCTGTCGTACAACTGTCCAATGCTACACAGGCAATGATAACTTTTGGATTGTTTGTGAAATGGATAAGTCTGATTGCTCTCAAGGCTGTGTACAGTCATGAATCCTTGAGAGTCCACAAGAACTTGACAACGGTGGCTTTTAGTTGATTCTCTGTTGTTCAGTGTAAATACCAAGTAGCAGCAGTGGCATCTGTTGTGTCGTTTATCTAAAAAAGTTTTAGTTGCAAATACACTGGCATTGATGCTTTTATATACATTGGTAGTTTTCTTTTCTTGACAATAGGTTGGCATCGTGTCATCTTTCAGTGTTATCACACTATAACTCTATACCATTTAAAGTTGGTAAGATAACATTTTGATATACGGAGAAAGATTAATATTTTCTTCTCTTCTAGGGTCCAACTAATGGTTCTCTCTAAGCTATTTTTTTGCTGCACCGATTTGTAGATGATTCTTGTATTTAGCAGATGGTTCAGAATTAATTTTGGTACACAGTGATAAACACACGCTCATGAGTAATGAGATGTAAGAGCCAAATAACACTTTATAGCTTCTTAGTATACACTGTCCCTCATGTTTTAAACCCCATCATTATAATCTTTCAAGTTAGTACACTGTTTGAAGGATTGATTCCAGTAGTTTTTTTAAAAAAGGAATTATTTGGCTTTCTGCTTCAATTATGCTTTAATATTCAGTCTGTGTGCATGGTCATACTTTTCGTTTGTTACTTTTGTCTGTGTATTTACGTATAATGTAAGCTTTCATCCTTGAATGTCTATGTTCCATTTTCTTCCTAATAGAAACCTAACATAATGTTGCATTTTCATGAATAGGATGGCACCTGTGTAGCAAATGCGAGAAATCTGCGACCTACTTGTGTTATACATGTATGTTTTCATTATGCAAAGGCTGCGCCAAGGATGCTGTCTTCTTTTGCATAAGAGGTAATAAGGGTTTGTGTGAGACATGCATGGAGACAGTCAAGTTGATAGAAAGAAAGGAGCAGGAAAAGGAGCCGGTATGCCTAACATACTTTTGTAGTTTTTTGCTTATTTAACTTTTCTTCTTTTCTTGTAATGTGCTGATAAACTAATCATGTTCCAGTACCTCTGAATCTTACTTTTCCTGTTACTCTCATCAAACATTTCGTGGGCTAAGCATAAAAAGTCTGATGATTAGCCTTCTATTGATTCTGTTTTCTCCTGTACCATTGCTCTATTACACATGTTTATGAGCTTTCAACCTGGTTGATTCATGATAAGCTTACATGTCTTTCTTCTTACTTTGTACTGCCACTAATATATTATGATTTTGGTCAGTGTCCCACACTGAATAGTTGATTTTCATTGATGCTTTAGTTTCCACTTGCTATTTGAATTGCAGTCTTCTTTTTCTGATCTCTCTCCCTTTCCCCATTTTGTCTCTTACAGGCGCAGTTAGATTTTGATGACAAGACCAGCTGGGAATATCTCTTTAAGGATTACTGGATTGATTTGAAAACTCAGCTATCTTTGAGTCCGAAGGAACTTGATCAGGCTAAGAGCCCACAGAAAGGAAATGATGCTGGCAAACAGGGAGCAGCCAGGGAGACTGACGATGTTACTGATGGAGGATCAGATTCAGATAGCTCTCCAAAAAAGCGGAAGACCAGGAGTCGATCAAAGTCTGGTTCTGCTGAGAAAGTCCTATCACCAGCTAATAAAAGCTCGTCAGGTGAAACTATGGAGTGGGCTTCCAAGGAACTTTTGGATGTGGTCGGACACATGCGACGTGGTGACAGATCTTTCTTACCTCACTCAGAAGTACATGTGCTCCTGCTGGATTATATAAAAAGATACAATCTTCGTGATCCCCGTCGTAAAAGCCAGGTCGTTTGCGACTCCAGGCTTCAGAATTTGTTCGGAAAATCTCATGTTGGGCACTTTGAGATGTTAAATCTCCTTGAAATCCATTTCCTTAAAAAGGAGCAACAGCAAGCAGATGATATTCAAGGTAGCATTGTTGATACAGAACCTGATCATGTGGATGTTGATGAAATTTTGGACCATCCAGTGAAAAGTGGGAAGGATAAGAAACGTAAAACACGTAAAAAGGGTGTCTGGAAAGGGCGTCAATCTAATCTGGATGATTTTGCTGCTGTTGATATGCACAACATTAATTTGATATACTTAAGGCGGAGCTTGGTGGAAGATCTGCTCGAAGATTCTACTGCATTCGAAGAAAAAGTAGCTAGTGCATTTGTTAGGTTAAGGATATCTGGAAATCAAAAGCAAGATTTATATCGACTGGTTCAAGTTGTTGGTATGTTTTGTTTCCATTTTACAGATTATCAAATACTTTTAATTCAAAGGTGGACTAAGACTATTTGGTTTGAAACACAGGCACAAGCAAAGCTCCTGAGCCCTATAAAGTTGGCAAGAAAACAACAGACTTTGTACTTGAGATATTGAACTTGGACAAAACAGAAGTGATATCCATTGACATTATATCAAATCAAGATTTCACTGAGGTGACACACTCCTGCTGATACCCAGCATCCTTTTCTTGTCATTTAAAATTGGAGAACATGTTCTTATTTTTTGGTCCCTACATAATATTTTCTGTTGCACTTGCATCAGTGACTAGTGAGCAGTAGCTGTTCAAGAATGTTATTTGTTTAACCTGTAACTTCCATGCAATAATTTCAGGATGAATGCAAGCGTCTAAAGCAGAGCATAAAATGTGGATTAATCAACAGGCTGACAGTGGTATGCTTCTTATTATTTGAAGTCTGCATTTGAATGTGTCTAAAATTCTGTCTATCATGGTGCTTTTTACTTTTTAGGTATTCTAATGTCAGTTGTTTTTAGGGTGATATACAAGAAAAGGCCATAGCGCTGCAGGAAGTGAGAGTGAAAAACGTAAGTTGTTTTTTTCCCCGGCTGACGCTGTTTCCTCTCTCTCATTCTCTTTTTGTTCATTATTATACGTTTTGTGATTGACCTCTCTAGATTGGGAGCCGGAAATAACTGCATTAATCTGTTTAGGCAATGTGAATGATTCTAGTTCTATTATCTCTCTTAGGTTCTGGGGTTTCAGGGTTCCTAATAAGCAAAGCTATCACGATAGTATTTGAGAAATTTGACAATAATATATACCTATGACTGCTTCAGTTTTCAAATTTTGTTCCTTTATGAATGCAGTTGCTGGAAGCAGAGATCCTACGTTTCAGTCATTTGCGTGATCGTGCTAGTGACATGGGCCGCAGAAAAGAATATCCTTATCTGTTGAATCTTTCAAGTTCTTTGTCAAAATAATGATTGCCTATGCTCTTGGAATGCTTCTCTGTGTGTATGTTTTTGTACTTCAGGGAAAGCATATAATTTCGTTCTTTTTTATTCACTTACGTAAGTATTCCTTAACCTATGGTTACGCTGCGAGAATGTGTTGAGAAATTGCAACTGCTGAAGTCTCCAGAGGAACGGCAGCGCAGGCTAGAAGAAATCCCAGAAATACATGCTGATCCCAAAATGGATCCAGAGTGTGAGTCAGAAGACGAAGATGAAAAAGAAGAAAAAGAAAAAGGTTTTCCTTTAATAAATCAAGTTTTTATTTTCAATGAAACGGAAATCTGAAGTTTGGTGTATCTACTGTTTGGCATTATATTTTCTAACGTTTTTCGATCTTTGTCTGTTTTTGATGCATGTAGAGAGAAATCTCAGGCCGCGAAGTAGTAGCTTCAACAGAAGAGGAAGAGACCCGATATCTCCACGAAGGGGAGGATATAGTTCCAATGATTCATGGACTAGCACAAGTAACTACTCAAACACAAGTGCAAATCGTGAATTAACCAGAAGTTATTCTGGTAGAGGCTCTACTGGCAGAGGGGATTATTTTAGTGGTCCTGAAGACAAGGTGAGTGAAAGTATATGGACTTCAGGTAGAGAAAGAGAAAGAGAAAGAGAAAGAGAAAGAGAAAGAGAAATACATCAATCTTTAGTCTCTGAGAAGCCAAGATCTATTTCTCTTCCTGAACCTTCTCCCAGAAGTTCTCGTGCTGTTGTGCCACCGGAATTATCTCCTAGGATTGCCCCTGAAATTTCGACGGCGCCTCCTGTTGTCGTTCCGCAGCCTGCTCCTACGTCAAATGATTCTGAGAAAATCTGGCACTACAAGGACCCATCTGGCAAAGTTCAAGGACCTTTCTCCATGGCGCAGCTCCGTAAATGGAACAACACTGGGTACTTCCCTGCTAAGCTGGAAATCTGGAAAGCTAACGAGTCAGCGTTGGACTCTATTTTCCTGACTGATGCTTTGGCTGGATTATATCAGAAGCAAACCCAGTCGGTGGATAATAGCTATACGAAAGCTCAGGTAGCAGCTTATTCTGGTCAATCAAGCCAATCTGAACCCAACTTAGGTTCTTCTGCTAGGACGATCGCTCCATCAGTCCTTGATATTCCCAGGAATTCACAGGATACTTGGAGTTCAGGCGGTGGCCTTCCATCGCCTACTCCGAATCAAATCACGACTCCCACCGCAAAAAGGCGAAACTTTGAGAGCAGATGGTCTCCAACGAAGCCATCTGCACAGTCAGCTGTTCAGTCGATTAGTTTTCCTCCAGCACAAGCTTCAAGGACAGATATCCCTGTGGTTGTTAACTCTGCTGGTGCAGTGCATCCTGGAACCCACCCTATTCCAACACCAGATTTGACTAACGTTTCTGTTAATCACTACGGTTCTGCTGCTCCTCTTCCATCTCCAACACCTGCAGGCGGAAACCAAAGCTGGGGTAACAACACGCAGACAGATAAATTTGATTCCCATGGTCGTGGAGGAGGTGATGCTCCCTCTTCTTCTCAGAATAGCTCTGCGTTGTCTTATGGCTCCGCAACACCAAGTGTTCTCCCTTCGCAGTCTCAACATGGCTTTCCATCATCTGATCCATGGAGGGTTCCAGTTCCTAGCCAATCGAATACTCAGGCTAATAACTTACAATGGGGTATGAACAACAGCCAAAATTCAGGACAACCTCAGGCTCCAGCAAACCAGAACAATAGCTGGGGTCAAGCAACTGTGAATCCAAATCCAAACATGGGATGGGCTGCTCCTGTTCAAGCTGGAATGAACGTTAACTGGACCGCACCTTCTGTTCCCTCGACTGGTCAGGGAATGCCAAATCCTGGCTGGGGCGGGCCCGTCCAAGGACAATCACAAGCTTATCAAAACGCTGGGTGGGGTGTAACAGGGCAAGCTCAAGCTCAACCCCAAGCTCAAGGGAGTAGTACGGGCTCGGGATGGATGCAACCAGGTCAAGGGATGCAGTCTGGGAACAGTAATCAAAACTGGGGAACTCAAACACAGACAGCGATCCCAAGCGGTGGGTCAGGAGGGAACCAAGCCGGTTACTGGGGAAACCAACAACAGAACCAGAACGGAGATTCTGGGTATGGTTGGAACAGACAGTCAAGTGGAAGTGGTGGTGGTGGTGGGCAGAACAACTTCAAAGGGCAGAGAGTATGCAAGTTCTTCCGAGAAAATGGACATTGTAGGAAAGGAGCATCCTGCAATTACCTTCACAATTAAAGCAGCTTCTCTCTCTCTCTCTCTCTCCCTCTCTCCCTCTCTCCCTCTCTGTCTCTTTTTGGATGTTGTTTGCATCTAACAAGCAGTGCTCTCTTAGGCGTTATAGCCATTTGGTTTTTATGCACAATAGTCTTTTGTTGGGAGGCTTTCACTCAGAATTAGCTAACATGTTTTCTTTTCTTTATGGGGGTTTAGGGCTTAGTAGTATTTAAATGGTTGTAGAGAGTATATCTATCCTCTTGCATATAATATTTGCTAGGCCAACTTTATCTGTTTGTATCCTGAAATCCTTTTTAAGTAGACTCTTTGGTCGGAGACCATTTATTATATTTCATCCTTAATACATGTGATGTGAAATCTTTAGATGATAACAAAGTATTAGTCGTTTGTTTGTTTTTTTCTTATATTTGGTCCACATCATATTCTGCATCACAACAAAACATAGCTTGTTCATTTATCTACAACTACAAGTTATTTAAGTATAAATCAACAAACAATCGTAGAGGTAGAATCTTTTCTCTAATCAACTCAATCAAAATCATTCTATTTAATGAATACAAGCAGTCAAGTTTGATTCAACAACTTACATTTTTCTCGTCATGGCTTTCTTTCACGGTTTCAACGAATACGAGCCATTTCCGGGTCTAGTGGAGGTATATTTATAGGTACGCTAGTGACTAGTGAGTTTTTTCCGGGTCTAAGTTTTGGGCCTCTTTTAAGCCCAAACCCACAAACTTCAGCCCATTTAAGCTGTCTTTGGATTTCTTGAACTAAACCGGTTTAATTCGATTTATGACCTTAACCTTAGTCAAACCTCAAACCAAAATTTATTGCAAAGAAGAACTTTCCGGGCAAGTAATAATAAATTAATAATAGATTAGCTTTTTGGTATAAAAAATCTGGTAGATACCAAAGGGTAAATACGTAATTCAAACCCCGAAAACCAAAACTAACGAGAGAAGAAAAATGAGAAACCCAGAAATACAACCCTTCGTCAAGGTTTAGTTATCCTCCACGCGATCGATTCTCCGATTCCGAATCCAAGTCTCCGTCGGAAATCTACCCGGCGATTCGATTAAGCGAAGTCTCTGCTTCTCCGATTCATTGATTTTTCCATCTGATCGATGAACTTGTCAAAGCGTCTGGCTCTGTTAGGAGCACAATCCGCGTTTTCCATAGCTAAACCTCGAGGTTTCGGCTCCTCTTACGGCTTCACTGATCGTCGCCCGTTCCAGTACCGCCAAATCTCGGAGCTCGTTAAAGGAAATGGCAAGCGTGCTTTTCTCGTCGATACATTGGCTCTGGTACTATTTTATCTAATTTATTATCTCCGTGTACCAGATCTAGAACTAGGCCATGGATCTGTAGTATCTATTAGTTTCGGAACCTCTTCAATGCTAGTTAAATCCGCAGGTTTCTTCTCTTTTCTCGTGATTTTTAAAAGTTGCTCTTGGAGAAAGCAACGAATCTTTGGTGGTTTTTGAATTTATGTTGAAGATTGTGTTTATGTGAAAGGTGAGGAGTCTTGAAGCTCAAGGTGTTCCTTCTAAACAAGCTGAGGCGATTACTTCTGCCATCACCGAGGTGTTGAATGATAGCTTGGAAAATGTCTCCGAGTCTTTTGTTTCAAAAGCAGAGATGCAGAAGGTGATTGTTTCAGTTACCGTTTCCTTAATTTGTGTGTGCTATTGCAATAGGGGCATTACTATAGAAATGGAACTTTGCAGTGTTGAAACTGTGTAAAACTCACTTTTTTCTTACTTGTGTTCTGTGGCTGCAGATTGAAATGCTTCAAGATTCAAATCTGTCAAAATTTAAATCCGAAGTAAAAAGTTCTCAGGTAACATTTTACATGTCCTAGTTTATCATTACTTGTGCTTCAGAACCTTGAAGATATGTATGTAGCTGCTTTGTGGTTTATGTGCAAACTTGTTGATTTTCTTGATGAAATTTTTACTTGTGCTGTGTTTTATGATCTCAAACACCATTGTCTCAGTTACATTGTTGTCATACATATCTTGGTGTGTGGTATTGAGTTTTATACCCATTTTGGTATTGCCTGATTGCCAATTAGTTTGAAAAGTTGTGTTACTTTGCAAGTAGAAGATCTCAAGTACGTTTAAGGTGATGATATTGTGGATGAGCTATAACAACACATGAGATGCTGTTTTTTTCTTTCTTTCTTTCTCTTAGCAGTTCGAGGACCTGTTTAATTTATGTTTGAACTTCACTTGTAAGTGTCTCTGTTGCAATTGTTTATTAGCTGGAGTCCTGGGCACTTGTAGCTAGAAATAACCAGTAACATGTGTTGCTTGCTTACTATCTTACTCTGCTTTTTCATATCACGTTATGTTAAATCATGTATCATCAGCATCTACTGTGTATATATGCACAATAGCATCGTATATAGTTTCTTGTGTAAACCCGTAAAAAAACTTTATGATTGCAACTTTTCGTCATTCTTTTTTTTTTTTGAAGGAGCATCATTTTACTGTTTTGCAACGCGAAACAGAAAAGTTACGAGGTGACATAGACAAGATGCGAAGCGAGCTTAGGTTTGTGACCAGCTTCTTTTTATTTTATTTTATTTGGATATATCCATTTTGTAATTTGTTTCAACTGAACCTAAACCAAAAGGACCTCTCACTTGGAATAGGTATGAAATTGATAAGGTCACAGCTGGACAACGCTTGGATTTGAATCTTGAAAGAGGGTATGAAAAACTCCACATTTCACATTTTCCATCTGCTAGTATTGATCTAAGCTTTTATCATCTTATATTTGATTATCTTGTTAATTACAGTCGGATACGTGATGAGCTAGCTAATCAGAATTCTGAAACAACAAACCTCACAAACAAGCTTGACAGGGTATGGTAACTTGTTTCCTTTACTCATGGAACATTCTTCAAGGATTACATTAATTATAAATCCCTAATCCATAGTCTCATTTAGAAGTTTGTTATCATTCTCCCCTAAGAAGACACATATAATATGTTTTGGTGTGTTGTAGGAAATTCATGCATTGAGAGCTCAATTAGAAGCTTCAAAATACGAGGTGATCAAATACTGCATAGGTACACTTGTGTCGATTTCAGCAGTTGGCCTTGCTCTTCTTCGCATCTTGGTATAGTACAATCCAACAACAGTAACTTCTCATTTTTTACTTGAAATCAAAGATGCCATATTCTTTTTATTTCTCCATTTTCTGAGTATCAACCAAGAAGGATCATTGGTTTCTATTATTAATATTTAACTGCTTTTATGATATGCCCAGAAAAAAATTACAAGTAAAAACTAATCCAAGTCTCTTTTTTTCTTGTGGATAAATCAATTAAAATCACTTAATGCAAATAAATGCAAACGTTGGAGTTGATTATCCCTTGGAGTCAATTGAAAGGCCTTGCTCATCGAATTATTCAAAATATTGTAACATCCCAAATATCCCTTAGAGTCGGTCCAAACTAAATAATTGTATATTTATCTCTTAACGGTTTATGATTAGCATACAACTAAATAGCTAAAAAAAAAAAATAACCCCAACGTTTGCATTTATTTGATAAATTTTAAATTTTATTTGATAAATTGGCGAACAACTAAATAACTATTATGGAACTAGCCTCCTCTTTCGCAGCTTCCACCAATATAAACAAACACACATGATATCATTAACACAAACCCTTAAGCAATAATCCTTTTGTCTCAGTGGGCATTTATATCAAGAAATCATATATACCTGAGCTGATAAGACACGTAGGCCGAATCCCAAGTGACTATTTTCGCAAGCTAAGCATGAATGAAGAACATATTTTCAAGTTGATAAGGAAAGACTTGACTTTGAATTCTTAGATTTTATCAACATAAAAAAAAACAATTTGCTAAAGGTGATTTTATCAATTTTTTCTTGATGCATGTAGCAAGAATTTTGTGAGGGAGATAATGTAAATATATGTGAATGAGGTACTCATATAATTAATGCAGCATACATCTTCATAAAAATTATAGATTGGTGGTTACATAGTGAAGTGGGAAAGTCGAAAGAAGGATAGTGATATATCTATTTATAGACCCCAATAAGTAAGAGTGCATCTGTCATTTTAAATTTTAATCATTGCCGCCTCAAAGAGCTCCAACTGAATTCTCCGTTTATGTATACTTCTAATTTTAAGTAGTAGTTCTAATTATAGCTGTCGTATCCATTTATTAATGCTTTTGTGTTTTGTACATGTGAATTAATTATTATTCTCATTTGAAACAAGAATTTTACTTACATAAGATAGTTTTGTAAAGGATAAACGCAAATGCTACTTACGAAAAAAAGTTCTATTCACTACAAGAAACAGTTCGCATAGTTACAAACTTTGTTACAAAACGCATTTATAATTAAATTTTGTTACAACTAGTGAAAGTAGCGACAACTGTAGGTACTTGTGCGTGGGAAATTTGTAACTTGTTGTGAAAAAATTTGTGATGAATTGCGACGAAACTTAAATTGTTGCGAACTTGTGTCAAAACTCCACACAATATTTGTAGCAAAATTAGTAACAAATGATTTTGTAAAAATTGATGAGAATTGCCATAAATGGATACAAAAAAGTTGTAGATAAATTTGGTTAGAATTTTTTTTAAAAAAAGTGGCTATCAACCGAGGCGAAAACCTACACGTTCTTTTAGCACAAGTTAAGTAGTTGTAACTAAATATAGTTACAGAATGTGTGTGTGTCCGTTTGTAGCAAATGGTTTTTTTTTTTTTTTGTCAACTAACCCCATACATTAAATTAAATTTGACCGATAGATCGTAAATCCAATGGATCCGAATCCACTGTTCGAGTGTAATTTACATGAGAAAAGATAGTATCACGACTTCGCGCCTCTTTTGCAAGGATATCAGCTTCAACATTTAGGGTGCGAGGAATCCAACATAGCTCAAAGCTCACAAAAGATCTTCTGAGAGATACTAGGTAGTCTAACTCTACCTTAAACCAGGGCCAATCCATGGGAATATGTCCCTTTGAGGGATATTTCTTTCTTTTAGCCTCCAAAATAGGACATCCATATTTTGGTATAAAGATGTACTCGGGAAGTAACCCGGAATGGACGAAAAGTTCGAAAGAGCCCATACTTGTAAGGCTGCTGGACATTCAAAAATAAGATGATTTATCGTTTCTTCTTGTCCTACGCATCTAGGGCATGTCTTGTTAATTCCGAGGTGGCGATAGGTGAGTCGTTCCATAGTAGCCACACAACCCGAGAGTGCTTGCCACATGAAATGTTTTAGTTTTCTTGGGGCTCGAACTATCCAGACATGGCTCAACAGGCTCGAAATGCTCGACTCTAACACCTCGTGAGATGGCTGGTCTAATTTTATTTTACGTGCAAGCTCATAACCCGACTTCACCGAATAGGATCCTGATTTTGTGTGATTCCAAGCATATCCGTCAAGGGAGATGGAAAGACTAGGCCTCAACCTTAAGATAAGGGGAATATCGTCGGGGTGGAAGAGCTCCCGTAGCTTGATAATGTGTTTGTAGCAAATGGTAAGAAAACGCAAAAAAGCATTCTGAGACGTATGGTGGGAAAGCAATGTAAAGAAACCAACACCGATAGTGATTAGCACTAGCCCAAGATCGTAATACCCGAGAGACCCGAAAAGAAATAAAAGACTCTTTAAGTATGAAGAAATATATGGAAGAACACTTAGAGAGACTTATGAAAACACTCTTTATTAACTTGTTCAACTTCTTGTGTTTTTTTGTTGTTATGTTTACAAATGAGGGGGTGAGGAGGTATTTATAGCCTCCCAAAACTATCTTACAAAGTTCTAGACTCTTCTTTTACAACCTCCATACTTCCTAGATTTTTTTCTAATTCTCTAGAGTTTTCTACACAAATCTTAAATTAATTAACTAATAGAATTCTTTAGAAACATTTAGAGAAGATGAATATTTTAATGATGTTTCTAAAGAATTTTAGAACTTGTACTCAACTTTGGGTTTAATAACTTTATCATCAAACCCAAAATTAAGCTTAACTCAAAATCAAGTTTAATTTCAATACGCCCCCTTAAACTTGATTTTGTCCATCATCCCGAGCTTCGAGCGAAGTGACTCGAATTGCCCTTTTGGTAATGACTTGGTGAAGATATCTGCAACGTTATCCTCGCTTCGAACTTCCAAAGCTTTAATTGTTCCATCAAGCACCTTCTCCCTTATGAAATGATGCTCTAACTCAATATGTTTTGTCCTTGCATGGAACACCGGATTATTAGCCAGCTTGATAGCACTTTGATTATCTCCATAGATTGCAACTGCCTTGTTGATTGGCTCAAACAAATCTTCAAGGAGCCTCCGAAGCCATATACACTCTTGAGCTGCGAGTGTCGAAGCTTTATACTCCGCTTCAGTGGTAGATAGTGACACCGTTGCTTGCTTCTTGCTGTACCATGAAACACTTGTGTCCCCGCATAAGAACACATAGCCTGAGGTTGATTTTCGATCATCTAGATCTCCACCAAAGTCAGCATCCGTAAATCCATATAGAGAGACCTTGGCATTATACTTGTACACCAGACTCATGCCAAGAGTTGTCTTCACGTACTTCAATATTTTCTTTGCCGCTTCTAGGTGCGGCTTCCTTGGTGCCTGCATAAACCGAATTACAAGACCTATCGCGAAAGCAATGTCCGGTCTTGTAATGGTTAAGTAAAGAAGACTTCCTACAAGAGAGCGATAAGGCCGAGGATCAGGTAGTAAGGACCCTTCATCGCGCTTAAGCTTTATGTTGACATCCATCGGAGTAGAACGTGTCTTTCCTTCATGTACCCTGAACTTCTCAACAATCCTTCTTGCATAACTTTGTTGACCGATGAATATTCCGTCCTTTAGCCTTTCCACCTCTAAACCGAGAAAGTTGTTGAGCTCACCTAACTTCTTCATCTCAAACCTTATCGACATATCCTCTTGTAGACGAGCAATTTCTGCATCATCATTTCCGGTAATGATCATATCATCCACGTAAAGAAGAACAACCACGTGGACTCCTCTATTCTTCTTAAAGAATAGACTCGGATCAGAATTTGATGCCACATAACCGCAGAACTGAAGAAACTGAGCAAGCTTTCCATACCAGGCTCGTGGAGCTTGTTTTAACCCATACAAAGCCTTCTTTAGCTTGCACACATAATCAGGATGCTCTTGTGATACGAAACCAAGTGGTTGCTCCATAAAGATTTCCTTATCAAGCTCTCCGTATAGAAACGCATTCTTCACATCTAATTGCCATAACTTCCAATCAAAACTTGCAGCTAAAGATAAGAGAGTGCGTACCGTTGTCATCTTAGCTACAGGACTGAAAGTCTCTTCATAATCTTCTCCATACTTCTGGGAGAACCCCCGAGCAACCAACCTTGCCTTGAATCTATCAACGCTTCCATCTGTTTTGCGCTTGATCCGATACACCCATTTACAAGAAACGGGTTGAACATCCTTGGGTTTCGGAACCAAATCCCAAGTTTCATTCTTCATGAGAGCATTCATCTCCTCCTTCATTGCGTTTTCCCACTCATCAACGTCTTTTGCTTCATCATAAGATGATGGCTCATCTTCATCTAATGGAGCTGCAAAGTAGCATGAGTAGGTAGTGACAAACCTTTCATCTCTGAACCTAGCAGGTTTTACGATGTTCCTTTTAGGCCTTTGAGTAGCCATGGAACCATGATCTTCCTCTTCATCCTCTTCTTGACTAGTTCTCCCCCTTTCACCTTGCTTCTCCATTTCAGGACTTCCGCTCTCACTTGGAATTTTAAGAGCTGGTTCAGCAGTCTTGGAGGAACTCCCACCTTCTTGCTCAACTAAGATTTGAGGTGGCCCATAGAATGAGGAAACTTCATCAAAAACAACATCTCTAGACACAACGTACCTGTGTGTCTCTGGATCCATACACCTCCAACCTTTTCTCCGTTCATCGTACCCAACGAAGATGCACTTCTTCGCCTTTGCCTCCAACTTTGTTCGTTGAGAATCGAACACATGGACGTAGCAGACTGATCCAAATATCCTGAGATGTTTCACTGATGGCTTCTTCCCGTGAACCATCTCATAAGGAGACTTCATATTATTTGGACTAAGTGGCATCCGATTAATGACATACGCTGCACATCTCATACCTTCCGCCCATAAGGCCTTAGGTAAATCCTTTCCATATAGCCAGCTTCTGCATGTCTCTGTTAGATGCCTGATCTTCCTTTCTGCTACTCCATTTTGTTGAGGTGTATACGCACAAGTAAACTCTCTCTTTATTCCATGCCTTTGGCAAAAAGAGAGAAACTCCTTGGACATGAACTCCCCTCCATTGTCCGTCCTTAAGGTCTTGATTTTCCGACCTAACTCCCCTTCCACGGTAACCTTGAATTCTTGAAACTTGGAGAATACTTCTGATTTTTCCTTCACAAAGTATACCCAAGTGTACCGTGAGAAGTCATCAACAAACAACAACATGTAGCGAAACCCGGAATACGAGGGTGTTCTTGTTGGACCCATTAAATCACTATGGATCCTCTCCAACGGAGCTTTGCATCGTGAAATAGAGTTGTCAAATGGAAGTCTATGTGATTTTCCATATTGACAACCTTCACAAATTACTCCTTCATCTTGAATCTTCAACTTCGGGAGCCCATTAACCAAATCCTTATTCATCATAACCTTCATCTTAGTCATATTTATATGACCGAGCCTAGCATGCCATATAGTGGCATTATCATTCGTGCTCATCTTCTCCACATAAGAGTTGGAAGCAGATAATACGTATAGGTCCTTAACCTGCGATCCGGTGTGAACCACATCCGCTTTTAACTCTTTAATATTTTTCAAGAATTTAACGTCTCTTGGGCCAAATAAAACGTAGTTACCTGAGTCTACCGCATTCACCACAGAGAGAAGATTCTTCCTTACTCCAGGAACATGGTATACATTCTTAAGAGTGATAGCGTTTCCATCATCTCCTTCAATGACAACACTCCCTTCCTTCTCCACGCGGTGGATTGAATTATCCGCAGTAATGATGGCTTCTTTTCCGTCATGACGTTGAAGACTAGAAAATAACTTCTCATTTCCGGTAATATGATGACTACAACCCGAGTCCACAATCCAATCATTTCCAAGATTTTTAGTTGTGGATGTACCTGAAGATGCAGCCTCCACCGTGAAACATGTCCCCCATTCTTCGTCTTCATTATGACCTTTTTATTCCGCCATATTTGTTTCCTTCAACCTGACTCTACAATTCTTTTTGAAATGCCCAAGTTTTCCACACCGGTAGCACTTGAACCGCTTCTTATCTCCCGTAGAAGATCCTTCACGTTCATCATTATTCTTGGCACCAACATACTTGGATTTGGCTTTGAAGCCTTGTTGCCTCCGAGCTACAAAAGCGCTCCCTGAATCATCATTGATTTTAACTCCCGCCATTTGCTTGGCTAATGATTCTTGTGAAGCTAGCAGGTTCTCGAACTCCTCCAAGGAAGGTTGTGTAGCCCATCCTTGAACCGAAGTCATAAACGGTGTATACTCGGGTCGTAGACCTCGAATAATGGACCGCTTCAACCGTGCTTCCGAAATCGATTCCTCCGGATTTAGAGTATTAATCTCAGAGCAAAGATTTTTTACCTTGATGAAAAACTCTGAGATTGAAGACTCCCCCTGCTTCGCATTTGCCAGCTCATTCTCTAACAGTTGTAGCCGAGCTTCATTCTTCTTGTTGAACAACTGATCCAACGCCAACCAAATAGAACTAGCTGATATACACCTTGAGACATGCTCAAATATTCCCGAGGATATCGACCTCTTCAAAGCAAACTCCGCTTTGGCATTCTTTCGGATCCACTCCTTTGTCGCTTCCGCTGTTGCAGCAGCTCCCCTTGGTGGTGTTGTGCTGCTACCGCCGACGACATCCCATAAGTCCTCACTCACTAAGTATGACTCCATACATGACTTTCATAACCGGTAATTAGATTGGTTTAAGATCTCCATTCCCAATCCAACAACACGACCCATTGACTCCATACTTAGAGTAAACCTGAGCTCTCTTTAAACCCCGATCTTGAAAAGAACTAGATCAGAATGGCTCTGATACCATGTAAAGAAACCAACACCGATAGTGCTTAGCACTAGCTCAAGATCGTAATACCCAAGAGACCCGAAAAGAAATAAAAGACTCTTTAAGTATGAAGAAATATATGGAAGAACACTCAGAGAGACTTATGAAAACACTCTTTATTAACTTGTTCAACTTCTTGTGTTTTTTTGTTGTTATGTTTACAAATGAGGGGGTGAGGAGGTATTTATAGCCTCTCAAAACTATCTTACAAAGTTCTAAACTCTTCTTTTACAACCTCCATACTTCCTAGATTTTTTTCTAATTCTCTAGAGTTTTCTACACAAATCTTAAATTAATTAACTAATAGAATTCTCTAGAAACATTTAGAGAAGATGAATATTTTAATGATGTTTCTAAAGAATTCTAGAACTTATACTCAACTTTGGGTTTAATAACTTTATCATCAAACCCAAAATTAAGTTTAACTCAAAATCAAGTTTAATTTCAATAAGCAACACTTCCGGTTCAAAGAAACTCTTCTAAATATTTGTTTTCTTCTTTTAGTTATTAACGCAAAACAACCATTTTTCAGACACTTGAGCGAAATTTGCTTATATAAACTTCAGTTTTACATGAAAGCTTTCCTAAAATCACTTGCATGTAGGTTTATAGATTCCAATCGGCTCATTTTACAATAGAAAAAAATTATCCAAATTTTATATAACCCAACCTTTTTCAGATTTTCTGCTTATGAAATTGAATTTAAATGCATCTCTTCTCTCAATTGGTATAAAAAGAGAGCTAGCGAAAAAAGAACACATACACTCATCTTCCTTTTTCCACTAGTACAATCGGTATCCTACTTTATAAACTCCTATATTGAAAATTATAAACTTATAAATTTAATTAAAAATATATTACATTCCTTAATATTATGATGTTGGCTAGAAAAAAAGTTATTATGATAGGTAAGCTTAATAGATGAAGTTTAATAAACTTGAGAATTTATTCTAAGATATCATTCCTTTTATCTGCAAAATAAACATTAATTTTGTGTGGTAAATATGCAACTTTTTGTTGGCATACGGTAAAAATGTAATTTTGTGAACGTTTATAAGGAGGAAAAATATCATATCACATGAAAAGACAGAAATATGGTAGTTACTAGTTAACAAATAATCTCTTTAACTAAATTTTGTATTTCTCGTTGAATTAATGAATGCACAAGGGAAAAAAAGCTTACAAGTGTGAATTATGTAACTACAATACGTTAAAATTTATTTGCATTAAGTGATTTTAATTGATTTATCCACAAGAAAAAAGAGATATATCTTCTAAAATTTATTTGCTCAAAATGTTGCAAGCAAGCATTAGGCCTTTCAGTCATAATTGATAATAGGCCCAAGGCTCAGGCCCACTAAAAGCCCGAAATAATAATGGCGCCAAAATCAAGTGAAGTCCCGCCTAAATCATCTCTTCTCACTAAAAAAGCGCCGAAACCTCCACTCTCGTCTCTCTCGACTCTCCTCCGATCAGCCATGGCTTCCGATTCTCCTCCAGGCAACACCAATGACGGTACTCTCTCTCCCTCTCTCTCTCTCTCTCTCAGTCTGAAATTGTTTCGTGATTTTGATTTGTCTCACTACCCGCAGGTCCTTCCTCTCCCGAAGAGAACGCTTCAAGCCCAATCGGCAACACCTACTCTTCCCCCGTCGTGCTCCGCAGTCGCCGGCGAGGAATATCCTCTACGCCTACTCAATTCGCAACTCCTCCGCCGCCTTCACGCCTCGGAGCCTCAAACTCAACTCCTCCCACATCTCGTCCTTCCGCCGCCAGATCCAACGGGAGAAACGGACGCGGCGGCCCAGCGACACCATCGTACACTGACGATGCGCCTCCCTCTTCCGAAGACGGCGATGACGACGGCGCCGACGACACCACTCCGACTTTCGTCTGGGGAACCAACATCAGCGTCCAGGATGTCAAATCGGCGATTGAGATGTTCGTCAAGCATTTCAGAGAAGCTAAAGAGAACAGTGAGGATTTGTTTAGAGAAGGGAAGTATATGGCTTCGATCCGCAAGGTGATTGAAATCGAAGGAGAGTGGATCGATGTTGATGCGTATGATGTGTTTGATTATGACCCTGATTTGTATAACAAGATGGTTCGGTATCCGTTGGAAGTTCTCGCCATTTTTGATATCGTGCTGATGGATATAGTTTCCACCATCAATCGATTGTTCGAGAAGCATGTTCAAGTGAGAATTTTCAACCTCAGGACTTCCACTTCCATGAGAAATCTCAATCCATCTGGTTAGTATTATCTTCATAGTTCAGTTTCTTAGTTCTCTATGGTTAGTATTATCTTCATACTTCAGTTTCTTAGTTCTCCTGTGGTTAGTATTATCTTCATACTTCAGTTTCTTAGTTCTCTAGTGGTTAGCCTAGCTTAATGTTTCAATGCCTGTTTTGATTTTGGTCAGATATCGAGAAGATGATCTCTTTGAAAGGAATGATAATTCGGAGTAGCTCTATCATTCCTGAAATCAGGGAAGCTGTGTTTAGATGCCTCGTTTGTGGTTACTTCTCTGACCCCATTATCGTGGATAGAGGTAATTTGATCACTTGGATTAATCCATCTCTTTATATGTCTTCTGCATATAGTTTCTACTAATGTTTGTTTTATTGTTAGGGAAAATAAGCGAGCCTCCTACTTGCTTGAAACAAGAGTGCCTTGCCAAGAACTCTATGACACTCGTGCACAACCGATGCAGGTGAGTTCTAGACATGGGTTTTGTTGTCTCGTTCTGTTTCTTCTTGTGCGCATCTCTTTATATGTCTTCTGCATAGTAACTTACTTTATTCTTGGATCAGATTTGCCGATAAGCAAAACTAGGGTTTATTTAAACTATGTAAACTATCTAAATATACAAATAAACAATAATAAATATATTTAAGATATTTGGAAATATTCCAAATATCTCGCTGCATCACTTCTGCATAGTAACTTACTTTATTCGTGGATCAGATTTGCCGATAAGCAGATTGTGAGGCTTCAGGAAACGCCTGATGAGATTCCTGAAGGAGGAACACCTCACACAGTAAGCTTGTTGCTGCATGATAAACTAGTCGATAATGGAAAACCTGGTGATAGAATTGAGGTAAAAGCAGTTAATTTAATCAGTGTGGTGCATGCGTTACTGTGATTTTGGTTGATAACCAAAGCTTGTTTTCTGAATAGGTCACTGGAATTTACAGAGCAATGACTGTTCGAGTAGGACCTGCTCACAGGACTGTGAAATCTGTGTTTAAGGCATGTCGTCTTATCATCTCTTCTATTAGTAGTTCCTCTTTATTCTCTTATTGCATTCTGACATTTTCACTTATGTTCTCTTATTAATGTTGAGTACAGACCTACATCGATTGCCTTCACATAAAGAAAGCAAGTAAGACAAGAATGGCTGCAGAGGAACCAATGGATATTGACAATAGTCTGCGTAGAGTCGATGAAGATGTTGAGTTAGATGAGGAGAAGGTTTTTCATCTTTTTAACTAAATAGAATTATAATTTTGTAACTTTTCCTTCGTCCCTTCATTCCAACGAAGTTTTGTGTTAATTTTGCAGTTGAGGAAGTTTCAGGAACTCGCTAAACAACCAGATATATATGAGAGGCTTAGTAGATCACTAGCACCAAACATCTGGGAGTTGGATGACGTCAAAAAGGGTCTTCTGTGCCAGGTGCTGTAACACTTCTTTTTATACGTGCTTATGGTTTCAACAAAATCTAGACAACTTTAGCTACTTTTACTGAGACTAATTTCAAATGTGAAGCTTTTTGGAGGGAATGCTTTGAACTTGGCATCTGGTGCTAATTTTCGAGGTGACATCAACATCTTACTTGTTGGTGACCCTGGTACAAGCAAGTCTCAGCTGCTCCAGTACATTCACAAACTTTCACCCCGTGGCATCTACACTAGTGGGCGAGGGAGCTCAGCTGTTGGCTTGACAGCTTATGTAGCCAAAGATCCTGAGACAGGAGAAACTGTAAGTTAATCTTGTTTTCATTGTATTTTCAGTGTCTTCGCAAGCCTGACCTGTTAACGTGAATGTTACTTCGTTTAGGTTTTGGAGAGTGGAGCTCTTGTTCTTAGTGACAGAGGTATCTGCTGTATTGATGAGTTTGACAAAATGTCTGACAGTGCGAGGAGCATGCTACATGAGGTTTGTTACTCTTTCCTTCTCAGCATTGCGCAAGTTGTATAGCTTATAGGTTTTAATGTGGTCTCTAAGTCCGTACGATTGCATTACTGATGAACATTGTTGCTCTGCCAGGTTATGGAACAGCAGACTGTTTCAATAGCAAAGGCTGGTATAATTGCATCTCTAAATGCGAGGACCTCTGTGTTGGCTTGTGCAAATCCTAGTGGCTCACGCTATAATCCCAGGCTTTCTGTTATCGAGAATATTCACCTTCCTCCGACCTTGCTCTCTAGGTACACTGCAATCCTTGAACGAAAGTTACTTTCTTTTTTGAAGCGGATCTCCATTTCGTGTGTTACTACTAATTGTATATCATTTTGCTTCTTAGATTCGATTTGATCTATTTGATTCTTGACAAGCCCGATGAGCAGACGGATCGACGGCTTGCCAAGCATATTGTGGCCTTACACTTTGAAAACGCAGAGGTCTTATATTTTTCCCTCAGCATCTGATAACTTGATAATAGATGATTGTGTTTCGACTTTTTTTCTTACGTTAACTGGTATCATTGTATCTCTCAATCCGCAGAGTGCACAAGAGGAAGCTATAGATATCACTACACTGACTACTTATGTTAGCTATGCACGCAAGAACATTCATCCTAAACTATCAGATGAAGCTGCAGAGGAGTTGATCCGAGGTTATGTTGAGCTGAGAAAAGCTGGGAAGTTCGCCGGTAGTAGCAAAAAGGTGTGCTTTTTGGAACTTCATTGGTTTTTTTCTGTGTCGTAAAAAAAATGCTATGGTCAGTCTCATGCCTTGAACTCTCTTAATTTGGCACAGGTGATAACAGCAACTCCTAGACAAATCGAAAGCTTGATCAGACTTAGCGAGGCCTTGGCTCGGATGCGCTTCTCCGAATGGGTTAGTGAAAACACTCATAAGTTAACCTCTGAATCTTTTGATGCAGTTATCTTTTTTTTTTTTTTCTCATTTCACCACACCAACTAAAAAATGGTTCTTGCGATGGATAAAGGTTGAAAAACATGACGTGGACGAGGCATTTCGACTTCTCAGAGTTGCAATGCAGCAGTCAGCAACAGATCACGCCACTGGTAAGTTTCTCCACAGTAACTTATATATAACCCATTATTATCATAAACACTTTGGATTCAATACCAATCTCTAACAATAAATTTAATTTTGGTGAAGGGACCATTGACATGGACCTGATAAACACTGGAGTCTCAGCAAGTGAACGAATGAGACGGGACATCTTTGTGTCGTCGATTAGAGATTTAGCTCTTGAGAAAATGCAAATCGGAGGATCACCAATGCGATTATCCGAGGTAATTAATATTGCTTTACTCCTTTATTTTCCCAATGGTTATATATATCGAGAGATTTGCTAAGTGTAGAATGAAAATGCTGTGCAGTTACTGGAAGAACTGAAGAAGCATGGAGGCAACATAAACACCGAAATCCATCTTCATGATGTGAGTTTTTTTTTTTTTTTTATTATAAACTTTTGAATCTGCTCATTAAGGACAAGATAAACTAACAAAAGTCTTGTTGTTGTGACGCATTTAATCAGGTAAGAAAAGCGGTCGGAACGTTAGCCAGTGAAGGGTTTCTGGTTGTTGAAGGTGATAGAATCAAGAGAGTATAATAATCACTTAACATTTGTTGTGATTAGAGTTTGATGATTTGAGTAAGCATAATTAGTAGGAAACTTAGCAAGTGATGAACGGGTCCATGTGTCTCTCGGCTCATCTTCTCACTATTTGCCAATTTGTAATGTGTTTTAAGTTTCAAGACAATCTATCTACACTTTTGAATGTCCCATCTTACTTTTGGTTGTCACTATGCGCTAAAAAAAAAAAAATGAAAAACATGTATCCCAAGAAAGATTATATAGCTGCCTCCATGTATAGATAGTGTCTCAAAGGTTGAATTTCACTGAAATTATAATATTATACCAAACGAACTTAGACAAAATCGGCAAGGAAAAAACCATTCCAGGGTCAAACGCCCAAACGAGTGAGCCAAAACCGACAGACTAAGGGCTAGTTGGGAGATAGATTTATAAAATTTTGATTGATTTTAACTTAAGAGTTTATAGATTTGTTAAATTTGTTAAAATTTTTGTTATATTTGAAAAGAGTTTGTGTATTTAGAAAATCTATCAAAATAGTTTTGTTCTAATGACTTTGAGAATCTAAGCTATATAGGTAGTATTTTGAAAGTCTTGATAAATCTTGTTTTATGAGTTAAAATATTTAAAATCCTTGTCCCAATAACACAAGATTTTAACAGAATCATAAAATCTTTAAAAACCAAACTTTTTGAATAACAAATGATTTTGGATAGAATTTTAAAATCTTTAAACCAATAACAATGGATTCCATTAGGATTTTAAGAATCTATAAACCAATAATGATGGAATCTCAAAATTTTAAAAATTCTTTAAAATTTCATCTCCCAATAATCCCCCTAAGTCTCTAAAGACAGAAAAATCATAAGAACATACCACTAGGCGAAAGAAACATCATCTATGGAAACTGAAAGATCCTAAGCACTAAGACTGAGCTAAATAAACCAACCACTCCCACAACCACACTCAAGAAACCTGTTGAAGACGAAGCAGGGCTGAAAAACATGAGCAACGAGAAGAAACCATCTACTCGCACTACCAGAAAACCGGAAGACCCGAGGACAGAGCCGTGCTTGACATTTATGGGGTTCTAATACAAAACTCAAAATCTGGACCCTAAATCATACATTAAAAAAAATTTCAAAAATTTTTCTTCAACAAAAAACTGTAAAAAATTCATAGGCCCCATTCAAATATATCATATGTATATGTCAATGCACGGCTCTGCCCGAGGGAGGAACAATAACTGAACTCAACCAACCACAACGAAAGAAATGAGTGAAACAAATCAGAAGAAAACAAGCCTAGAAACAGCACCACCGCAACCACAACAAAGAATTCGAAGGAGGAAAACCTATCTCAACAAAAAAACACTAGGCACAAGGAGAAAAACCTATCTCATAGGTTAGGTTATAAGTTTAACATATATTAAAAATGTAAGTCTAAAAACAATTATTTGTAATAGTTTACAAATAATGTTATCCAACTAATCTCTTTCAATGAACAAACATTTTTTTCCCAAATTACTTGCTTGTTTCGAAAATAAAATCATTTTAATTGGATTTATGCTTTTTAATATCATCTATATATAAATTTGTTCTCTGATTTTTATTGATTTTCACTCCTATTCCTGTAAACTACTATTGACTTGATTAATAAGTAAGTTATATTTTCACATGATTTGATACATCTTTTTTTGGCATGTGAAAACTGCATACTTTTTGCCATGAAAAAGGTGAAATGAAGAAAATAAGAAAGTTAGAAAGAAAAAAGATTAAAATTGGGTCCACAGATCGAACATTACTGGATTTTGATAGATGAATGAGAAAGTATTAATATCATATAATGTATTTACTTCTCTTTTTTTTTTTTGATAGATAGAGACTTAAATGAGAAAGTATTATTCGTTGAAAAGTAAATAAGAAATAAAAAGTAAACGATACGATTGGTCTCAACTTTCTTCGTCATTTATTCGTAAAGAAGTGGAACTTGTTGCTCATTACCTCTCTTAGAGCAATCCCAATGGTCACCCCAAGTATAGTGTCTTAAAAATAAAAAAATTATATTTTGTGTACTTTTTTGGATTTAAGACACTATGTTAAATTTTGTTGTTTATGAGTCTACAATGGAGACACTGGAACGGATGTCTTAAAAACCAAAAAAATTTTAAATTATTTTAAGTTAAAATATAATACATTGAAAAAAATATAATACATTAAAACATATAAATAAGAGAAATGCAATATAAAAACTAGAAAACCAGCTCAATTGTAATCTTCACTTCCGCCAAATTTTTGCCAGATATGTTCAACCAAATCATCTTTCAATTGTTGATGTCTTGTTCTATCACGAACTTGATTGCTAACGGCCATCATATTGCCGAGATTTGTAGGCATATCGGTAGAGTACGTCATATCCACTTCAAAAGTTCCTTCTCCGTGTTCGAAATCTGATACATCAACTAGATTGTATCCATCTCGCTCGTCTTCTACTATCATGTTATGCAGTGCAGTATTATACATGCTCTCATAATTTTTCCTATGCCCGAAAGATCCCAAAAAAGGGATGGGTTTTTAACAATTTTAAACCGAGCTTGCAAGACTCCAAAAGCACACTCGACATCTTTTCTGACAGATTCTTGATGTGTAGCAAATAACGAGTCTTTCGAACTTTGTGGAAGTGAAATAGATTGGATAAAAGTTGCCCATTTCGAATAAATACCATCAGTGAGATAGTAAGCCAAATTATACTTGTGTCCGTTGACAAAGTAATTAACTTTTGGAGCTTTACCATGTAACACATCATCAAAAACTGGTGAGCGATCAAGAACATTGATATCATTGTAGGTACCTGGAGGTCCAAAAAACGCGTGCCATATCCAGAGATCCTGTGAAGCTACAGCCTCTAAAACGATTGTTGGTTTTCCAGATCTACGTGCATATTGCCCTTTCCAAGCAGTGGGGCAGTTCTTCCACTCCAAGTGCATACAGTCGATGCTTCCTATCATTCCGGAAAACCCGCGTATCTCTCCGATATACAGTAGTCGTTGAAGATCCTCTGCTGTGGGTCTTCTTAGGTACTCATTCCCGAACACATTTATTATTCCTTCGACGAAATTCTTCAAGCATGATATTGTAGTACTTTCTCCGAACCCGAGGTATTCATCAACCGAATCAGCTGGACACCCATATACCAGCATACGAATTGCTGCTGTACACTTCTGTAGTGCTGAGAAACCGAACCTTCAGGTAGCGTCCCTTTTTTGCTGAAAGAATGGAAGAGCATTCAAGAGTCCATCAACAATACGCATGAACAAGGGCTTGTTCATTCTAAAACGGCGTCGAAATAAATGGCCCCGGTATTACGCATCTTCAGTAAAATAATCATTCCATAACTTGATGTGGCCTTCTTCGCGATTTCTTTCAATATAGGCTCGTTTTTTCTTTGATTTTGTTGCCTTTTGACGAATAGCAATGAGCTTCTCGAATGTTTCCTCGAAACATTGATCAAATTTTTCATCAAAAGCTTCATCAAATTTGTCATCGAATGCTTTATCAAAATTTTCATCGAAAGTTTGATCGTAAGGATCATTGGAAGAAGTGGCCATATGAAAAAAAAATGCTCGAAAGAGCAAAGGAAATAAAAATGGATAGGAATAATTTCTTGTCACAAAAAAAAATTTAAAGTGTTGAGAGATAGAAAAAAAAATGTTTGAAAGAGCAAAGGAGATGCTTAAAAGTGTTGAGCACAAATGCTTTAATCAAAGGCTTTAAAAAAAGAGACGATTGTGTTGTTAGAGAAAGGCTTGAAAGGTTTCGTTTATATAGACAAATGTCCAAGTGGTATAGCGCCCGTTGGGATGGTTAAGCACCAAACTGAATTTCATGTGATACAAAATTCCAAAAACAATACCAAACAGAATTGCATGTGATACATAATTGCATGTGATACAAAATTCCAAAGACATGTGATTGAAAACAAATATCTTCTTGTCTTTTCCACGGCTGGAAATTCAAAAAGAGAAGACCACAGCTTGCTGCCAATGTACCGGTTCCAAAAATGCTGAAACCTTCTTACAGTCTTTGGCTTCAAACAAAGACACAGAAACGTCTGTTTCTTTTTCTCCGTCTTTCTCTGCACAACACGCAACCATAAAATGAGAAACGTCTTCTTTTGATGTTCGTTCACATGAGATTTCAATTGACAAACAACAAAAATCTTTACCTTTTTCCTGCTCTGATTCTGATCTTGAGTCTTGGCATTACCATGAAACAGCTTTTGGTATAAACAAAGAAAAACAACATCATCAAAACCAGAAAAAAAAATAAAAAATCAACACAAGGCAATAATAACGACAGAAAACACAAAGAGTCTGACTTACTTCAATAAACTGAATCTCTGGCGATGAATCTGTTTCTCTTCATTCTTCTCCGAGAACTGTGTTATTGGTCTTTCGCTGCATTTACGTTTATACATAAAAAACAATCAGAAAAAGACTAATATTTGCAAACAAGTACTTTTAACCGTTCTAAAAATGCTGAAACCTTCTTTCAACCCAACATAATTCATAAGTAATAAGAAAATACGAAGAAATCAAAATTTAACAAGGAACAAACTTTCATTTCATAAACTTAAACACCAGGAGGTTTGTCCTAATACGAATTTACAAAAAAAAACAGAACATACCTCCCAACAACAAACGCAAGATCTCCTCGGATTGTCCCAGGCTCAGATTTCTGAGGATCGTTGGCTCCAATCAGTTTACGTTCGTATCTGATCACTCCTTCTCCTTCCCATACCTAAAACAAGTCATGTTACGTTAGTCGACTCTTTTTACAAAGTTAGTTATCAAATTCCAAAACTTAAAAGGAGCGTTTTTCTCTCACAAGAAACCATGAAATCGGTTGTAGCAATCCGTTCTAAGAAGGAACACACTTTCATTTGATAAACTTAAATTTCATATCATAAACTTAAATATCATACAAGACTCGATGAAACTTAATTGCAACAAACAGACTCAATGAAACAACTGAAAGCAACACATACGAAATCAGGAAAACATGTCCTGAATTAACTTGTTCTTTAGAGCAATTTCTAAATCAGAAAGTGGCTCTGTTTTTCCTAGGAGTCTTTCAAGCACCCTTTTATCTGAAATCTTATCTTTGATGGCCAAGTCCTTCTCCCTTAAATCCCACATGGTCTGAAACTCTGACAGACACTTTTGTTCTTCCACAGAGGCTTTCGCTGCCCTCTTAGCTTTCGCTGCTTTAACACCAGGAGTTCGAACCATGACCTCATCATCTTCAATGTTAACCGACTGGGAGCTACCAGATTGTGCTGAACCATCCTCACGTTTTCTTCTTTTTGAACTACCTTCACTTGCACCTTGACCAAACGAGTTGCTACACCATTTCTGTTCATACCGAAGCTCCTTCCATGCGTGCTCAAGGGTGAATTTCGCCTTGTTGTCGTTGTAGAAGATCTGATGTGCCTGCTTGAGAACATCATCATCATTCTGCCCACTTGTCTTAAGTTTTTTTTGCAGCCTCAAATGCTCCACAGAACTTGCAGACAAGCTCATTGATCTTCCTCCACTTCTGCTTACATTTATTGTGATCTCTCTTCTCACCAGATGCATTCAATCGATGCATTGATTTACAGATACAAGTCTAATCGGAGTTAAACTCAACAACCAAACCCAAAAATCTAACAAACTCTAACAAAGCATTTATTTCAGTTTCTAACCATATATTTACAATTGAACAAGAGTTAAAATATTAAAAGTACCTTGTTTACTTTGAGCTTCTTCGGCTACTTGGACAGGACAATCAGCTTCAAGGCTCTTTAGCCTCAGAATCGCCGAGTCAACAGCCTCCTACACAAGGAGCTAGTGTATACAAAAACATAAGAGAGAGGCACCAGATTCACTGGAAAAAATAAGCTCAAAGTACATCACAGAAAGACTCTCTCTGTAACCAAGAGAAATCATCACAAACACGAAAATGACTAACAAGCCGGAATGTACATCACAGAAACATTGACAAACACATAAAAAACCAAATGTACATCACAAAAACATGAACACAACTCAATACGGTAATAACTAACAAGCTTTAACTATGGTTAATCGAAGATTCATAGTTCCTGAGTGATCAAAACACGAACACGAACCGGAAGAGATTCATCACGCATGATCAACGTAAATTAAAACAGAGAATCTAGAAGAGAAAGAGCTATTAGCCATGGCACTTAATCTAAATAGAAATTCTACACACACAAAAAGTTCGTCACACCCAAATCAATCAATTAACAAAAACACTACAAACATGAGATCAGACGAATGTTGAATCATCTCCAACGATCACGAGTATGACCCCAAATCACAAAATCAGAGAGGGAGAACATACCGGAGACTAGGGCTTTCTTTGTTCCCCGATTTTCGGAAACAATGACGTCCCCGATTTTGGGAAACAACGGCGTCGTCCACGGATTTCATCTGCCGGGTCTCGATTTCCGACTTGTACGAGATCATCAACGCCGCGATTCGGCTTTCGCCGTCGAGAGAGACGAAGAGTGACATAGACGAAAATAAAATCATATAGCTTTCTTTTTTTTTTCTTTTCAGATTAAATTAAAAGAATCCAATCAAAGGATGCCACCTAGCGTTCTTAACTAAGACATAAGGTCTTAATTTAGATCTGTTCTAAACTTTTAGACACCAAAAACAATTTATATAATCCCTTTTAATCTTAAGAACTTAGCTTAAGACACTAAAAGGTCTGGGTTGGGGTTGGTCTTAGTGCTACCCAATGAAGTACATGATAGAGTAAACGTTTTACACGTATCCTACTACTTATTAATTGAGAATCAATTTTAATGAAAAATGCTGAGTTGTTAGCTTCACAATGGAAGTTAGTGTATTTTAATGATGACATGTAAATGTGACATGTCAAATTTCCTAAAATAAACGAAGTGTTTTGATTTGTTGAGTTAAAATTAAATAAATTATGAAATTAAAACATGAATACACTAGATTATAACATCAAAATTAATAAATTAAAATTAAAAGAAAATAATAATTACTATGATTTCAATTTTATTTTACATATATTCATAATAAATTGCATAAAATATGATTTACGAAAATTTTACAACCAATATATATTATATTTTTATATAAAAATGATAATATATTATTCAATAGCATAGTAAATACGCTATACCATTTTTATTTCTCTTTTTATATAAATAAAAAGTTTATATCATATTCATATACAATCTCATTGTAAATCGAGAATTTGAGATCATAAATAAAATAAAATGTAACCGAATGAAAAAATAAATTATAATAAGATAAAACAAATATGAATAAAAAGTTGAAAAAAAAAATCTCTACAGTTTTGTTTGTCTGTAACACTCTTGTGCTTTGGTTTACGGAGTCATTTAAAAATCTTAAGAAGCAAATTTTATAATAAACGCATGTGTGGCTCAAATCTTATAATGAACACATGCGTGCATGCCAACCATAAGAAAATTTATTTTCTTCATCAAACCAATTCCTTAATATTGGAAGAAGAGATGAAGGGAGAGCTACCGGAGAATTTATAAAATATGATTCCATAAATTTTATAATAAATATTTATTATATTTTTTTAATGAAAAGGAAAATTACTAATAGATTATCCAATGTACTATATTTATTTTCATGATAAAATCAAATATTATATTTTAATTTTTTAAAAATTCTTTGTGATTTTTGTTAATATTTAATATACATTTTAATTTGAAACCATATATAATAAAAATGCTGAAAAATAAGAATTTTAATTTAAATAAAAAAAGATAAAAACCGTTTTCGTAATTGTTTTAAAATGCAAAAAAGTGAATCGTGTAAAAACATAACATTTGCGGAAAATACCGAAAAAACTAACTAACACCTAAATATTACACTTCACTTATTTTTAACTCATACTTAGATGCATAAATATACATATTTATTTCTTTTTAAAATTCAACTATACATTATAAAAAGATATATTACAAAACATATACTTTGTTACTTTTTTAACACATAAAAGGCATACTTCGACTTTTCACAAAAATGTGTGTGAATATAAATACTAATTATGCAAAAGTCAAAGTCGCATGCGAAGTTGTCGTGCATGCATGTTGTTAACCTCGATTACAGTCCAATTTTAATTAATTTTAGTTATTAAATAATTTATATATTTTTAAAAATCTCTATTTCTACTAAAAGCGGTGAGGTGGTTGGTACGCACGAATGTGCGGACCAACGATCTACCCGCTATTAAGATAATTAAAGATTGTAAAACCCATTTTGTTTTAATTAGCAATAGGTCAAAGAAAAATATATGTAGTACTTAGAATATATATATATATATATGTATATATATTGGCAATATATTGGCAAGATTATATTGTGTAAGAAGAAAAGAAAGCATAGTATAGATAATATTCAAGACATATTATAAGATTTTAATTATTATTTAATATAACTTTTACATTTGCAATTATATGTCACTGTAAACGGTAGAAATTTTTTTTTTATAAATAAATCAGTTTCAAAAGATACAAAACGAAATGAAACGTTTGTGTGATTGTTGTTAAATACTAAAACTGTATATGTATAAAAATATAATATTTTTACATAATATATAAAAAAATAATCAATACTTAAATATTACAACTATTTATGTCCATAAACAAAAATTTATACATATACATGCGTGCATGCCAACCATAAAAATTAAATAAATTATTATATGTTTTAATATTTTTCTGTTTATTTAGTTATCATATTTACAGTTTTTATATAAGGAAGTATTTTAAAATCTTGGTTAATTGCTTTTTTATCTTCATTTTCAATTGAAATCTATAAAATGGTTGAACATATAAAATGTCTTACAATAATATTCTATAATATTAATTATATATTGAACATATAATATTTACAATAATATTAATTATATATTGAACATATAAAATGTCTTATAATTCGCACAAGATGCGGGCCGATCACCTAGTAGTCTATTAGTACCCTTCTCTCTCACCAAATTCTTTTTTAAAGGCATACAAAAAAACAAAAAATCTTTTTTAAAGTCAACTGGATTGTGTATTTTGAATCACTATTTACTTTTAGACATTGTTAGATGCCTTGGATCATAGGAGTTAATAGTTTCAATTTTGGTAAAAGAAATAATATCATTAATAAATATTTTTTCTTACAGAAAAATTAAGGAAATATTTTCCATACTTTTCATTAGCTCTTTCATATTTTGTATATATTTTTGTTTCCACATCATCATATAAATATATACTTTAATTTTTTTTTTATTATAAATAATTATCTTATTATTTAAAACGAACGAGCATGACAATGAACAACTTTGTTCTTAATACATGAGATCGTGAATCAGAAAATAAAATGAAATCAATGACAAAAATAAAGATTCCACTAAAAAAGAAGAAGTAAATAATCGATTTAACCTTTTTTAAATAGTAGCGTTTGAAGAAAATATAAATATTAAAAACTAAAGATAAACGAATTGGCTATTTAAATCTTTCAAAAAACTATCATAATTATGCAGCATTTGTTAGTAGAATTGCCACATAACTGAAAAGTAAAATATTAGCAAAAAAATATAGGTTAATGCAAGATTTCATTTGTGGATTATGCTAAGGCATTTGCTAAACAATTTATAATACGTGGATTATAATGAAAAGGTAGAAGAGAAAAAAGAGTGGCAAGGCTTAGAATGACATAAAAAATGTCCACTATCTCGTTTTGATCTAATTCTAATACTACGGCATTAATAAAAATAACAGAGTACAAACAAATATGAAACGCCTGCTGAAAGAGCTTCTCATAAATTAGTCCTCAACGCCAATGCTTCTGCATCTTATTAGCAAACATTTTTTGTATGCAAATTTATCAAAATCTTTTATAATCAAAATTTGGAAGAAAAAGAAATGGAGATTAAAATTAACATACATTAATTTTTTAGAAATGTTTAATATAAATTATGTATTGTATAGATGCACTTTTCACCTTAAACTTGGGAAAATCAAAACACATGTACATAATATGTTTGTTGTTTCAAAAAATTCATGAATTTTCTTCGAACATAATGTCTACATCCTATAAATATTGTAAATTTATGATATAATATGTATATATATAATTTACGGATAAGAGTGGATATCTGATTTTTTCTGAAATTAGGATTTTAGATGAATACTATATTTTAATATTTCTTTTGCTTTGAATTGTTACGAATATCCGAATTTTTCGGATTGAATCGAAGCAAATAACGACCTACTCACTATTAAAGTCAAACACAAAATCCAACAAAAAAGTATATATATATATATATATATAAATAAATTATTATTGTTTTTTTTTAAAAGTAAATTATTATTATTGTTTTACCCTCAAAACAATCAAAAACTCATTCTCTCTTCTGTATAACCAAGATTTTGAAGACAAGTAAGTAGACAATAAAATTACCGAGCTATCTTAATTTTTTAAAACACGTTTTATATAAACAATTGTACAGTGTATAGATGCATTCTTCACCTTAGAAACTTTAGAAAATCAGAACACATAATATGTTTGTTGTTTCAGGAAATTCATGCATTTTCTTCAATCATAATATTTATAGAAATCCCGGATGTTTATACTATTTATAGGTTTTAAGAGATTAATTTGGATTTTGATTTGTGATTTTTCTCGATAAATAAAGAAAAAATTTGTTAGTGAGTTGACAAAAACAAATAAACAGAAGACAACAAAAAGGAAAGCATAGATTCGTGTGTCCAGAACAGATTATCAAAGAATATAAAAACTTTCCAAGCGTTCACACACTGACGACGACACACACACATGCATGCATCTTATTATTTGGGTCAAACACAGAAGCCAACAAGGACACATATATACAAAAATAATTGTTTCAAACCAAAATAACTCGATAGAAATTCAAAACAGAGTTGACGAAAAGGTTCGATCTAAGAGATCAGTAACGAATATTCCCTTACTTAAAGCCAATACATTGCCCCTAATTTTCTTTTAAAACGATTTTTTTTCCCCTTGTTTATAGGGGAAAAAAACAACTCAGAAGGTCGGAAAAGAAAATCTGAGAAAATGGGATCAGATTTCTTTTCCGTTCTTCTTGTTCTGTGTTTGGTCTTGAACAGCTTGGTGCTGTTCTGTAATGGAGGCATCACCAGTAAATTTGTCAGAAAAGTTGAGAAAACCATTGATATGCCATTTGATAGCGATGTTTTTCGTGTTCCTCCTGGATATAATGCTCCTCAACAGGTACACTTTAATCTTTTCTGAGTTTTGTTGTGGGCTCTGTTTATAATTATTAAATTAAGAAGCTTTTTGCTGCTGCTGTTGTTGTTGTTGCTAATTTACCTCCTAGTGTTGTTAGGTAGATGTTTAAGGTTTTTTCCGATTTTAATATTAAGTATCACTTTTTGTTTTTTAATCTTGTTCTAATGGTGGGGAAAAGCTAATTATTGGACGATTCTGATCGATTCAAGTTTGCTTATTGGAAGTTTTTAAAGTTCTTAACTTTTCTTTGTTAAACAATTGATCTAAGTTGGGGTTTTTTATTTATTATTATTTGGGTTTCCACAAAAAGGTGCATATAACACAAGGAGATGTAGAAGGGAAAGCAGTGATAGTGTCTTGGGTGACACAAGAGGCAGAAGGATCTAACACAGTCCTTTACTGGAAAAAGAACAGCTCCAAAAAGCAGAAAGCTTATGGCAAATCCAACACTTACAAGTTCTACAATTATACTTCTGGTTACATCCATCATTGCCCCATCAGAAACTTGGAGGTCCATCATCATCATCAATTTATCATCATTGTCACAATCTCTGCTATTGTGAAGTTATCTGATTTTGTGGTTCTCCTTTTGCAGTATGATACCAAGTACTACTATGTGGTAGGTGAGGGAAAAACAGAGCGCAAGTTCTGGTTCTTCACTCCTCCTGAAGTCGGTCCAGACGTTCCTTACACGTTTGGTCTCATTGGTAAACATTTTCATGGTTTTAACAAAAAGGAAATTTAGTAGCTTCCCATGGACTTGGACTTGAACTTGAGTCTTGAGTTGCAAATTGTTGTTTTGCAGGGGATCTTGGGCAGAGTTTTGACTCAAACATAACCTTAACACATTATGAAAACAGCCCAATAAAGGGACAAGCGGTTCTGTTTGTTGGGGATATCTCATACGCTGATACTTATCCAAATCACGACAACAATAGATGGGACACTTGGGGAAGATTTGCTGAAAGAAGCACAGCTTATCAGCCCTGGATCTGGACCACAGGAAACCATGAACTCGATTTTGCCCCCGAGATTGTAAAGCTTCTTGCTTCATCTTCTTTGTTTTGGCTTTAGACTTTAAAATGCTAAAGAACAAAGAGATTTAAGAAGAGCATCTTGTTAGACCATCATTGCATTGATCAGACTAATATTGAGATGGGTTTGTTTTTATGAACTTTGCAGGGAGAAACAAAGCCGTTTAAGCCATTCACGCATAGGTACCGTACTCCTTACCGAGCATCAGGCAGCACAGAACCATTCTGGTACTCGATTAAAAGAGGACCTGCATACATAATCGTGCTAGCTTCATATTCAGCATATGGTAAAGGCAGCTTAAAAATCTTGACACTTTTTTTCATAGCATACTCTTAATTATGAGACTCAGAGGACCTGAATGTTCCATCTTTTCTTGCACAGGTAAATACACGCCGCAATACACATGGCTCGAAGAGGAGTTCCCAAAGGTTAACAGGACGGAAACTCCATGGTTGATCGTTCTAATGCATTCGCCGTGGTACAACAGCTACGATTACCATTACATGGAAGGCGAAACCATGAGAGTCATGTATGAATCGTGGTTCGTCAAGAACAAAGTAGATGTTGTTTTTGCAGGTCATGTCCACGCCTACGAAAGATCAGTAAGATCAATCAATAACTTTGGCCCTTATGTCTCTTTAGACTATAATAGATCCTGAGAAATCCAAGTTGTTGTGAAACCAGGAACGCATATCAAACATAGCTTACAACGTGGTTAACGGCATTTGCAGTCCAGTCAAAGATCAATCTGCTCCAGTCTACATCACCATTGGTGATGGAGGAAACATTGAAGGATTGGCTACCAAGTAAAGTCATAATTAATCACTTCTGATCATTGCAATCGATTTCTTGATTAGATTTAGATGATGAAATTTTGAATGTGTGATCATGGTTTGTGCAGAATGACTGAGCCTCAGCCTAAGTACTCTGCTTTCAGAGAAGCTAGCTTCGGGCATGCGATCTTCTCGATAAAGAACAGGACACACGCACACTATGGATGGCACAGGAACCAGGATGGTTACGCCGTGGAGGCTGACACCATGTGGTTCCACAACAGATTCTGGCATCCGGTTGATGATTCTCCTTCTTTTGATTCTTGAGAATCTCAGAATCTAATTTGTGTTGTTGTAAGATTGAATAACCATGAATAAAATGCAATGTTAGGGAGTTCTTGTGCCGGCACGTAGTTCCTCAGAGAAAAAATGTAGACATTCTTGATAATGAAAAGGATTTTAAAAACATGTCGTTTATTGACGGTGCGTAGTTCTTTCTTTTAAAGATAGAAAGAACGTCATGAAGTGGTGTTTTCTTATCTCCGTTTTGGCGTTTTCTCGTTTTACACCAAGCAAACGGAAAATATACTACTCTTAATTGATCTCTCTGTCTTTAATTCTAGAAAACATGAGCGTTGAAAAAAGATAAAGATTATTATTATCTTCTAGTGTCCGATCAAGTCTAAAGTTGAATGAATATATCAAAAGATAATTTATATCAAACTTGAGAAGAAAAAAAAAACTAAATCTAATTATGATAAGAATTCAGAAACAACATATAAGTCTTTCCACTTGAACTGTGTATTGTATTGCATTGACTCTTCACAAACATACAAAGTTTGCTGAGCATCAATCCGTTTTTTGAAGAACACTTTCTGAAGAATATTTCTTATCAGAGTAAGATCTTTGTCTAAGAGAAAAAAAACAAAACACAATGAAAATATTATATAAGAATTTGAGCATACAAAAGAAAAGAATACAATGCGATAAATATGATTCTTATTGTATTATCTTTTATACGATAGAGATCATCCAATGGACCATAAGTCATAAATGCAACTATGAGGAAACTGTCAACACCACCAACATTGTTAGTATGATGAACATTAGTGATTAATATGCTAATGCATATATTGTGCACATACTAACCAAAGATTTTTTCATAGCATACGCTTAATTCAGAAACTCAGAGGACCCGAATGTTCCATCTTTTCTTGGACAGGTAAATACATGCCGCAATACACATAGCTCGAAGAAGAGTTCCCAAAGGTTAACAAGACGGAAACTCCATGGTGATCGTTCTGATGCATTCGCCTTGGTACAACAGCTAGGATTACCATTACAGGGAAGTCGAAACCATGAGAGTCATGTATGAATCGTGGTTTGTCAAGAACAGAGTAGACGTTGTTTTTGCAGGTCATGTCCACGCCTACGAAAGATCAGTAAGATCAATCAATAACTTTGGCTCCTTATGTCTCTTTAGACTATAATAGATCCTGAGAAATCCAAGTTGTTTTGAAACCAGGAAAGCATATCAAACATAGCTTACAACGTGGTTAACAGCATTTGCAGTCCAGTCAAAGATCAATTTGCTACAGTCTACATCACCATTGGTGATGGAGAAAAATTGAAGGATTGGTTACCAAGTAAAGCTATAATTAAACACTTCTGATCATTGCAATCGATTTCTTGATTAGATTCAGTGATGTGTTTGAATATGTGTGAAATGGTTTCTGCAGAATGACTGAGCCTCAGCCTAAGTACTCTGCCTTCAGAGAAGAGAGCTTTAGGTATGCAATATTCTCGATAAAGAACAGGACGCACGCACACTATGGATGGCATAGGAACCAGGATGGTTATGCCGTGGAGCCTGACACCATGTGGTTCCACAACAGATTCCGGCATCCTATTGATGATTCTCGGAGAATCATTCTCCTTCTTTTGATTCTTGAGAATCTCAGAATCTGATTTGTATTGTTGTATACAACTCTTAGATTGAATAACCATGAATTAAAATGCAATGTGCGTGAGTTCTTATGCCTGTCTTTTGTTTAAGTGTTAAGACCAAACATTAATCAGACCAAACATGCCCTTTTTGACATAAAACGGTGCGTAGTTCCTCTAAAGTTAGAAAACATGTTTAAGAGTTAAGAGTCTTAAAGACCAAACGTTAATCAGAGGAAAAGTGTAGACATTCTTGATAATGAAAAGGATAGAAAAATATGTCGTTTCTTGAACTAAAACGGTCTATAGTTCTTTTAAAGTTAAAAAGAACGACATGAAGTGATGTTTTCTTATCTATGTTTTAGCGTTTTCTCGTTTTACACCAAGCAAACGGAAAATATACTACGTACTCAATTGATATTTCTGCCTTTAATTCTAGACAATATGAGCGCTGAAAAAAGATAAAGATTATATATATATCTTCTAGTGTCCGATCAAGTCTAAAGTTGAATGAATATATCAAAAGATCATTTATATCAAACTTGAGAAGAAAAAAAAAATCTAATTATGATAAGAATTCAGATAACAACATATAAGTCTTTCCACTTTAACTGTGTTTTGTATTGCATTGACTCTTCACAAACATACATAGTTTGCTGAGCATCAAACCGTTTTTTAAAGAACATTTGTTACCAGAGTAAGATCTTTGTCTAAGAAAAAAAAAACACAATGAAAATATGAGATAAGAATATGAGCATACAAAAGAAAAGAATACAATGCGATAAAACAATATGATTCTTATTGTATTATCTTTTATACGATAGAGATTATCCAACGAACCATAAGTCATAAATGGAACTATGAAGTGATTGTCAACACCACCCACATTGTTAGTATGATGAACACTAGTGATTAATATGCTAATGCATATATTGTGCACATATTAACCAAAGATGGTAGTGGTTTTTTGCAAGAGGATTGCATAGCTTATACAAATGAAAACATTATATGCATTTGAAAGAGAGACAAATCAAAGGCATAAATCATATAAGCTGATACAAACCATAAAAGAGAATTTAGTAAATGTACAGTTAGTTACCTTATCACATAAGAAGGGGACTCCTCTTTCTTTTTTTCCCAGGCCTTCACTTTGGTGGTCAGACCATCGATCATTGCTTATAGAATAAACACAAGAGTTTAATGTCATCTTATAACCGATCAGTTTTACAACATATTTTGTATAAATGATATCTCTGTAAATTGCATGTTTTTGGCACACATTTCATGCTAGTTAGGATTTCATTTTTGCACTTTTATCTTAGTTTCCATCACATTTTCTCTCATGTTAGGATTAGATGCATTATGTTAGGTTTTTGCATAGTCTTGCATGTTTGGAGTGTGTTCTCAGGTGCTTAGGATGATCCAAAGGAGAGACGGAGGAGAGAGGTCACAAATGGAGAATGAGCCGGCGATATCGAGCATGGATCACGACACGAGGGCAATTTGGACGAGTAGCAGCGGCTTAATCCCGAAAGGAGAACCTCGGTGTGAAGATCCAGCAAGAGGATGCCCAAAGGACGGATATCGGAGCAAGGCAACGGGAAGTGCCCGATTCAAGTACCAAGGAAGACAAGCCTTCACGACATGACCCAGACATCCTTGCCCGATATGGAGCCTGCCCGAAGAATCAGAAGAGTTAGCGTTTCGGCTCGTTCATAACGACGTAAGCCCGAAACGCTAAAAGCCAAAAAGTACCATTTCGGGAAAGTGGTCCCAAAGTTTATGTTTTTCCCTTTTTGTGTATAAATACCTACTCCCTCACTCTTATCTCATAATCACGTTTTCCTCTTTATTTTCTGTCTTCTCTCTCGAACCGAGACTTTGTATTTTTCGCCATTGAAGCTTGTTTCAAAGCTTTGATTTTTATGCAACCTTGAAGTTTTAAGTCATATAGCTTAGTTTTATTTAATTAAAGCTTCTTCATTTTATTGTTTTTGATTATCTTGCAGCCTATGAGTTACTCTCTCATCCTTATGGATTTTGAGGTTTCTCAAATGGCTTGTGAGTAGTCTAACTCGGTTTTAGGGCAAAGGGTAGGGAAAAATGAGTTAAAGCTCCAACCTTTGATGCGGATCTATGCTTAATCCATCTTAATCCATTCTTATTTGATGTTATTAATGCTTAGTCATCTTCGCTATTTGAACTTTGCCATCGAGCTTCTTCAAACAAACGCCATGTTTGAATGTTTGCAAGGACCAATCTCATAAGAGATTCACCCATCCTAGTGTAAGAGATTAGATGCCTAGGGAGAGTTTTGGCATTAGTAGAGTTGTCTATTCAAGCTTGCTGTTTTCATGGATCACTACGTGATAGCGAGGTTAGGTCGTGAGACAGCAAATAGACTTATACCACGACAGTGGATTTGTCCAGATCCTGAACTCTACGCTAAAGGATTAGCCTTTTAGGGAGTAAATCCAGCATCAAAGGAAAGATCTTTAACGTTTGAACCCGAAAAACTCCCTTGTTCTAAGAACCGATTCTTGCTTTCTTTTACAAGTTCGTATTTTAGCCCTCTTATTTTCAGTTCTTTAGCATATTTAGCTTAAATACTTGTTTTCTGCTCTCTTAGTATCTTAGTCTTAGATTCTCACTATTTCACCATTTTCTTTTATCCATCTTAGCTTGTGAAAGAGTTCCATAAATGCAATACCTCGAAATCTCTCATCGGATTGATAAGACCCATAACCTATACTACATTCGGTTATAAGTAGTGGGTCATTGACGGAGTAGAACCCATACAAAAATCTACTTATCAATTGGCGCCGTTGCCGATTTGAGAGGAATTAGAGCATTGAATTTCTACTTCTTAGCAAGACTAAGACTTTACCTTCTTTTTCGACTATAACATCGTTCCTTTAGACTTTTTCGCAGGTACCTATAACAACACGTTCAAATGAATGACATATACCATCCACAAGAAGGAATGAATGACGCACAACGGGAACAAGCCAATATACCACGACATCAATGTCTAATCGGCGAATGTGATTCCCCCACCAACTACAGACCACGAATTGGTATCACCCCACCCTCAAGTGATGCTGGGTACGAGATAAAGAGTAGTATGCTTGCCATGGTCCGGAACAACAAATATCAGGGTGAAGCCGTGGAAGATCCCCTAGACCACCTAGATGATTTTGAGAAAATTTGTTCTTTGATCAAACAAGAAGGAATCTCAGATGACGGTTCCAAACTACGTCTTTTTCCCTTTTCCCTGGGAGGCAGAGCTCACCAATGGGAAAAGACTCTCAAGCCGGGGTCTATAAGAAAATGGGATGAATGCAAATGAGCCTTCCTCAAGAAATTCTTCTCGCCGTTAAGAACAGCAAAGGTGCGATTGGAAATCTCCACGTTCACCCAACTTGAAGACGAAAGATTCAGTGAAGCTTGGGAATGTCTAAAAGGGTACACACTAAAATGCCCCCATCATGGCTACTCAAGCTCCTCACTACTCATTATCCTCTATAGAGGAGTGTCAAAGAAATATAGGGATCAACTGGATAATGCAAGTAATGGCATCTTCCTTGGCCAAGACGTGGACGACGGCATGAACCTCGTCGAAAATATGGCCACAAGTGATAGTCATTACGAGGACAATGTTGACAACGAACCGACCGAGCTGGACAAGCAGAGGGAAAGCGAGGTGATGCAACTGCAAGCACGCTTGGACGCGCTACTAAAAAGCCAACATGCTCAAACCGCTAAAGGTAGCAAGTATCGGGATCATCCCGACGGAACCAAGCCGATATGGGGACACAATTACCAATAACGAGTAAAGACAATATGGGGAATCTCCAATTTCGGCTACATATCCACCGTAAGCCCCTCCGTATAATGCAAATGCTTACACTCAGCAGGCATTTACTCCTCTTCCCCACTGTTACTCTCAACATCAACAATATCAAGCTCCATACCCACCACCACCATATGGACATTACGGTTTCTACCCACAACAACAAGATTCTGACATCAAGAATCTTCTCACTCAGCTGGTTCAAAGTCACTGCAACAACACCCATGATATCAAATCAATCAATTCACGCTTGGACAAGCAGGAAGAACATATCAAGCTAATCCAACGGTAAGATCTTTGTCTAAGAGAAAAGAAAAACACAATGAAATGATGAGATAAGAATATGAGCATAGAAAAGAAAAGAATACAATGCGATAAAACAATATGATTCTTATAGTATTATCTTTGATCATCCAACGAACCATAAGTCATAAATGGAACTATGAGGTGATTGTCAACACCACCAACATTGTTAGTATGATGAACACTAGTGATTAATATGCTAATAGATATATTTTGCACATATTAACCAAAGATGGTAGTGGTTTTTTTGCAAGAGGATTGCATAGCTTATACAAATGAAAACATTATATGCATTTTAAAGAGAGACAAATCAAAGATTGACAATCATTTAACCGAGGCTCTCCGTCCACCATGTCTAGAGCCTTTAATGATTTTGTTAACAGGCAATCTGCCTCCATGTCGCCTCCTTCTGCCCCTCTTCAGCTTGGAGTCGACTCTTTCGCTCTGCCTCCTCAACCAACACTACAAGAAAACATGCCTTTTACGAGGGCCGAATTCGTGGTAAATTCGTCGTAAATCGACATTAGCAACGAATTTGCGACGAAAGTTCAATCGTCGGTAATCGATCATCGCGAAAGCAAATTCGTCGTTAATTTTGTGAGATCCAGATTTCGTCGTAAAATCGTCGTTAATAGTGTCGTCGTAAATTCGTCGTTAAATCGCGAGATACAGAGTTCGTCGTAAATCTGTGGCAAATTGAGAGGAAAAAAATCGTAGTAAATTCGTAGCTAAATAATAATCGTCGTATAATCGTGGCAAAATGAGGGGAAAAAAATCGTAGTAAATTCGTAGCAATTGAAAAATCGTCGTAAATTCGTAGCAAATCAATCATAGTAAATTCGTGGCAAACTAAATAATCGTCGTAAAACCGTTGCAACAGAGTTCGTCCTTAAATCGTGGCAAACTCATTTTCGTCGTAAATACGTAGTAAACTTTTAAAATTAAAATAAAAAAAAATATTTACAAAAAAGAAAATAATAAAATTTTATAATTAAAATTTAAAATAAAATAAAAAAAAATATTTTTGGTTTTTAAGAAAAATAAAATAAAACTACTCTAGGTCATAATCGAAATCCGGGATAGTCCGTTGTGCTTCTTCAGTAGCTTCAGCCGCAAGGCGGCATGATTCGCGTTCTTGCTCGGTCAAGTCATCCTCGGTAGAATGGCTGGGCCCGGCATGTGTTGTTGCCGCTCGTCGTCTCCGCTTCTCTTACAAGAGTGCGGCGATCTGGGGATTTTCCACCGCCATTATCACAAAGATAGAGTCGTACTCCGAAAGTTCAGCTTTGACTTGTTCTTGATATTCGGTTTGATTTTGTTGGAGAATCGCTATCTTGGCACATAGGACGACCGGATCATCTTCGGCAGACCGCTGAGGGGCAAAAGACGAAGCAGACGAGACATGATGAATAGATCCCATCCCTACGACTTTCCCCTCTCTCTTAGGGGCAACCTAGATTTTTTAAAAATAAACAAATTATGATTAGAAAAAAAAAAATATAATAATAAAATATATATTATTATTATACCTCCTCGTAGATCCGATCGATGTCGGGAGTGGTCAACCCCCCGGATTGCACCGAAAAACCGCCAGGTGATGTCTGAGACATCTGGGACTCTCGCTCGGTAATCCTCGTCGTGACTTCGTTGTAGATCCTCTCGGCCTTGTCAGAGACAAAGAGCCCCGACGCCTTCTTGCGATGTATCTTCGCAAAAACTTCAGTCATCGGAAGCAAAACACCTCCGTTGTCGGATGCCTACATTTTTTGTAAAATATTTTGTTAGTAAAAATTTTTAAAAATAGAAAATGAATTTGTGAAAGTAATTAATAATTTACCATTTGTAAACGGACGCCCGCAATAGGCGTTTGACCGGCTGTATGAGGCAATGCCGCGGGTAAACTGTCTGGACCAACGGTATTACGGGAAGATGAGCACTTTGCAGAAATGACGACCGAGTGGGGGTCCCGCCAGTAGCGAACCAATCCATCCCAAACCGATGTCTCGATGTATATCGGTTTTGCGTCGTCGCCTATGACCTCCCATTTTCTTTTCCAGTCCGAAACGGTGCCTGCGAGACGTCCTATCACTTTCGTCTTGAACGCTTCCCGCACGGTCGGGGTATCAACAGGATCCCAAGTGTATTTTTGCTAAAATAATTAAAAAAAACAAAATTAAATAAAAATTTATTTAATATCAATTTTAAAAATTTATAATTAAAAAAAAACATTTATTACCGCAAACATTTTGAACCAAGTTTCAAAGATTTCCGGCGAGAGTTGAGAGAAATTTGCGTGAGGCTCGGTGAAAAATGACTTGATGATATCCGCAACGGACCGTCCGACCTTGCTTTCGATCCCGAACCTAAAAAAAAAATATTAAATCACATATTGAATAACATAAAAATGAAATATTAAATTAAATATTAAATTTAAAAACGTACCATTGTCCGGTTATATAACGCGGGTCTAATCTCGTAACATTAGTTCTTCCCGGTTGTGCAATCAAATCATCAACCGTCAAATCGGCATATGGAAGAGGAACACCAGGTGGCCGAAAGTATGGCGGTGGTGCAAGGGCCTGGGTCTGTGTCTGCGGAACTTCCGACTAAGTAGCGGAAGTAGTGTATGGCTGAGACGAATCTGGAATCGGAACTGTCCCAGACGAAGTCCCACCACCATTATCTGGTAAAAACTGATAATAATGGTTACGACGAGAAGGCCTCATCTGCACAATAATTAATAACTAAAATTAAAAAATTTCTAAATTAAAAAAAAATCTATTTACAATAAAATATTTCTAATATTTTTCTAATATTCTGATATCCTAACATTCTTCTAATATTCCGATATTCTAACATTCTTCTAATATTCCGATATCCTAACATTATCCAAACCTAAATATATAAAAAAAATATATAAATTTAGATCCTTACCTTCTAATATTTGATAAATCTGGGGATAGATCCGAGTAGCTTTCTAGAGAGAGAGAGAGAGATCTAGAGAGATTTGAGAGAAAGTTGAGAAGTGAGAGGAAGGAGAGAAATCTCGGCAAGTATATATAGATTTTAGATTCGTCGCTAATTCCTCCCAAGTTACGAGGAATTAGCGACGAATACCCTCTTAGTCGTCGTTAACTCGTCCCAAAGTTACAAGGCATTTACGACGCCACATTTTACGAGGAATTAACGACGACTCGTCGGTAATTCGTCCCAAACTTACAAGTCGTCGTTAATTTGTCCCAAAGTCATCCCCAATCAAAAAAAAAAATCTCTTATGATTCAAATCAAACATACGAAAGAGGGTTTAGGGTATCAGATTTACGACGAATTGGCGTGTATTTTTTTTTTTTTTTTTAACCCTAAACTCTTTATACGTTTAAAATCTCATATTTTGTTCAAATCAAACATAATATATATAGATACTCATATAGTTTAAACCATACCATAAAGAATTTTAAATTTTTATAAAATGAAAAGTCGTAACATTCAATATAAAGAATCATAGTCGTTAAGAAGAAGTATCACTCGTAGTATACGTTATCATTCGAATTTATAAAAAACATAAGATTTTTATTCATGTACTATACATTTGTAAGCAAAAACAACAAGTTCAGTTATACAATTATATAACCAAATATATTGAACTACAGTATGCAAGTTTGGGGTTTAGGGTATGAGGTTTACGACGAATTTGCGAGGATTCCTCGCAAATTCGTCGGAAAATATATTTTTTTTTTAACCCTAAACTCTTTATACGTTTAAAATCTCATATTTTGTTCAAATCAAACATAATATAGATACTCATATAGTTTAAAGCATACCATAAAGAATTTTAAATTTTTATAAAATGAAAAGCCGTAACTGTATATTTAATATAAAGTCGTTAAGAATAAGTATCACTCTTAGCATACGTTATCATTCGAATTTATAAAAAACATAAGATTTTTATTGTACATAACTTTTTAAATGAAAATTACAAAATATATATAGCTTAAATTACATGAATTTTATAAATCACCATCATATTCATTTTCCGATACATCTGATTCACCTTCTTCATCATTGGGTGAATCACTTTCTTCAAACTCTGGCTCTTCTTCTTCTTCAGTAGTATCGTCTGGAAGATCTTCATCAACCTCCCTATTTTGCGGATCTATTAGAAGAATATCGCCGGTACTCTCATCTGGTTGAAGAATATCATAGCAATGATTTTGTTGCATTGGCAGATCTACAATTTTTCCCCTTGGAGAAACTTTAATAATTGCTAACCATGGGATGCCTGTTGTGCGAACTCGGGGATAAGGAACAAAGGCGACTTGTTCTGCTTGCGATGCAAGGATAAATGGCTCAAACTTGTTGTAACGCCGTGATTTATTGACGTCTACCGTCCCATTTTTATTTTTACTCACACCTCGACCAACAGTTGGATCGAACCAATCACATTTGAAGAGAACACATTTCATTGCAACCAACCCGGGGTACTCAACTTCAATTATGTCTTGCAACACTCCATAAAAATCAATTTCGCCCCTCACACAAACCCCGTAGTTTGCAGTAGTCCTTTGATTGCCGTATTTGAATGTATGAAACACATATCCACGTGTACAATACATGAATGCAGTAGTGATTTTCCAAATCGGACCTTTGATTAATTCATGAAACCAGAGCGGGTATGCCGTATCTCCATCCGCAACCTATATAAAAATAAAAATAAATGTTATTAATTATTAATTGAATTGTTTAGTAAATTAATATATATATATATATATATATATATATAAACTTACTTCCGACTTTAACCACTGAGCAAAGTGGCGATCTTTACGAGTGCTGATTTCCTCATTTGTAACTCCGTCAATAGCTTCACGTACATGTCTATCGAATTCCCTGCAAGAACATTATATATATCTGAGTGAATGACCAACCAAACTGTATAAAGATATATATATATATATATATATATATGATATGATATATAAATTTATTTCACTTACATTTCAAATGGACTAACTTCCTCGCAATTTAGAAGGATATACGTATGTGCGCTATGATGATCATGTTCGTTGGCGAACCATACTTCTTTCAACTTTCCGTATAGGCGTCCGATTGATGAGAAAATGTCTGGGACACCTTCCACCGGGTATGTTCGACCTACACCTCCATCATCATATCGTCGAGGAGCCCTTTTTCGTGTCCGCACATTTGATGCAAAGTAATATCCCGTGAAGTGAGAAGTTTCTTCTGTTAAACTTCCCGCAACGATTGAACCTTCAACCTTTGCTAGATTTTTGGATTTCCGCTTTAAATGACTCATAAATCGCTCAAACGGATACATCCATCGAAAGTGAACAGGCCCCCCAAGTTCTGCTTCATAAGGAAGATGGATAGGTAGATGTTCCATAACATCAAAAAAAGCTGGTGGAAATATCTTCTCCAAGTTGCACAGAAGGATAGGTATATTCGCATCTAATTGTGCAATTACATCTTCTGTCAAAGTACGAGTACAAAGATCATGAAAAAATGACCCATGCAATAACAAAACAACAAGTATAAAATTTATCAATAATTAATCAATGCCATGAGTCAGTTAGACATACTTACATATATATGTAATTAATTAAAAAGCCATAATTTTACCTCCAATTGCTTCATGTACATTTGCGGGTAGAAGTTCAGCAAAGGCAAAAGGCAAAAGACAACAAGCGTTCCATAATTACGTGACAGTCATGATTCTTCATCCCTGAAAACTTTTGCCCTTCCACACATTTAGATAGATTCGAAACGTACCCATCGGGGAACTTCACATCAGATGTCGCCCAATTGAACAATGATGACCTTTCTGCGGCACCCAATCGAAATATTGGAACTGGTGCTTTCCCGTTGCTTGAAAGATGCAACTCATTCCTCGAACAAAGGTCAGGCAAGTCCTGTCTTGATTTTACGTTGTCTTTGGTTCTCCCCTTTACGTTTAGCACTGTATGCATGATGTTATCAAAAAAGTTTTTCTCAATGTGCATGACATCGAGATTGTGCCTAAGCAGATGATCTTTCCAATACGGAAGCTCCCAGAAAATACTTTTCTTATGCCAATTGTGATGCTCCCCATATCCACCTGGCATATTCGCTGTACTGTGCCAATTTCCACCTCGGACGACTGTTTGCTGTGCACCGTAATGATCAATTTGTGCTTCTAAATCTGCCCCGGATACACATACAGGAGGAGGAACACGGACAACTTTGTTCTTTCTAAATAACCGCTTGTTTCTTCGGTATGTATGCGACAAGGGTAGAAATCGGCGGTGACAATCAAACCAACTTGTTTTTCTACCGTACTTCAATTGAAATGCTTCTGTTCGATTCAGACAATAAGGACAAGACAACCGCCCATGCGTAGTCCACCCTGATAGCATCCCGTATGCGGGAAAGTCACTTATTGTCCACATAAGAACCGCCCGCATCGTAAAATTTTTCTTCCTTGAAATATCATACGTACGAACCCCATTAAACCACAATTCCTTCAACTCCGCTATTAGAGGCTGCAAAAACACATCAAGGGACCGCTTCGGATGCTTGGGACCAGGGACTAATATACTCATGAATAGAAATTCTCTTTGCATGCACATGTCTGGGGGAAGGTTGTAAGGCGTTAAGATTACTGGCCATAAAGAATATTGCCTACCAGACATACCAAATGGACTAAATCCATCTGTGCAAAGACCAAGATATACATTCCGTTTCTCTCTAGCAAAGTCGGGGTGTACCGTCTTAAAATGTTTCCACGCTTTTGCATCTGACGGATGATTGACCTCCCCATCTGTCTGCAAATGATCAGCATGCCATCTCATGGATGCAGCAGTCCTTTCCGAGTGATACAATCTTTTCAACCTATCGGTTATTGGAAGATACCACATCCTTTGGTACGGCACCCTATTACGACCAGCACCTTGCGGTTTATACCGTGGCTTATGGCAAAAACGACACTCCTGCAACTTGTCATCATCTTTCCAATAAATCATGCAATTGTCTACACAAACGTCTATCATCTCAGAAGGTAACCCAAGACTAAAAACCAGCTTTTGTATCTCATAGTAACTCTCAGCAGCTAAATTATCTTCAGGCAAAATCTCCTTAATCAAATCAGCCCAATCATCCATGCAAACCTCACCTAAGTTATGATCAGTTTTAATGGTCATCATCCTAGCTGCCAAGGACAATTTAGAGTGCCCATCTCTACATCCATCGTAGAGTGGCTGATTTGCAGCATCTAACATATCATAAAATCTCTTGGCATCTAAATTGGGTTCCTCGTCGTAAATATTACTATCATGACCAGCAGCTAGAAATGTACCCGTGTTTTCATGAAATGCATCTGTAACCATCTTATGAATCCTATCATGATCACCATATTCACCATGATCATCAACTTGATGCACATTATTTGACTCAGCATCAATATAAACTGCTTGGTTATTACTGCTACTACTAGCAGCATTTCCCCATGCCCTTCTTCATGATTATACCAAATATAGTAGTGCGGAAAAACCCTCTATTTAATAGATGCGACCACACTTTTGAGATACGAAGAAATTTTCTATTCATGCATTTTTTACAAGGATAGTACATCATACCACTTTCAACGGTAATTTGCAAACTTCCCGCCTGATACATGAATCCTTCTAGCCTGTCTTGAAACTCCTTCGTCAGCGATCCCTCCGAATCTTTACGATTATACATCCAACTTCGTAATTCGTATATTGACATTTTTCTTTTCGGTATATAAGAAAATATTTTTTCCTTTTCAGAAAAAAAAATAAAAGATATGGAAAAAGTGTTTAACAAGCATTTTTTTTTTGAAGAGTTTTTTTGTAGGTGAAGAGAGAAGTATTTGTTTTTGTGGTTTTCATTGTGAAGTGTAGGTTCTATATATAGACTTGATTTTTTTTACATCGAATTACCAACGAATTAACAAGAAATATTTTCGTGGCAAAAAACCCAGTAAAACACGTTTTCATCTACTTTATTTTCCTCTCTAATACGTTGGTATATTGCTTCGAATTATTTTCTCGCTAATTCGTTGGAATTTACGACGAAATTGCAAGGAATCCACGACAAATATGATTCGTCGTTAATTCGTCGTTATATAACGAACGACGACACTATATTACGTCGTTAATTCGTCGTAAATTTATTGGTATTTACGACGAATTTACGACGATTTATTTTTGTCCCTCTTTACGACGAATTACCGATGTTTATCGTTTTTCTCGTAAATTCGTCGTTAATTCAATGCTAATTTGCTACGATTTATTTTCCTCGTAAAAACTCGTGGCAAAAGCCATGTTTTCTTGTAGTGCAAATAGGGCCCATACCAATGACTCCCGTGCTCCTAATCTGAACATGCCAACTTTTTTCCAACTCCGTCTCATATGCCCCACATGACTCTTCTTCCGGCTCATTGCGATTAGGGATTTCTTCAAAGGCCAAAAATGTCGCGCCGAAGTCTTCCTCCCTCCAGATCTATTCAGCTCTGGATGACTTTGCCGCCTAGCACGTCTTGCCTTTCTTTGTGCAAGAGTACTCATCCATGAGTCTCGAACCTCAGCACAATGCTCATGAAGTCATGCTGTCATTTTGTAAGTCTATGACACGGTCTTGATTTCTTTTATTCCACGCTTCATGCTTTTTATTTCTGCCGTGTCTTGATCCTCCTCTTGCGTCTTTTCCGAGTTGCGTCATTCTCATGGCTTAATCTCGACTTCTACTTCCTCGCGAAGCTTGCTAGTGGAAAAAAGACATTGAAAATTAAATTCGCAAGGTTTGGTTGCAAAAGTGGACAGTTTTATAGATTAGTTACCACCGATAATGAATTGGACTTTTAGAGTTTATGATCCACTGCATAGGTTACATTTTTCTATCTCAGACCTCTTGGTTAAGGCAGTGGCAAGAGCGTGAGCCTCAAATTCGATTGTGCTCTTACACAATTTTCTTTTCTTTAAGCTCCGTCATTGCTGTCCTTAAATACATTATATTTTCCCGAAAGTTGAGATTGATATACACAATAGTAACTCGTTACATGCTCTAACTCTAGTAACAACTTCTTCTTATCCTTATCCATTTCAGCAACTTGTTTTGATCCAAGTGATAAAAAAATCAACCAGAAATTATCACTAAAAAAATCATGCGTCCCATAACAACTAAACAAGTGATAAAATCAACCAGAAATTATTTGTTGTCACATCATTGTTAATTTCCTTGTTTCTTCTTTACTCTTTGGTTTTAATGTTTTTGGTGCACCTCAACAAAAAATGCTAATAATGGTCATGTGGAATTAGAGATGAAATTTTCAATCTCATGAGGTATCAAATATTTCAGATCATTCAGTTCGTCTTGGTAGTTATTTATGTAAAATCGAAAAATTGAAAGAAATTAAATATACTGTCAATTTGCTCTTTGCGCCACATAGTCTCTTAAAATTATATATCTTTAATAACGGAAACGAAAAAGACATGCAAAACAATAAAAAAAAGGGAGCAAAATTCGCATGTCTTTTTTTTTGGACTTTAACAAGATTCGTATGTCCTAACAGATTATCAATAACATAAAAATTGTTCCAAGCTTTCACGTACAGCATCTCTCTCTCCCTCTCTCTCTCTATTTAAACGAAAACCAAAGCAAAGGAAATAGAATAATAATATCCTTTTCCTTTTCCCCCCAAACTCAGACTTCTTCGTGAAATTGGAAAAACTCTAAAGTTCAAAAAACTAAAAATAAGAAGGAAATACTCTGACTTGAGAAAATGAGTTCGCTTGTTCTAATTGTACTAGTCTTTGTCCTCAACTGTTTGGTTATGTTCACCAATGGTGGCATAACAAGCAAGTACGTCAGGAGGCTAGAAGGAACCATTGACATGCCTCTTGACAGTGATGTTTTTCATATTCCTCCTGGTTATAATTCTCCTCAACAGGTATATGTTTTTATTTTCAACAATTTTTTTAAAGTTTTTTTGTAGGTTATGGTTATGTTTATGATAATGAAATTTGGAAGCTTTTTTTTTTTTTTTTTTTTTTTATTTTTCTCCCGGTGTTTTAGTTAGCTTTCCAATTTAATATTAGGTATCACTTTTTTGTTTTTTAAATGTTGTTCTAATGGTGGAAGAAAATATATTACTGGACCATGCTGATCGACTCAAGCTTTGCTTATTGGAAGTTTATAAAGTTATATTTACTTTTCATTTCATCTCTTCATTGTTAAACAATTGATCTAAAATAAGTTTTCCACAAAAAATTAAAGGTGCATATAACACAAGGAGACGTAGAAGGAAAGGCAGTGATAGTGTCTTGGGTGACACAAGAAGCAACAGGATCTAACACTGTCCTTTATTGGAAAGAGAATAGCTCCATAAAGCTCAAAGCCCATGGCAAATCCAAGACTTACAAGTTCTTCAACTATACTTCTGGTCACATCCACCATTGCCCCATCAGAAAATTGGAGGTTCACCATCATAATTAAGATCATCATCATCTTCTTTTTTTTTTTTATCATCATCATCTTTACTATTGTTGTTTTATATGATGATGTCTCTTCTTGCAGTATGACACCAAGTACTACTATGTGGTAGGTGTGGGACAAACAGAACGCAAGTTCTGGTTCTTCACTCCTCCTGAAGTCGGTCCTGACGTTCCCTACACGTTTGGTCTTATTGGTAATTTTCCTAAACCATATTCACTGTTTTAACAAAAATGTAATTTAGTAGCCTCTCATGGACTTTAAGTCTTTAACCATAAGTTGTATTTGCAGGGGATCTTGGGCAGACTTTTGACTCAAACATAACCTTAAGACATTATGAGAAGAACCCAACAAATGGGCAAACAGTTTTGTATCTCGGGGATCTCTCGTACGCTGATACTTATCCAAATCACGACAATACAAGATGGGACACTTGGGGACGATTTGTTGAGAGAAGCACAGCTTATCAGCCCTGGATTTGGACAACAGGAAACCACGAACTCGATTTTCCCCCAAAGATTGTAAAGCTTCTATCTTACTCCATTAATGTTTTGGTGGTGGGTTAAACAAGCTTAATTTGCTTGGATTAGATTGAAATGGATTGTTTTCATGACATTTTCAGGGAGAAACCAAACCGTTTAAACCATTCACACGAAGGTACCATACTCCTTACCGATCATCAGGCAGTACAGAAACATTCTGGTACTCGATAAAGAGAGGACCGGCTTACATAATCGTGCTAGCTTCATATTCAGCATATGGTAAAATCACCTTAAAATCTCTTGATAACTTGCAATACACGTAAATCCCAAGACTAACAAGACCCAAGTATTAATCCATCATTTCTTGGACAGGCAAATACACACCGCAATACACATGGCTCGAAGAAGAGTTCTCAAAGGTTAACAGAACGGAAACTCCATGGTTGATCGTTCTGATGCATTCACCGTGGTACAACAGCTATGATTACCATTACATGGAAGGCGAAACCATGAGGGTGATGTATGAGCCGTGGTTTGTCAAGAACAAAGTAGATGTTGTTTTTGCGGGTCACGTCCATGCCTACGAAAGATCTGTAAGATTAAAAAACTTTTGGCTCCTCATGTCTCTTTAAACTATTTTTATTGAGAAATCTTAGCTAATGTGAAACCAGGAACGCGTATCAAACATAGAGTACAACGTGGTTAACGGGATTTGCTCTCCAGTGAAAGATCTATCTGCTCCGTTTTACATCACCATTGGTGATGGAGGCAATCTTGAGGGATTGGCCACCAAGTAAGCTATAAACACTTGTGCTCATTGCAACCAATTTTTGATTAGATTTAGTAAGAAGATGTGTTTTGAATGTGTGATCACGGTTTCTGCAGTATGACTGAGCCTCAGCCTAAGTACTCTGCCTTCAGAGAAGCTAGCTTCGGGCACGCAATTTTCTCAATAAAGAACAGGACGCACGCTCACTATGGATGGCACAGGAACCAGGATGGTTACTCCGTGAAAGGAGACACAATGTGGTTCTGTAACAGATTCTGGCATCCCATAGATGATTCTCCTTGTTCTGATTCTTGAGAATCACAGAATTCTATTTGTATGCATCTCTTTGATTCAATAACCATGATGGGTGAGTTATTTGGCTATGGACTGCTTTAATTGTTGTATTATTGTAACAAAAGGGACAAATTACAACAACAACAAAAATGACATGTATGCGAATTTACAAAAATATGGTTTCTTTTCCTTTTTCTTTTTGCACTGACAAGTCTTTTTGTGGGAGAAGACAAAAGAAATCCTTAGGTTACACGATGCGTAATAGCTAATTAATCAATAAACTTCATGTTGACACAACAAAAAAGAAGCTCTGAACCTTTAAAACCATAAAAAAACATGAGAGTTTAAAAAAGAATTCAAATGAAGTACATGGTTATTGGTCAATTGGTGGACGATAAAAGTAATATTATATGTAAGATATTATTTATTTCGTTAATATTTTGTTAATATTATATGTAAGATATCATTTATTTCTTACATATAATTTTAGATTTTGTTGTTCTCAAATATTTTTACAGTAATGTCCAATATCGACTAAATATAAATGCGAAAGCAATATTAGAAGCGGAAAATTGGAAAATTGTGAAGAGGATTGTGAGAGATAAACGCCATCAAAAGAGCCGGAACCTTCCCTTCAATCCTCCCATATTCCGACATGCCAGATTGATGCCTCTTGAATTAATTATGGGTTAGTTAGTGAACTTGGGTGGTGCTATAAGAATTCCATGAGAAGAACCATTACCAGAAGATAAGGATGCCGATGGAGTCTTTGAGCACTACATGCGGAATTGGATGCATTTATTTGGGCAATGTCGTGTCTGAAAGAAAGGAACTACAGATAATTCGGTATGAGACAGACTGCTCGGATCTAATTCGGATGTTAGAAGACCCTCTGGATTGGCCCTCGTTTAAGGCAGAGTTAAACTACCTAGTATCTCTGAAAAGATCTTTTGTGAGTTTTGAGCTATGTTGGATTTCTCGCACACTTAATGTCGAAGCGGATATCTTTACAAAAGAGGCGCGAAATCGTGATACTATTTTTTCTCATGTAAATTACACTCGATCGATAGAGTCGGATCCATTGGATCTGCGATCTACCGGCCAAACTTAATTTATAATGTATGGGGTTAGTTGAAAAAAAGAAGCGAATCAAAGAGGAAGAAAGTTTCTGAACACGTTTTTTTTAACCAATGAAAGTCATCAAAAGACAGAACTCCATAAGTGGAAGATTCAAGTAAAAGCCAGCTTTGAGTTTCAAAATATTAACGAAATAAATAATATCTTAGAGATCCTTAGCAATCAAAATCTCACATTACATCAAATAAGTTTCATCTAATAAGCAGAGTATAGATTTGACCATATCACACATTCATAGATTCATAACACATCTTCTTCCAGAATTTAAATTGGGAAGCTAACTAAACAGCAACATGAACAATTGGAGGAAAAGTAGCAACAGTAACCAAAAACACAAAGCTTCGAGATTTAATAAATAAATAGTGTTGGTCATATTTTTTTGGGTTAATTTGGTGTATGTCCATATTGGACTTAATATTGAAGAATATACTTATGTAAAACATATAATAAAGCACGTAACCAAAAATACTATTTTTTTAATCATTTTTACTTTTCAAATAACAAAATAGTGTAGTTCACACATTCAAATAATATAGAACACAATATTCAAATCATGTTGAATAAAGGATCGGCGCTGATACATAGAAGATTTATAAATCTTTGGGTCGTCAAATTACATAATTTGGCTAGGAAGAAAAGAGAGATAAGAAACAGTGACCATGAAATCTGGAAAAAAATTTGTGAGAAAAAAAGAAGAAAAGCGTGCAAAGAGAGAGAGGGTAGTAGTATTGTATTTAAAACATAAATTATACAGTATATTATAGCCAATACAATACAATAGTCACACAATTAATTTATAATTTTTTGGTGGTTATTTGTACCAATTTCTCTAATTTTTTGACGGCATGAATAGTATAAAAATTTTACAAGTTAATTTAGCTGACGGAAACGAAAAAGACATGCAAAACAAAAGGGAGCAAGATTTGCGTGTCCTAACAGATTATCAAGAACATAGAAAGTGTTTCAAGCCTTCACATACGGTATCTCTCTCTATTTAGGTCAAACAAAACCAAAGCAAAGGAAATATAATCATAAACGAAACAGAATTTGATACGACTCAATCTTAGAGATCGGTCAAGTCTAATATACATTTCACATTTCTTCTTGCATAAATATATTTCTCCTTAGTTCTACTAGTCTTTGTCAGTAAGATCAATAACTTTAGGTCATCATGTCTCTTTAAAATTAAACTATTGTTATTGTGTAACCATGAACGTGTATCAAACATATATAGCTTACAACGTGGTCAACGGCATTTGTAGTCCAGTCAAAGATCAATCTGCTCCAATCTACATTACCATTACCAAGTAAGCTATAATTAAACACTTATGATCATTGGGTTTTCGATATGATGAATTTTGAATGTGTGATCATGGTTTATTGCTGTTTTGCAGTGGGATCTCTCATTCGCTGATCAATATATCATATCAGAGGGCCTCTCTTTGGATAAGAAAATCTGAGAAAATGGGTCGTGTGCAAGATCTATGTACCGTTGTTCTTGTTCTTGGTTGGTCTTGAACAACTTAGTGATGCTTTGTAATGGAGGCATAAAGATATGTCAGGAGATTAGAACAAGCTGTTGATATGCCTCTTGATATCCATGTCTTATGTGTTCCTCAAGAGGCATATCAACGGTTCCTTCTAATCTCCTGAGATATCTACCTGTTGTGCCTCCATTACAGAGCAGCACTAAGCTGTTCAGATCTAAACCCAAGACAAGAGCAATGGAACATAGATCTGATCCATTTATCTCAGGAAGCACTCTTCTTTTTGACCTACCGTATCTTCCAAGCTAAGTATCAAACTGTCTTCAAACGGCTCAGTGTTTGCGTCAGTGAAACCCGATTCCTCACAACAACATTCCCTCTGAGTGAAAACTTGAATCTGCAATATGAAGTAGAAGAATCATGAAGATCACAAGTAAAACAATCAGAAACGAATACGACCAGAAGATAGCCTATCAGAACTAGTTACATTTACGTGTGCCTTGCTTAATGGTGATAAGTGTGTATTGAAACATTATAATCAATTATCGTTATTTTAAATATATTGTGATTAAACTTAATTGAAAATCCCTTATTTTAATGTATAAACGAAATATAAGTAGTTGTACTAAGAGCAGCTCACAAGAACATGTATACTAGTTCAAATCGCATCATGTATATCATATGATATGATATTGACAAAAAAAAACAAAAAACAAAAAAAAATAACTATATAAAGAACCCTATAAAGAAAGGGTTAATTAACTCAATAACCATATTGGGCTTAGATATTAAGAATATAGTCATAGCAAAATAGAAATATAGAAAGTAACCATAGCTTATTTTTTATGACGAAAATACCCTTGTGAAAAGAGAGAAAGAGAGAGATAGAGAGGTTTGTGCTATTTTCTCGGGCATGTACTGTTTTGTAGGCAGTTCTATACTATTTTATATCGAGAGTTCTGTACTATTTTTCCTTGGTAAATATAACTGTAATTGATTTTGTATGTTGTTTTAATTTCATACTATTATTTAATTGAAAGTTATTTGACATACAATGATTTTTGAATTTGGCAAAACAAACACGTTATTCTTAAATAGATCTATCATTAATAAAGAAGCCAGAAAATAGTACAAAATATCGAACTATACTATAAACTATAATTTTAATTTGAGTAAACTGAGTATATTTAACTTAAAAATGGTGTTGTTAAACATATAGTTCACAATTAAATAGACAATTAAGATATTCTAAATCCTAAAAACTATACCCTAAACTGTAAAAACTATACCCGACATCCCACATATTTTTAAAGTTCTTCTATTGTATTTTATGTTATATTATATAGTATAGAATAAAGAAGTTCTTCAATTACGTTTTTATTTTATTTGTATTTGATGGATTTTTCTTCCCAAATCATTTTGATATTGCAGTAGTTATGCAAATAAATTACCCATACTTACAGCTAATGTGCATTACCCATACTTACAGCTAGTGTGCAGTACATACTAATCAGTTTAAACATTAACATTAAACAACGTGAATAACACATAGTACAAAAAAATATATAAAAACTTATAGTACAGTAGAAAAAATATAGTACAGTCTGAGACGAAATGGTTTTATGGTGGCTAATCTCCACCTGGAAATCGTGACTCGCTGTCGCACCGGCATCCCGTTTCTCGGGCCGTGTTTTTTCACAACCAACAAATCTTCAGACTATGAAGCTCAACCTGCCACACCGACAAACCAGTAAACCTGAACCGCCGCTTCCTCTGATTTATACAAGCCCACAAGGTTTTCTCCGATAACAATTGCCTGCAAATTCCAGAACAAATATATTGTAAAGCAAGACAATGTACCATGTCTCAGTTAAAACCGTGAAAAAATAGTATAGCACTATAATAGAATATTATTTCAATATAGAACGACATCTTTCTAGTAACATATATCCAATTATGAACAATAATTATGCAAAACATTGTTCATGATTACTACGATGGACAAAATTGCAATTGAATGATCTCAGTGAGAAGTATTGTTTTTATTTTACTAAGATTTTGTGATATCGAATTGTATATACACACACATGTAGAAATATATAAAATAGAACATCGTACTATTCTATGAACGCAAAATCAGTATGTAGAATAACCATTGCCAGAAAACCAAAATAGTATAGTCAACGTTTTAGGGTGACGTTACCTAATGCTAGTGTTCTTCTATGAGCGTCCAGTAGCTTGTATCTACTGCAAATTAAGACACCCAACAATCCAAAACTCTTTAAAGTTTATTACTTTTGCATCAATTCAGTCACTAAAAGTACCACAAAATATAAATGATCATCAATATGAAAACCAATGGGGCAAGAATTCGTATAACGAAAGAGTATGGTTCTAATTAGTAGCAGCGTAAGTTTCCCTAAATACTCAAATTAAAACCAAAACAGAAAACTCACGGAAGTTCTTCCTAGTTTGGGTTTGGATCAAATTTTGAGAAATTGAAAAGGAACAAATAGAAATCGAACATACAGTGACGAGAATGAAAGAGAAGCACCTTACGCAACCGGATAATTGAAAATTGAGGTGGGAATTGAAGTCTGGTGGTTGTTGGTGACGCGTAAACACCTTAGATTGAGACGACGAAGAAGAAAATTGGGTGACGAGAAGTGGAGATAATTGCAGAAGGATGTGTTTCTCCACGGCAAGGCCGCCATCGTTGTCGGAGCTATTCACCGATGCTTCCATCATTCAAATCCACCCCCAGTAATCCAGATTCGAAAACAAATTAGGGATTTCTTATCCTCCTCCCCTGTCCTTGATATCTAACACAGAGCATGACTGCAACTGTCTTGAGTTGAGAGAATGAGAGAGATGATCTGAGTTTGGGTTGAGAGAAGCTCGACAGAAGAAGGAGATGATGTGTGGTTAGCGACGCGGAGAAGAAGTACAAGAGAGAAGAAGGAAAAGAAAAAAAAGGAAGTAAGGTTAGTTTTGTCATTACTACATATTATAAAGAGAATATTCTAACCAAAGGTTTATTATGGTTACGTGTTTAATTTATCTTCCAATATAGCTATAGAGTGCAATTTCCCTTATTTTATTTATTTATTTCCATCTTTTCTTTTTGAAAACGATTTTTATTTATTTCCATCTTAACGGCATTATTTTGTTTTTCAATTTATGTGGTTGTAAACAAAATCAAGAAGAAAAGACAAGTTAGTTGACGAAAATAAATAAACAGAGACAAGAAAAAGAAAAGCATTGATTCGTGTAATAATAAAATCTTCGAAGCGATCACATATGCTATCTGCCTATTTTAGTCAAAACAAACAAAGAAGTAATAAAGGAAATTCAATAATTGTAGATAACTCAAATGAAATACAATTAATATAATATCTTTTTATATTAATATACTTAAAAGAAAATACATTAACTCGATCGAAACAGACATGGCTCCATCTAAGTTCAGTAACGAATATTCCGTAGCTCAAGCCAACACATGCACTCTATCTTCTTTATGCAGAAATATCGACGTCTTTATAACAAATGCTCAGAGGACTTCTTCTCTCTTCACATCGGAGAAAAAGAAAAATCATTAGATAATCTGAGAAAATGGGTCGAGAATCAGATCTATCTTACCGGGAAAAACAACATCTTAAATCTTGCAGGAGACATTCCGCAAAAACCACTAAATTAATTTTTGAAGCTTTACAAGTTTAATCTCCTTACTTATTATAAGTAACTCTCTTTCTCTCTCTTACTAGAGAACAAAAAGTTGGTCCTTTTTCTAACTCGTGATGTTACTAATATTAGGGAATATATCCCACATCACATCGGAAGTTGGAAGGGATCTAAAGTAATATATAAGGGGTATGGGTTAATCCACTTATCGCCAATTGGTTTTGAGTTGGAAACCCATGTAACTTAACATGGTATCAGAGCCCGATTCGCACACTCTCGTAACCCTGGCCCAAGAGTGGTCTGATTAGAGTTTATCTCGGCCCATAAGTGGTTTTTGCCCCTCGATCCGAAATTGATGGTCATGGCGAGATTAATGGCTAGAAAGGCCATTATCTCGAGGGGGGTATTGGGACTAGTAGAGGTTAATGAGGCATAAGGCCTTAATCTCTAGAGAGTATGTGTAAGATGTCCCACATTGGAAGTTGGGAGGGACCTTGACTAATATATAAGTAACTTGAGCCAATCCTCTCATTGCCAATTGATTTTGAGTTGGAAGGCCATGTAACTTAATATGGTATCAGAGCCCGATCCACGCAATCCAACCCGATCCATCATCGATATGTGACCCAAAGATGGTCCGTCGATCAATGCCCAAACATACCGAGATTAATGGCCAAGAGCCATCATCTCGAGGGGGCGTATTAGGGAATATATCCCACATCGGAAGTTGGAAGGGATCTAAAGTAATATATAAGGGGCATGGGCCAATCCACTTATCGCCAATTGGTTTTGAGTTGGAAGCCCATGTAACTTAATAACTAAGGGCCTGACTGGTTTAACCGCAGCTGTTGCGGTTGCGGTTGCGGGAGTTTGTGGAAGCTGACGATTGCGGTTAACAGCGTTATTATGCGGGTTGTACGACTGGCACAACGGTTAGAAACGGGTGCATTTGCGGGATATTTACGACTGGTTAACTTGCGGATGTAGTAGCGGTTAAATAATAAATTAACAATATAAATAAATTTTATAACTATAAAAAATATTAAAAACCATATTATTATTAAAAAACTATAAAATTATTAATTAAACATAATTATTTATAAAAATTATTATATTTATTTTTCATTTTTTTTAGTTTGGATGAAAGTTATGATTTTAATAGAGAAATTGTTTTTTTTGTATGGAGATGTTAGATGAAAAGAATTTTAGTTGTTATATATATATTAGTGATGAAGAGAAAATTTATCAAAATAATTAGAGTTTATAGATCTTATACATATAAAATTATGAAAGATTGTTAATGAATATTAATTAAAAATATCAAATTTATTTATTTATTTGTAATTATAATATTCAAATCTGATTTTTTTTAAGTTTCTTATATATATATATATCTTAATTTTAAATAAATTTTTTGTTGTTTTAATTTTTAATTTTTTTAGTTATCCACCCGCAATCGCTCGCAACCGCAAACGCTAGCTGGAAGGAGCTTTTGATTTTGAGCGATACAAAGCAGTTTGAAGCGGTAGAAAGCATTTTGTGTGATTGTTGTCAAACGCCAACAACCGCTACCACCCGCAAAAGCTGCGTTTGCGGGTGCTTGTGGGAGAATCAATCAAGCCCTAAAGAAGCATTTGACGAAAGTAGATAAAAAAATGCCACATGGGTGAAAGATCGGATCGTCCTCTTTGCTTTAACTGCAAAACAACAAACTTTCACGAGAAAATGTGTCAAGAAAACAAAGTATAGAAGGGTTTTCTTGTATTGATTGTAGATGGTCTTACAGCTCTATATATACATTACCGATTTGCCTTAAGCGATAATTACAAATAATGGAAATATGCCTAACTTATGAACATCTCAATATTCACAGCAATATATGCGTATATACGTAACGTGATACACACGCATATCTTAACACCCCCCTCAAGGCGGAGCGTGAAGGTCCTGAACGCCCAACTTGAGAAGAACGTTGTCAAACTCGCGACGTCCGAGGGCCTTAGTCATAATGTCTGCAAGCTGTAACGTAGTAGAAACATGCTTAGTCGTGATCGTGCCATCAACAATCTTGTTGCGAATAAAATGACACTCTGTCTCGATATACTTAGTTCGCTCATGGAATACTGGATTGGCAGTGAGATGAATCGCGGACTTGTTATCACAATTCAGTGGAATAGGTTGATCATGCGAGACACCTAGACTGAGAAGTAAAGACTTGATCCAAATGATTTCTTTTAAAGTGAAGGACATTGCCCGATACTCTGCTTCTGTTGAAGACAGTGAAACCGTTGGTTGTTTCTTTGTCTTCCATGATATCGGTGACTGGCCAAGCTGAATAAACCAGCCAGTGACTGATTTCCGTGTAAGTGGGCACCCAGCCCAGTCAGAATCACACCACGCAGTGAGCGTGAGTGGACAATCTGCTCTAAGAAGGATCCCTTGTCCGGGGTTACCATTAATGTAACAAATTACCCTTAAAGTCGCGTCCCAATGAGCTACCTTAGGGCATTTCATGAACTGTGACAAGACATGGATAGAGTATGATAATTCCGGTCTTGTGACACCAAGATAAATAATACGCCCAACTAGTCGTCGATACTTAGCTGGATCCGGCATATCTTCACCATCATCTAATGCCAGACGGTGATTCTGTTCAAGAGGGAAACTTACTGGTTTCGCACCAAGTAGACCAACTTCGGCAAGGACATCAAGCGCATACTTCCGCTGACACAAGTAGATTTCAGAAGCGTTTCTCGCAACCTCAATACCTAGGAAGTATTTCAAAACGCCCAAATCCTTCATGCGGAAACATGATCCAAGATAGTCTTTGAAATCCTGCACTTTCGAAGAAGAGCTTCCATTAATAATCAGATCATCAACGTATATGAGAACATGTAACCGTGTACCGTCCTTTGTATAAGTGAACAGCGAGTAATCTGCCGGAGACTGTTCGAAACCATAATCTGTCAAAGCCTTTGTTAACTTCTCAAACCAACACCTTGGTGCTTTTTTTAAACCTTAAAGAGACTTTCTTAGACGAAGAACTTTGGACTTGTCGTCACAATGAAATCCCGGAGGCAGTCGCATATAGACCTCCTCATGTAAATCACCGTGGAGAAATGCATTATGGACTTCCATTTGATACACTTCCCAATTCAAGGCATCTGATTTTTCAAGAAATCATCGCACCGTTGTCATCTTGGCAACCGGCGCAAACGTTTCATTGTAGTCATCACCAGCAATTTGATTATTCCCAAGAACAACGAGACGAGCCTTGTAGCGTTCAATGGTGCCATCAGAGTTGTACTTGATTCGATAAACCCACTTGCATCCAAGTGTTTTCTTGCCTTTGGTCAACGTTTCAACTGTCCATGATTGATTGTCTTCTTGTGCAACCACTTCGTCCTTCATAGCAAATGTCTAGACATCATCTTTAATAGCCTGAGAATAATATTGCGTTTCAACATTAGTTTTGATGGCGTGGAGGTATGCTTGATGAGAAGCCGAGAACCGATCGCAACTAACAAAATCTGAGAGAGGATACAATGATGTAGACTCTGGAGCAGGCATTGTAACTACTTTGTGGAGAAGATAATCTTGGAATCGGATCGGGGAACACGTGTACGAAACCCACAACCAAGCTGTACTGGGGGCGTATCTGTTTGTAATTCAGCCGGTGATGTCTCTGCGGACTGATCGGAAAGATCAACAACAGGTGTGCCGCTGTCATCATTTGTCACGAGATCACGATGAGGTGAGGCGTCCACAGAGTCAGTTGTAGCTGAGGGATCTATATGTATCGGAGGAGTAGATTCAACCATAAACTCATCATCAACTGTAGTGAGAGGTAGAGAAGGAGGCTAAACACGTGAAGATGAAACAACAACATTCTGAAAGGTAAAGTCATTCTCGCAAAACAGAACATCACGTGAAACCGACACCTTCTTTGTGCGTGGATCATATACTCTCCAGCCTTTCTTGCCAAATGGGTAGCCTATGAAGACACACTTCAGACTACGTGTAGCGAATTTATCACCACCATGAGCTCGGTTGTGAACATAACAAAGAGAGCCGAAGACTCTGAGATGATCAAGTGGTGGAGGTCGTTCGTAGAACATTTCAAATGGTGTTTTGCCGGCAAGTATACTGGATGGTGTCCGATTTATGAGATAGCAGGCCGTCAAAGCACAGTGCCCCCAAAATTCAATAGGTAGATGAGCCTGAAACCGAAGAGCGCGAGCCATATTGAGTATGTGTCGATGCTTGCGTTCCACACGTTCGTTCTGTTGTGGAGTTGAAACACACGAAGTTTCATGAATGATCCCTTTCTCTTTAACGAAGTCAGATAAACAAATAAATTCAGAGCCATTGTCGCTTCTAATGGTTCGAATTTTCTTGTCAAACTGTCGTTCAATGAGAGCTACAAACGTTTTTAACGATGATTGAGCTTCAAGTTTCGATGGCAACAAATAAATCCATACTGCTCTTGTGTAATCATCGAGAATGGTAAGAAAGTATCTGGAACCACACATGGCTGGAGTTCGATATGGACCCCAGAGATCGCAGTGAATAAGTTGAAAAGCATCGGTAGTTTTATTGCAACTTAAGGGAAACACATCACGAGTTTGCTTTGCGCGGATACAAATCTCACACGCTTTGCTATCAAAATCTTCAAAACCAGAAAAACTAGAAAGACTATATAACTTTGATACAACTTTAGAAGTTGGGTGTCCTAAACGCTTATGCCACACACTGGGAGACACCTTTTCAGCTTGTCCCATCGCACCAGCAAACTCCATTCCTCTAAAGAAGTACAATCCATTGAGTTGTTCACCCGCTTCAATCAGGGTCCTCGTGATGCGGTCCTGAACAACACACAGTTTATCGGTCAGTTGAAAAACACAGCCACTGTCTCGAGCTAGCTGAGAGACTAATATCAGATGACAGCTCAAACCATCAATAAAGAATACATTCTGCAACCGTAACTGACTGCCTAAATTAACTGTTCCTTGTTGCTTTGAAACTGTGAATCGACCATCTGGTAGCTTAATGAGAACAGGATTCATGATTCGTATTTCAGCCAAATAATCAATGCTTCCGGTCATGTGATTTGAAGCTCTTGTATCATAAATCCAAGTTTCAGAGAAGGAGTTAACTGAGAGACGTGGTTGTCCGTCGATATTGCGTTCTGCCAGCATCGCCATGAGCCCTTTCCATTGTGCATCCGTAAGTCTACTCATACCGATGCGGTCGTCATCGGTAACAGTTGCATGAGCAGCATGACTCGTGCTTGGAGCTGTTGTCACGGCGTTAGCAGAACTAGAAGCTCTGTTTCGGGGCACCACCACCACTTGATTTGGTGCGGTGGAATCGCGATTCCGTGGATGGTCTCCCCACCATGGTGGATAGCCAATGGTGCGGAAGCATTGCTCAGCAACATGCCCATTTCTTCCGCAACTCTTGCACGTGCCAGTTACCGCTCTAGATCGATATTTGTCAGCAGCACCACGATTGCGGGGTACGACTTGGGCTGCAAAGCTAACCCCATCAATGCGACTGCCAGATGCCACAGTTGTTATTCTGTTGTCTTCGTCTTGAGTGAGTGTCAAATAGACATCATCAAGCGACGGGAATGGTACTCGAGAGATCAAAGCAGAGCGAAGTTGTGTGTATGCATCGTCAAGGCCACGCACAAACTCATACACACGATCTTCTTCTCTTTCCTTTGCAAGTTCAGTACCAATATCACACACGCATAACCCACACTTACAAGTGTGGAGGCGTCGATAGTCGTTCAGCATTGTCCATAGCTGAGTCATGTATCCATAGTATGCCTCGATAGATCTGCCATTCTGTCGAGCCATCGCCAAATCAGCCTTGATTCTCCCAATCTTGGCCACATTCTTCACCGAGAAGCGTTTTTGAATATGCTCCCACAAATCTTTACCGACATCAGCCGCTTGTAAAGTAGTCCGCAACGATGGATCCACAGTAAGTTTGATCCACGAGACCACCAATGCGTTGTTACAACGCCAATCTTCGAGATCTGCAGAATTCTCAGCCGGCTTAGGTATTGTGCCGTCGAGAAATCCAAACTTCTTCCGAGCCATCAGCGCGAGGCGTATGTTTGCTGACCACTCGTCATAGTTTGGTCCACGAAGGAGAGGCTGAGAGATGACACAGCCAGGATTATCACTTGGCGATAGATCGTAAGGAGAGATGGTTCGTCGGGATGTAGCCATCGTCTCTTGTGTTGCAGCGGCCACGGGTAGAAGTCCAGTATTAGCCATGGAGTTTTAGAAAATAGATAGAGGATCGGAAAAATAGGGTTTGTATTTCGGATTACCCTAGAGAATCTCTAATACCATGTCAAGAAAACAAAGTATAGAAGGGTTTTCTTGTATTGATTGTAGATGGCCTTACAGCTCTATATATACATTACCGATTTGCCTTAAGCGATAATTACAAATAATGGAAATATGCCTAACTTATGAACATCTCAATATTCACAGCAAGATATGCGTATATATGTAACGTGATACACACGCATATCTCAACAAAATGTTATTTTGAAACTCAAAGCTGGTTTTTACTTGAATTTTCCACTTTTCTTTGTGTCTTTGGACTTCATTGATAAAACAAACCTTTCACTCGGCATACCCTTTTCATCGTCCACCAATAGCATATGCCTTGCTTGATGATAAAGTGTATTGAACCATTATAATCAATTATCGTTTGTTTTAAATTGTGATTAAATTTATTATAAAATCCCTTATTTAATGTACAAAAGAAATAGAAAGTAGTTGTACTAAGAGACAGCTATTTCAACAGAACATGTATACTAGTTCAAATCGCATGATGTATGATATGATATTGACCAAAAAAAAATAAAAAAAAAATAACTACGTAAAGAAACCATGTCAAGTGGGACTTGTGCTAAAAACCTAAAATGAAAATGATACTAGTGTAGAAAGGAGAACGATTAATCTCGAATTTTTTTTGTTACCATAAATTTCAAAGTTCAAAACATAATAAGAAATCACAAGCAGAAATGGCTAAACATCAGCCAAAACCAACAAAAAACAGAACAAAGACCTCGGTTTAATCTCGAGTCTTTTTTTCTGAATATATTTCATTGATATAAAAAGTGCTATAAATTTTAACCCAAACAAAAAAGGTGCTATAAACGCATATAACATGGGAACCCAAACAAGGTCAGATGGGTGATGACATTTACAGGTGACTAGGTGAGCTCCATAGCCTTAAAAAATGGGCCAGAGAAGGGATTTCACTTCCAAAATGTTTTTACTTTAAAAAAAATAGACTCTAAAATGAATATAAAAAAAAGAATTATAAAAACTTTCTACAAAAATATATATTTTACTAAATATTTAATCTGAATCGAAACCGAGATGTACCACAAGTCATTCATTTTCGCATTCAGGGCCGTCTTTTAGCACGTGCAAATGGAGCGATCGAACAGGGTCCAGAATTTTGAAGGGTCCATTAAAATTCTTTTTTAGTTATAGGTATCAAGAGAATTTTTAAAAAAAATATATATATCTATTAAATATAAACAAAATAACAAGTAAATATCAAGATGATGTACAAAATATTTTCTGATTTAGTTCACATAATCTAACCAGACAAAATAAAATCAAGGAGTAATTAGCTTTGATATTAGTTATAAGTTTGGAAAGTGGACGTTGGGCCTTTAATATTTTATATGACTTGGGAAGGTTACGTTTTAATTTGATTAAATTTTGGGATTTGTTATTAATTGACCTTGTTATACATATTTAGTGAAACAAACATTTTCTTCACGAGCTAAAAATTCATTGCAAGCAAAAATGTTTTCTTCTCACAAAGCAAAAAGTAAGAAAAAAATCGATTTTCAATCTTCTGAGCAATTTGAAACATAATCTCAAGGTAATCTCAAGTTCTTTTACTTATATGTAGTGATTTTTCGAAATTAAAATTGTTGAACTCTTATTTGCGCACAACAATGTTACAAGAAAGATTAAATGGATTAGCAATGATCGCAATCGAAAATAATATTTTAGAGAAAATCAAATATGATGATTTAGTTGAAGATTTTGCTTCAAAAAAAGCTAGAAGAATATAGTTGTTTAAATAGAATTTTTTCAAATTATATATCGTATTTATTTTTAATTTAATTAAATATTTTTAAAATTTAAAATTAGTTTGTAAAGTTACTTAAATTAAGGGTCTATTTTTATTTTTGAACAAGGTCTTCTTAGAGTTTGAGATGTCCCTATTCGCATTGGTAACTATTATTATTACAGAATCGAAATACTAAAAAAAAAAAAAGCAATCCAAACATGAAATTTGCACTGAACACTTTAAACGCCAGACTGCTTTCTTTCTTTATTTATTTATTTCCATCATAACGGCATTATTTTTTAGTTTCTGTAGTTAAAAAAAAAAATCAAGAAGAAAAGACAAGTTAGTTGACAAAAATAAATTAGTAGTGTCGCGTCTACTTATCTTTTACCGTCTTTCTGGTGTTTTCAGAGTCTCCTGGTTTTCAGATTTATTGGTGGTTGATGGTGCAAACTTCCGTTCTAGTCTCGTTAAGGAATTATGTTGTTTATTTTGTTTTGTCTCCCTTGTGTGGGCTTTTCTTTCCCTGTTGGGGCTTTGGTTCCGGGGATATCACGGTTTTTCCGCCGGTTTTAGTTTTATTTTATGTATCCTACAATGCATCCTACACTGCATCTTACCATGTATCTTTCTTGAATGAAATTCAGATGAAAAAAAAAAAGTTGACAAAAATAAATTAGAGACAGAAGATAACAAAAAGAAAGCATTGACTCGTGTAATAACAAAATCTTCGAAGCGTTCACATATAATCTGGCTATTTTAGTCAAAACAAACAAAGAAGTAATTATATATATATATATATATATATATATTTTTTTTTTTTAACTCAAATGAAATATAATAGAATATTTTTTTTCCTTAAACTTAAAGAAATAACTCGATCGAAACAGAGTTGACAGGGCTCCATCTAAGTTCAGTAACGAATATTCCGTTGCTCAAGCCAACACATGCACTCTATCTTCTTTATGAGGAAATTTTTTCGTCTTTATAACAAATGCTCAGAGGACTTCTTCTCTCTTCCCATCGGAGAAAAACAAAACCAAAAAGACAATCGTAAGAATCATAAGAGTCTAAAAGAAACAAAACAGAGTCTGAGAAAATGGGTCAAAGATCAGATCTGTGTTACAATATTCTGGGTTTGGTTTTGGTTTTCGTCTTGAACAGCCTGATGCTATTCTGCAATGGAGGCATCACCAGTGAGTTTGTCCGGAAATTGGACAAAACCACTGACATGCCTATTGATAGCGATGTGTTTCGTGTTCCTCCAGGGTTTAATGCACCTCAACAGGTACGTTCATCTTTTCTTCTAATTTCCATTTCATTTTATTTCTTTCTAATATCAACGATCTTTCCTGAGTTTTGTTATGGGTTCTATGTATAATTATTAAATTAAGTAGGTTGTTTTTTTGTTTTTTGTTATGTTGTTAGTTTTCCTCCAATTGTAAAGTATCACTTTTTTTTTAGTCTTTTTAATCTTGTTTTAATGGCTTTATAAGCTTTTTATTTGGACGATTCTGATCGATTTCAAGCTTTTGCTTATTGGAAGTTAATAAAGATGTTAATTTTTTTTTTGTTGGTTAAGAAATTTATGTATAAATGGGTTTTTGATTTGGGTTTCCACAAAAAAAGGTGCATCTAACACAAGGAGACCTAGAAGGAAAGGCAGTGATAGTATCTTGGGTGACGCAAGAAGCACCAGGCTCTAGCACTGTCCTTTACTGGAAAGAGCATAGCTCCACAAAGCTTAAGGCCAATGGCAAATCCACGGCGTACAAATTCTACAACTATACGTCTGGTCACATCCATCATTGCACCATCAGAAACTTGGAGGTCCATCATTTTTAGATACTTTCAACATCATTGTCACAATCTTTGCTATCTATTTATTGTTGTCTGATGCAGAACTTCTCTTCTTGCAGTATGACACCAAGTACTACTATGTGGTAGGCGTGGGACAAACAGAGCGCAAGTTCTGGTTCTTCACTCCTCCTGAAGTCGGTCCAGACGTTCCCTACACGTTTGGTCTTATTGGTAACATCATAGTTTTAACAAAAAACGCAATTACTAGCTAGCTTCACATGGACTTGAACTTGAGTTTGCATAAATTGTTGTTTTGCAGGGGATCTTGGGCAGAGTTTTGATTCTAACATAACCTTAACGCACTATGAGAGAAACCCAATAAAAGGGCAAACAGTTTTGTTTCTTGGGGATCTCTCATACGCTGATCAATACCCCAACCACGACAACACTAGATGGGACACTTGGGGAAGGTTTGTTGAACGAAGCACAGCTTATCAGCCCTGGATTTGGACCACAGGGAACCATGAGCTCGACTTTGCCCCAAAGATTGTAAAGCTTTTTTGCTTCATCTTCTTTGTTTTGGCTTTAGGCTTCAAAATGTTATAGCACAAAGATACCGTACATGGATTAAACTGAGATTGTGATGGATTGTTTTTATGCGCTTTGCAGGGAGAAACAAAGCCGTTTAAGCCATTCACTCATCGGTACCATACTCCATACCGAGCATCAGGGAGCACTGAACCATTCTGGTACTCGATTAAGCGAGGACCTGCTCACATAATTGTGCTAGCTTCATATTCGGCATATGGTAACGCCATTCTTGAAAATCTTTAACCTTTTCGTGCGATATTCTTAAACCAATAGTAAGAGTACAAGAATACTAATCCTTTCGTTTCTTGGACAGGAAAATACACGCCGCAATACACATGGCTCGAAGAGGAGTTCCCCAAGGTTAACAGGACGGAAACTCCATGGTTGATCGTTCTGATGCACTCACCGTGGTACAACAGCTACTATTACCATTACATGGAAGGCGAAACCATGAGGGTGATGTATGAGCCATGGTTCGTCAAGAACAAAGTAGATGTTGTTTTTGCGGGTCACGTCCACGCCTATGAAAGATCTGTAAAATCAATCAATAACTTTAGCTCATCATGTTTCTTTAAAGTTAAACTATAGTTCCTGAGAAATCTTATCTTTTGTGAAACCAGGAACGTGTATCAAACATAGCATACAACGTGGTCAACGGAATTTGCTCTCCAGTCAAAGATCAATCTGCTCCGGTCTACATCACCGTTGGTGATGGAGGCAATCTTGAGGGATTGGCTACTAAGTAAGCTATTAATTAAACACTTATGATCATTGCAACAGATTTCTTGATTAGATTCAGATGATGAATTTTGAATGTGTGATCATGGTTTCTGCAGAATGACTGAGCCTCAGCCTAAGTACTCTGCCTTCAGAGAAGCTAGCTTCGGGCACGCGATATTCTCGATAAGGAACAAGACTCATGCATACTATGGATGGCACAGGAACCAGGATGGTTACTCCGTGAAAGGTGACACCATGTGGTTCTATAACAGATTCTGGCATCCCATTGTTGATTCTACTTCTTCTGGTTCTTGACAACCTCAGAATCTTATTTGTATAAATCTCTTTGATTGTGCCTGTATTTGTTTTAGATCTAACATTAATCAAACAAAAGTGTAAAAGTTTATGAAAAGGATTAAATGACAAGCCGTTTTAACAATCTAAAACTAAGAAAAAATGCAGAAACTACAGATTTCTTCTGGTTTAGGTGATGGCAAGAGAGTGTGACTCAAATTCGATTATGTTCTTACACAATTCTACATATCTTCTTCACTTTGCTAATCATCATCATTGTTTTCTGATGAATACTCAAACAAATGACGTTTATGGGTTTTCAAAACTTTTACTGAAAGATTCATTCTCATCAAATTTTCTTTAACCACAATCAGCTTGTTAGAAGGATCCATAGGAGTGTCTCTATTGTTTCTTGACACTCAAGAAAACCTTGCTTCAAATTCTTTGGCCATATATATGTTTAATTAAACTGAAATGCAGAAATGTTTTAAGAAAATTATCTTTGATTTTCTTCCCAATACCACATTTCTGATAGGTATGAAGCTACACATCCTCCTGTGATCTGTGCTTACAACATGAAGAAGAAAAGTTGTAAGAAATATTATCCGATCTAAAGAAAGAATAAGAGTTTGTGGGGGAAAAGAGTAAGTCTTTATTGATTTAAGCCGGAGCTCGGAAGTAATACAACGGTGGTTAGGTCGCCGGAATAAGAACGCCGACCTAAACCTTTTAAACGGTGAATCGAGATCTAGAACTTATGCTGGAGCGTAGTTTGCCCTAGGTCTCGAGAGAAGAATTGCCGATCCCCCCCCCAATGAATGAGGTCGCCACCTATTTATAATAGGCCTAAGTCGGCCAGCCGAACTCCTTCCTTTTCGGGAAAAAGGAAATCTTCTTTTTTCTTCGGGCCAACTCCTTATCCTTAAGGGAAAGTTTCCCCTTTTCTTCGGGAAAACTAACCCTATCGTCGGACTCTTTCTGAGGACGGCGCCGACTTAACTTGTTGGTCGTGTAATGGGCCCGACGTCATCTTCTTAATGGGCTGAGCTGGATTTAGGAAGGACTTTTTAGAGGGGTGCTAAACCCATCTCTAACAATTAGTCCCCCCCCCCAGTTCGGCGAGCGTAGAGCAATGAGCTCGGAGAACTCAAGAAGAGAACTAAGTTCGACATAAATCCAACTCGGGTTACATATGACCCTTGTTATTTTGCCATGGATCTTTATGTGGGAAAGATCGCTAAAAACCGGGCTGATTGACGTCGTTTTGCCGCTCAAAACGTGGGGCCCAGAGATTTTAGGATTTTTCTGAGCAGAAGGCGGGATAGTTTCCCAATAGATTTAATCCGGGTAATACGAAGAGTCAAAAGTAATGATGACCTCGATAACCGTTCTCATCTCTCTATAAACTGGAGAAGCCGCTCTTATTTCTTCACTTCCCCAACTCGCGAAAGAAAAAACAAAGGTTCGCTCTCTCTCTCTTAATTTATTTTCTCCGCTCTAGATAGTCAAAACGCCGTAGTTTTAGGATTTCTGGCGTGATTTTACCGATCTGCTCTAGATCCGCCGCCCGTGTTCTTCGTGTTCTTCGTTTCTCCTTCAAGCGAATCGTTCAAGAATTCGATAATTATTGGGTTTGATCCGAAGGAATTCGAGGGTTAAGGCGCAATTAGTTTCTTTGAGCTCGGAGGAAATTCCAGTTCCGATAATCTCGGATCGGATTTCGCCTGATAGTTCTTCAGAGTTCGACAAAGAGTTCGCTAACGAAACGGGATATTCCCGTGCTCAATTGAAACTCCTGAATCAGCAGGCTGCAGTCGAAAGGTTCGAGGCAGCGCAGCTCGGTGCGACCCGTCGTGACGATGCCGAAGCGTCCTCAGCTCGGCAACCCCTCATTATTCCTCAGTTAATCGATGAGCTCTATGGATTTGAAGGCGGTAACGATTTGAGTCCTGATGATGAGGATATCGTCGCAGAAGCAGAGGCTCGAGCTGCGGTTGGTCCTGGCTGCAACATGGAGTTCGGTGATTATGGAATCATCGATCCCTCGACGAGGGAAGAGACCGAGGTGCAAAAAGGGAGGTCTAAGAAGAAGAAGAAGAAGGTCCTCCCCGTTTCAGACAATCGCTGGGGCGTGATTCCGACTCAGTCGACTGCAGAGTCTCTGCTCGCGCTGAAGAAACAGCACGGATTGGTCCGGACGTTAAGTTCATGGTTTCGGCTCTCTCTGAACGTCCCTGGGATGTTCCTGCGGGCTGGATCTGCCTCTACGAGTGCTTCTTCACGCACTGCCACCTGTGGTTTCCGCTTTCTCGCCTCATGTTCGAGTTCTGCAACGCACGAGGACTATCGATCTCCCAAATGGGTCACGGTGGTATTAAGAACTTGGCCGCGCTCTGGGTGATGGCGTTTGAGAACGGGATCACTTTTAACTGCCACATATTTAAGGAGCTGACCACTCTTAAAAAGATGCTTGGAATGAAGTCGTATGGGTCGTTTTATGCGTCCATGAGGCCGAAATATAATATTCTGACCGGAGGATTCATCAGTAAAATCAGAGACTGTAGAGATTATTATTTCTTTGTTTACGTCGACGAGCATTCGATGGTTGATCCCGACATCTTTGTCGAGAGTCGTTGGAAAAGAGAGCTCGGTAGAATTTTAGTTCCTCTGCGCTTTTTTGATTTTTGTATCTCAGCTGGTGACCGACCTGGTTTTTCCCTTTTGATCGGTCCACTTCCCGACGACTTCGAAGAGAGCCGGGACGCATTTCTAAAGCTCAGCCACTTGTATTGGCCAGAACTCACGCTTCGTAGGATAGACCGAGCTGCTCATTCTCGAAAGAAGAAGAAAAAGATGCCGCTTGCTCCTCGGGAAATTTCTGACTACTCTGCCGACCTAGAAAAGGTCATTAAAATATCGGGCGCGAAGTCGCCCACGAAGGCATCAGGTTCTGGTGCTGAGAAAGGGAAGGGTCCCGTAGGTCCCGAGCTCAAACAATCGAGCGATGCCAAGAAGTCGCGAGGGACTAAGAAAAAGGCCCCCAAAAAAGATGAAGCCGGGGTTTCTCGTCCAACTGGGAAGGACGAGAATTTGAGCTCGGACCATCTTTCGCTCGCCGAGCATAAAGCTGCCGCAGAAGCGAAGATGGTGGTGGCCAAGGAAAAGAAGAATGCCGAGAAGGCAAAGAAAAATGAGGCGGCTAAGAGGAAGGCTGCCGAGGTGTCTGCTGAGACGCCTGGTCAGGCCTCCAAGAAGGTCAGGACGGATTTCGTTGTGAATCCGTCTGCTTTCAGCTTTGATTATCGTGGTCAAGCGCCACTTTCGTCTGACCGTCGCGCTTGCTCCTAACTGGTGTGGAATATTAGGGCCAGACCAGCAGCTAACCCTCCGGTCGAAGAGCTTCTTCATCAGGATGAGGTTCAACAGTGGGCTGCGGATGAGATCCGGGTAAGACACATTTATTCCCCTTGAGTCTCTAAGTTGTTAATTATGGATTGTCGGATTTTGACGTCACGTTCTACAGGCGCCTGCTCGGTCTTCTCGACCGTGAAGCTAAGAAGGCCAAAGCGGCCGAAATGGAGAGAGATGTGGCAGAGAAGAAATTCCACGAAGCTTTTCTAAGTCTCGAGGTCGAGAAGCTCAAGTCGGTGGAGCTTGAGAAGGAGATTGCCGAGCTTAAAGCTCAGCTCAAAGAGTCGGAGGCTAGCAACTCTGAAGTCTTCTCGGCCCTAATCAGGTCGACTAAGCAGGTTGAGCACTTCCGGTCAGAGACTGCCTGGTTGAGAAAATCTCGCGACGAGATATGCGTCTTTGCTCAGACTCAGGTCGTCAGCTTTTACAGCGGTCTGGTGAAGAAAATGAAGAAGAGCTTGGAACAAAGAGGTCGAGACGATCGTGTCGTCTCTTGCCCAAGCTCGCGGAGCTCGCTCTATCGCGGATCTTGTCGCCAAGTTAGGATTGGATTTTCCTGAAGCGGCTGTCGATAAGATCGATGCGGATGTAGCTGAATGGGAAGCGAAGGCTAATACTTTTGATGAGATCGTCTTCACTGAAGACGAATTTGATGCTCCCGAGCTGGCTCAGCGTCATCCTCGCGACGATCCTGACGCCCGATCCATAGGCGTGAATGAGCTCAGCACCAACATGTATGCCGTTACTCCTGACGTAGCCTCTAAGCTTAAATCTCCCGAGCCTCGGGTTGAGAACGCGGCTATTGTGAAGGTCGCTCAAGTTGACGCTTCGCTGGTACCTCAGCCAGCCAATCGAGTAGAGGATAAGGCCGCAGGCGACACACAGCCTGAAATTCAAACAGTGGTGGTTAACACTGTGGTTGACCCTGCTGACTCGTCCGAGAGACTTGAGCCAGATGGAGAGCTTCTGAATGATGAAAATCAGGCTAAGGAGCTAGGAGAAAAAGAAGGTCAAGAGGTCGTTCTAGCTGAGCCAGAGAGGAGGACGACCGAGCAGAGAGATGAAGACGAGGAGATCGATATTGAGGGTTGATCTCTCCTTGTTTATTTTGTTTTTACTTTGTATTTTCCTCTTTCTTTTTGAACTCTGACGACCCGAACTGAGCGTAAAAATGTGTTTCTTTATGTTTGCCCAAAAGGGCTTTTGTACAATTTTGCCGGTTTTTGGCCTTTATTAAATCTGAATCGTACTTCCGATCTAAAAATTGCTTTAGTGATTATAAGTATATAGGAGTTCGAATACAAAAGTGCGATGCGATATCGACTTTAAGTTGTTTGTATGACTCGGATTTTCTTAAATTCGAATGTAAACGTGCGAGAGTTTGAACAGCTCGGCTTATTAAATGTTTACATGACTTAGGAATTTGCGAAACGGATTTCGGGTTTTAGAGACAAGTGCGAATATGAACGTGCGAGAGATTAGCTCAGCTCGGCTCATATGGATCATACGACTTATTCCTAAGTACGAATATCGATATGCGATCAGGTCGACGTTTAGTTATCGATACGACTTAGGAACTTCTAAATTCGAATGCGAAGGTGCGAGCAAGGCCCGACTTATATGCTTGGCACGATTTAGAAAAGTGCGAGAACGGGCTCGGCTTATGGTGTGGATTATTTCACCACGGCATCCATGAGGAACGCATGCCAGACGGATCTTGGCTTTTTGAGGTGCCGAAATAAGTTGATCAGACTTAGTTATAGGCATATCTAACGACTGGCCAGGAAGTTGATGTGTAAACAGCTCGGAAGCGTAAGAGATGGTAAAAATAAAATTTTATTAAGTAATAGTTGGACCCAAATCGGGCTGCCTACGTACCCAAACGAGATCAAACCATTCGTAGTTCATATTACAACAAAGAGAATTGCTATGTACTTTTTTTTTTTGCGTGAAAGCCGATGGTGAGGGTGCCGAGCTGATAGGTCGGGCTTATGAGTAGAAGCGCTTGAGGCTCATTGAATTTTATGCCCGTGGGACTTCGTCGCCCGTAGTCGTCTCGAGGCGGTAGACACCGGGCTTAACAATTAGCCCCGAAATTTCCTGCGCCCCACTCCTTCGTGTTTTCGTATACTTTGCGAAGGACGAGGTCTCCTTGGTTGAAATGTCGATGGCGGACCTTCTTGTTGTAGTACTGCGCGGCTTGACTCTGGTAATTATGCATTCAGAGTAGTGCCAGATCGCGCAATTCTTCGGCGATGTCGAGGTTCTCGGTGAGGATGGCGTCGTTCACCTCGGGTTCTCAGGCATAAGAGTTCGGCGGATACTGGAGACATTGACTTCAGCAGGAACCATTGCCTCGCAACCGTGGGATAAGGAGAATGGAGTCTGACCGGTTGCGGTGCGAGGTGTTGTGCGATGGGACCAGAGGACGCCGTCCAGCTCGTCGGCCCAAAGACCCTTCTTCTTTTCGAGGCATTTCTTGAGGTCGTAGATGATGGTTTTGTTCGTGGCCTCGGCTTGACCGTTGCCTTGAGGATTGCGCGTTTGCAGAACCCCTCGAATAGTTTGGATATGAGCTGGGATCCGTTGTCGGTGACTATCTCGCATGGAAGTCCGTGGCGGTAGATGATGTACTTCCAGACGAAGTTTTGTACTTCCTTGTCTTGAATTCGAACATATGCCTTTGCTTCTACCCACTTTGTGAAGTAATCGGTCATCACGAGCAAGTATTTGCGCTGTCTTGAGGACGGGAAGGGTCCGACGATATCCATTGCCCAGCGCATGAAGGGGTAGGGCGGGACTGCGGAGGTAAGCAGCTCGGTGGGTTGATTGATCATTGGAGCGTGTCTTTGGCAGAATTCGCACTTCTTGGCATATTTCTCGCAGTCTCTCATCATGCAAGGCCAATAAAAACCAGTCTTTTTCACCTTAAGGGCGAGAGCTCGGCCGCCGGAATGATTGCCTCCGGCTCCGTCATGAGTCTCTTTGATAACGCGAGAGATTTCGTCGCCATTGATGCATTTGAGCAGGACGCCTGTTGAAGTCCAGCGGCAGAGTTGGTCGCGCATCATAGAGTACTTAGCTCCACAGGCTCGAAGTCGCCGTGTTGCCCATCTATCTGTTGGCACTTTTCCGTCTGCTAAGTATAACATAAGTTCGACGCGCCAGTCTTCGCCGTCGATTCTCGGTTCATTGAGCAGTTCCATGGGGTCGTCGTATTCGTCTTCTTGATAAGTCAGAGTGCAGACCGTCTTGGGCGACATAATGCTAGCGTGGGGTATTGTTGCGACAGGAATAGTGCGTCTTAGATAGGGATCGATGCTGGTGGCCAGGGCGGCTAAAGCGTCGGCGGCCGTGTTCTCCTTCCGAGGTATCTTAAGGAGCTCGAAGGTTGTAAATTCCTTTGCTAACAGTTGGACGAGCTTAAGGTAGGCATCTATTCGATCGTCTTTGGTATCGTATTCGCCGTTGAACTGGTTTGCGACGAGCTGGGAGTCGCAGAAGGCACATATATGGTCAATCTGCATTCCTCGAGCGAGTCGGAGGCCGGCTAAGAGTGCTTCGTATTCGGCCTCGTTGTTGGAGGCCGGGAATTCCAACTTAAATGATTGCTCCAAAATTTCTCCAGTGGGGGATTCGAGCTGTATGCCAATCCCTGATCCGAGACGTGAGGAGGCGCCGTCAACATGTAAAGTCGAGCGTTCTATCGGTGCTCTATCGTGAATCAGCTCGGGGGGTAACTCGATGAGGAAGTCTGCGAGAACTTGAGCTTTTGCGCAAGTGCGAGTGCGGTATTCGATATCGTACTCAGACAGTTCGATTGCCCATTTGGCCATTCTGTCGGATTGTGTAGGGCTGTGAAGTATGGTTCGAAGCGGCTGACTTGTGAGCACGGCTATTGTGTGCGATTGAAAGTTAGGTCGGAGTCTTCGTGAAGCGACAACTAGAGCCGGAGCCAATTTTTCCAAGGTCGGGTACCTAGTTTCGGCCTCGTCTAACGATTTGCTGATGTAGAAAATTGGTTTCTGCTCCCCTCGATCCTCTCAAACGAGGACGCCACTGATTGCCGAGCTGGAGATAGCGATGTAAAGGTACAGAGTTTCGCCATCCTCCGGTTTGGCTAAGATCGAGGGGGGGGGAGGGGGGGGGGTTGAAAGATAGGCCTTGAGCTGCTGGAAGGCTTCTTCGCACTTCTCGTCCCATTCGAAACGTTTGTTTTCCCGAAGTAGTTGATAGAACGGGAGGCATTTATCCGATGATCGGGATATAAAGCGGTTCAGAGCGGCGATCCGTCCAGTGAGTCTCTGGACTTCCTTTGTGTTTGTTGGGGAAGGGAGATTCAGGATCGCGCAGATCTGTTTTGGGTTGGCTTCAATCCCGCGCTGTGTAACGAGATAACCGAGGAATTCCCCCGACCTGACTGCGAATGTGCACTTGGTCGGATTAAGTTTCATATCGTATTCGTTGAGAATTAGGAAACACTCCTCCGGATGTCGAATGTGATCTTCGACCTCTGCTAACTTAACGAGCATGTCATCGATGTACACTTCCATAGTGTTGCCGAACTGGTTGGCGAATATCTTATTGACGAGGCGTTGGTAAGTCGCGTCTGCATTCTTTAGGCCGAACGGCATCACCTTATAACAGTACGTTCCGCGGTCTGTGATAAAAGCGGTCTTCTCCCGATTGTCGGGGTGCATGACGATCTGGTTGTATCCTGAGAATGCGTCCATGAAGGACAAAAGCTAATTTCCCGCGGTGGCTTCAACGAGCTGGTCAATTCGGGGGAGGGAAAAACTATCCTTTGGGCAGGCTTTGTTGAGGTCGGTGAAGTCTACACATACTCTACATTTGCCATTTTTCTTTTTGACTACCACGGGGTTAGCCAGCCAATCTGGATATTGCACCTCGGCTATTGATCCTGCCTTTAGTAATTTTTCCACCTCTTCGTGAACTGCTTGGGCCCACTCTGGTCCAAGCTTTTGTCTCTTCTTTTTGATCGGTTTGAAGGTGACATCGACATTGAGCTCGTGGCTAGTTACACTTGGACTGATTCCCTTCATATCTTCCATGGACCAAGCGAAAGTTGCCACGTTTTGGCACAGAAAAGCGATCAGCTCGTCTTTCGTGCTTGGGAGCAGGTCGGAGCCGATTCCGATACAACGGTCCGGGTTGGCTTCGTCTATGTTGATCTGAATTACCAGGTCGCTCTTGGGCTTCTCGTGATGGATGACGCGGTGGTCAAAATTGTTCTGACTGCCAATAATGAAAGAATTGTGAACGCGTTGCTTATCAATATAGCAGTGACGGGATTCGCGCTGATCACCTCGAAGCGTGTAAATTCCCCTTTTGACTATGAACTTGAGGCATTGATGGTATGATGATGGGACAGCTCGCATCGAATTTATCCACGGGGTGCCGAGTATGGCGTTGTAGATGGCCGGTCTATCGATTACATCGAAATCGACGATTCTCATGACGCCGCCGACAAGGGTTGGGAGTTGGATAGTTCCAATGGTCGAAATCAAATCTCCCGTGAATCCAGTTAATGGTCTGAGTGCGACCTTGATCTCGCTTTTTTTTATGCCTATCTTTTGGAGCGTCGTTTTGAAGATTACATCCACCGAGCTGCACGTATCGATGAGAATTTTTGAGACTTCGTCCTGGCCCATCCGCAACGAGATGACGAGAGGATCGTTGTGAGGACGGTCGATGTTCTTGGCGTCATCTTCAGTGAAAGTTATGAGCACATCATCGTCGTAGAGTGGAATCTCGTTTGCGACGTTAACAGCTCGGCGCTCATGTTTCTTGATTGAATTGATCGACTCATAGCAGGTGAGGAGTCCGCCCATGATCATATTAATCCTTCCCCGGGGCGAGCCTGGAGTGGTCGGCCCCGGGTCGTCGCGCGTTCGCTTCGGGATGTCTTCTTTCGGTTTGTCATCTCTGTCTGGACGTGCATCAGGACGATTTTCCCTCTCGTTCGTTTGTTTGCCACCGTTCTCAGGTCGGCGTTGGTCTCTCGCGGGATTCTGTGGGCGATTATCGAGGTTAATCTCACCTTTCTTCCACTTCTGTATCAGTCTTCCTATGAGGGTTCGACATTCTTCTTCGGTGTGGCCCGACCTGCCATGCCATCTGCAGAAGGACTCCGAATTGGAGGGTTCCTCATCAGGTCGGTCAGTCCGCTGATCCCACGTATTCCAACGGGTAGTTCGGCTTACCGCGGATACATTGGACTTCCGAGATTTGTCATCTCTATCGTAGTGCTGTCTTGGCTCCTGGTAATCGTCGTGCTTGTCCCGAGCAGCTTTCTTTTTGTCTTTAGAGGATTCCTCACGTTGTTCGGCGAGTTTCTCATCTTCCAAACTCATGTAACCGGTGGCTTTGTATTGTGCATCTTCCAAAGTTCTCGGCCTCCCAGTTTTCAGCCTTTCGCGGAAGAGTTGGTCTTTGCGAAGATTTTGGAGCAGCGCGGCTGCCGCGGTGTCATCGGATGTGTTAGTGCGGGTTACCATGGCTCGAAAACGGATGATGAACTCTCTGAGGGTTTCGTCTTTGCCTTGGACGCAAGCCCAGAGATCGATCGTAGAGGCTTCCTGTTCGATGTAGATCGAATAATGCTTGAGGAAAACTTCAGACAATTGTGCGTAAGTTTTGATGGAACCGGGCTTCAGTCGTGAGAACCATGTGAGTGCGCTTCCACTCAAGCTTTCGACGAAGTACTGGCAACAGCTCGCATCCCGCTCTACGTCAGAGAAACGTGCACGCGCCATTGCTATGTTGAACTCCGTAAGATGCTTGTTGGGATCGCTGTTCCCGGAGTATGAGGTTAGGTTCTTGAGTTTCCCGTGGTCTCTAAGCGGGATCCTCGTGATGTTTGAGGCGAAAAGGGTTTGCCTCGTGAGTTGCAGCATCTTGTTGAGTTCGGAGGCAGATGATATGGCCCGGTGGACTTGCGATCCGATGTCGCTGATCTGCTTCTGCATGAGTTCCATTGCGGTTGCTTCCGTGTTGGGCGGCGCTAGGAAGGTGTTCGGTACAGAGACAGAGTTTGGCGGTGGGTTCGTGTCCGTGACCACCGGTGGATGGATCGGGCCGGTCCTGGCAGTAGAGGCCGCCACGTCTCTTCGTCGACCCGGTATATCGGCAGTGGGGGTATCGCCAAAAGCACTCTATGGACTCCTGATACGGTTTGAAGGACAGGTTGTTGCAAACCCGGTGTGACGGGATCGTTTTGAGTTCGGAGGCGTCGGAGGCCGTCTATCTCATCGCGGTGGGCGACTTGTTGGGCTTGAATCTCATTCAAGCGTTCCATGACGGTCTGCATGAAGGCTGTCAAGTCGGGAGGTGGTGGCGGCATGTTTTGTGGGAGATTCTGGTCTCCAGCTCCGGCGTTGGTAGTGTCTTCAGGTGGTGGTGTTCCGACCATCTTCGAGCTATCGAGCTTTTAAAGACTTGTCTCTCTTTTCCCCACAGTCGGCGCCAATTGTAAGAACTATTATCCGATCTAAAGAAAGAATAAGAGTTTGTGGGAGAAAAGAGTAAGTATTTATTGATTTAAGCCGGAGCTCGGAAGTAATAGAACGGTGGTTAGGTCGCCGGAATAAGAACGTCGACCTAAACCTTTTAAACGGTGAATCGAGATCTAGAACTTATGCCGGAGCGTAGTTTGCCCTAGGTCTCGAGAGAAGAATTGCCGATCCCCCCCAATGAATGAGGTCGCCACCTATTTATAATAGGCCTAAGTCGGCCAGCCGAACTCCTTCCTTTTCGGGAAAAATGAAATCTTCATTTTTCTTCGGGCCGACTCCTTATCCTTAAGGGAAAGTTTCTCCTTTTCTTCGGGAAACTAACCCTATCGTCAGACTCTTTCTGAGGGCGGCGCCGACCTAACTTGTTGGTCGTCTAATGGGCCCGACGTCGTCTTCGGGCCGAGCTGGATTTAGGAAGGGCTTTTTAGAGGGGTGCTAAACCCATCTCTAACAAAAGTGTCTGAAGTTAAGTCCCAAGTAAGAGCATTTCACTTGTGGATGGTGTGGGTCATGGTGAAGTGGGCTTCTTCTTGGATTTAACCTTAGGATTATCTACAAATAACAACAGTAAAAGTAGCATCTGTAGTTACTTTTTATATCTTGTAACCGTGTGACATTGTCCCTAAATCAGTATCGGATCTTTGGATCGCAGTTTGTAAGTGGACAGAGAGAGACTCTCTAGGCTTGTATTTCTATCTTTTTTAAGGAATTATAAATATCTATCTTTCATATGTATTTGTCTATTTTCTTGAGGAATACAAATTTCCCAATTGTCTCTTTGCGCAACCAAGTTACTATATACGGCATCTTGAATGTGCCAAACTTATGCAGTGCCAACCNTCTTTCATATGTATTTGTCTATTTTCTTGAGGAATACAAATTTCCCAATTGTCTCTTTGCGCAACCAAGTTACTATATACGGCATCTTGAATGTGCCAAACTTATGCAGTGCCAACCAATTAGCTATGGAATGCTTTAAGTTGTATTATTGTAACAAAAAGTGTAAATTACAAAAAGAAATGACATTTTTCCTGTAAACATGAGTCTTCGAATTGCAGATTTAAGTTTGACCCCTTTGTTAATAGGAAAAACTCAGAGGGTCACTTAAAGAAATCTGAGAAAATGGGTCGTGTCCAAGGATCAAGATCTATTTTCCATAGCTCAAATTCCGGGTTTGGTTCTCAACAGCTTGGTGCTATTCTGCAATGAAGGCATAAGCAGTAGATATGTCAGAAGATTTAGAAGGAAGATCGCTATCAAGAGGCATATTAACGGTTCCTTCTAATCTCCTCACATATCTAGTGGTTATGCCTCCATTACAGAACATCACTAAGCTGTTCAAAACCAAACAAGAACAACAACAACTAAACATAAATCATCCTCAGATACCACGATCCATTTTCTCAGATTTTCTTATCCAAAGAAAGGCCCTCTGATCTGATATCATGTTGTGCTTTTTTTAACAAATCTTCCTCGATTGATCAGTGAATGGGAGATCTCCGACAAACAAACCCTCTTGCCCTTTCGTTGGGCTCTTCTCATTATGTGTTGAGGTTATGTTTGAGTCAAAACTCTGCCCAAGATCCCCTGCAAAACAACAATTTACAACTCAAGTTTCAAGTCCATGAATATGTTTCAGGACAATTACCAATGCTGAAGAAGCCAGAATTTGCGATCTGTTTGTCTCACATAGTAGAAGGACTTGGTGTCGTACTGCAAGAAGGAAACCACAAAATCAGATAACAACAATAGCGATCTTTTATATTCTCTGTTTTCATGGAAACCATCTACAGATACGCAAGAACTAAAGAAACCCTAGTCCCTCGAGCTGGTTTTATGTGATCAAACTCAAGAACATATATGGGAATAAGAACGAAGAAGAGTAGAAAGACTAACATTTTGATTTTCTCTTTCTTGCATTAAGCGTTTGCACTTTGCTGTATTTATACAACCAATCGTATATTCTAGAAGCCCTTTAGCTACTGATCAATCGTTGATCGACAACTGTCTCTTGCTTTTTCATCATCGAGCAATTACAGAAGAAGAAATTTGTATGTGCTTGGTCAGCTACTGACGTAAGGTTGCATGGTGTTTGTGGGTAAGCGTATTGATTCTCTATGATCCTTAACGCGCTTTAAAATCGTATTGATTCTCTATGATCCTTAACGCGCTTTAAAATCTGCGTGTGTGTGTGCACTCTCTACCTAACATGTACCTAACAGTCGGAGGAAACTACCATGAACAATGGTGGTTCTTAAGTGGGTTCTTAAAATAAAAAAAGATTAAAATTGAATGAATAGTGAAGACTTGATTCTTAATTAATAACTAATTTTTAGTTCCTTTCTTCCTTTCTCTCTCTTACCATTCTCTCTCTCTCTTTCCTTTTATAATTAAATATTAACTAAGAACCAATTCTTAAGTTTTTACCATTACACATGCTCTAAGCAAAAATATCTACGGACTTTATAAATTATATATGGAGATTCCACAACAACATGACTCAAAAAAGATTTTTGATTTTTAGAAAAAAATGAAAAGATTTAACAGCTTTGTTAGGAGGATACAAGGAGCGTCTCTGTCGTTTTTTTGTAACTAGTATTGGTATGAGCTGATTTATTTCATTATATTGCTTCAAATTATTTAGCCATAGTTAATGTTTAGTTGTTGAAAAATGAAGAAGTTAAAGTTTAGTTATACTTCATTTCTTAAAGTCTCAACAATTTGAGTAAGAGTTAACTTCGGTACGACTAAAGTCAGATAATTCGGAAAATTTGGTAGTTTTGAAATATTTTATTATTTTTTGACGTTTTAATTTTTAAATAAATAATTAATTCGAGTACCTTATCTCAAATATTTGTTCATTCTCATATCTGTTTGGGTTAAATAAACAGTTTCAAACGAATAAATATTTAAACGTGATTAGAAATAGGATAAAAAATTCGAGATGGGTATATGTTCTGACGGAATACCTGTCCAAGACAGCCCTAAACATCGGTTACGATAGAAAACAAATGTCTTTCCTATGCCACATTTCTTCCTAATTGTCTTTTTGCGCAACCAAGTTATTGTACACACTCACTAATAATCCTTGGTTATCCTTTGTAGATGAATTAACAACTACAAGTTAGTTGAACGCATCAGCATGTTGTGCAGTGTGTTAGAACAGCCACAAGTCAAATTTTATCTTGCTTTATGTGAAACCTATTAATGTAATATTGTATGTGTTTTTATCCAAAAGAAACTCTAAGCTTTGTTTTAAATTTCATGTAAAGTAAAGTCTTCCAAACTTATACCGAAGTCTTGAATGGGCCAACTATACAGTGCGAATCTATATGCTTTGAAATGCTCTTGTTGTAACAAAAAGGGGTAAATGGCACCAACAAAAAACAATCTGACTTTTATGTGAACTTGGCAAAACTCTGAACCTGTTTAAAACCAGACAAAAGATCACCTGAGCGTTTCAAATAAAATACAGGGTTATACATGTAATAACAGTTAATTTATGAAATGTCGAGTCTGAGCTATCCATCTTTCGGTTAGTTTCGTTTATGATTGTGTCATCTTCATGTTTCTTTGAATCGCAGAATCAAGTTTGAAAAAAGGAATTCGTTCACTTGCTAAATCAAGAACAGCTCCATAGTCTAGAGTCAAGAGTCTACTTGATTCGTATTTCCTTTCTGGAAGCCCAATCGATTTCGCTAAGAAACTTCAAACTGAACAATTGATCTTTCACTCATCCTTTTGCAACTATTGATCTGTGCCGAATTTTTGAAATTTTGTTTTCGATGTTCACAAAAAATGCACTTTTGGACCTTTGAAGTTTATAGGTAGTTTAGTGTTTTCACTTTGGGAATGATTCATTAATTGAAACCCAATATCTAAATTATTGTAATTAGCCTAATAAAATCCATAAAAGTGGGGAAGCATATACTTCAACGGTCCACAAGTGTATTTTTTATGAAAACCGAAAACGGTGTTGTTTTCGGTTTTTTGTGTTGACAAAAACACAATAAAAGTTAGTATGTGATAGAGATCGCTGAAAATTTCCTTTTTTTCAGTTTATGATTTATCTATTAAAAAAGGAAATCAAGAAAAAAAAATGGAAACTGAGAAAAAAAACCGCAAACCGCTAAAAAAGTAAAAAAAAAAATCGCTACATAAGTTTCTGTCTCTTAGTAAGAGGATCCAAGGAGTGTCTCTGTCGCTTTTTGTAGCTAGTATTGGTATGAGCTCTTGTCACTCAAGGAAACGTGGGATCTTCTAGGATTTATTTCATTATATTTATAACTTTGGTTCAAATTATTTTTAAAATGTTTTTTGGATAATTTTTAAAGTTTTAATTCTTAAACAAATAATTCGTTTTTATTTCATATTAAATAATCGTTTCCTTCTCGACTCGTTTAAATAAAATAAATAGTTCCAAACGAATAATTATTGAAACAAATCAGAAATGGACAACCTAAACATCGGTTAAGATAGAAAACATATATGTCTTTCCTATGCCACATTTCCTAACTGTCTCTTTGCACAACCAAGTTACCACTGTACACAAGAAGAAACTCTAATGTAATGTATTAATGTAATGTATCTTGCTTATGTGAAACATATTAATGTAATGTATGAGCTTTTTATCCAAACTCTAAGATTTGTTTTAGATTTCTTGCAAAGTAGAGTCTTCCAAATTCGTACCGAAGTGTTGGGCCAACTATTCAGTGCGAATCTCTCTGTGTGCTTTGAAATGCTCTTGTTGTAACAAAAATGGGTAAATTGCACCAACAGAAAACAATCTGACTTTTATGCGAATTTGACAAAACCCTGAACCTGTTTAAACCAGACAAAAACATGAGCGTTTCAAATGAATTCAACTAAAATACAAGGTTGTATTTGTAAATAATAGTTAATTTATGATACGCCGAGTCCGAGCTAAATCTTTCTCGGTTAGTTTCGTTTCTGATTGTCGTTTTCATGATTCTTCGAATTGCATAATTAAGTTTGAAAAAGTAGCAAATCAAGAACAGTTCTAGCTTGATTCGTATTTTCTTTCTGAGAATCCGAGACTTCAAATTGATCAATTAATCTTTCACTCCTTACAGCAATTTTGGATGCTCGGAAGCTTGATAAAATGGAGGAGGAAACGATCATAGGGTTAAACGGATCAGAGGTAGAGATCGATGAGAAAGATGAAGAGAGGAAGAAGAAGCAATCAAAGGATCCCGAGTTTTTGAGCTGTATGATGCAGCCGACAACAGCCGAATCAGATCCACAGTACGTCGGAATCCGCCGAATCCTTCTCCACCGGAAAGCTGAATCTGGCGTTATCTCTCGCCGTTATGTGAGCTCTTTTATCTCGTCTTGGGGAAATCAAATTGATAGATTCTCGCCATTGAGCTGATTGTTTATGTCTCTCGTTGAAGGAGTGGCGATGCAATGGGAAAGGATATGTTGCATATCGCAATTTCATTAGCAGACCTAGAAAATGGGAGAATATGCGAACTCCAAGCCTCATAAGTAGCCCAGGAAACAGGTTCTGCGACTTGACAAGTTGTTGCTTTTTTTCCCATTGTGAATCTGTGCTTTTGGTTGCTTTCTGCGGATTTATGTTCCCATACGATTCTGACGTCAGGTTATTTTTACTGGTTGATGCATCAGTGGTCGATGGTTACCTTCTCCGAGTCCTCTCTCGCATCAATTTGAAGCCGAGAGCTTTAGTTCAAGTAGGGTAAGTTGAATTCTTCCACCATTGTTACTACTTTGATGCATTCGTAGTTTAGAGGGATGTAAGTTCAGTTTCTTGGAATTGTAAAGAAAAAAAAAACATTAGCTTTTTGTTTAGCAGAACAGATCATTGACTTATCGTGTGTTTAATTCTTAGGATTTACGGAGTGTCAATCAGGCTTCGAGCCGAAGAGCTAGTTTTAGCTCGAGTTTGAGTGATGGTGATCATCCGTATGGCCGTGGTGGTGGTGTTGAACATGCTTACTCTTTTGTCGGAATGCATTGCATCTTCGATCAGTGCAAATCTTCTGGTTATTTCTTGAAATCCTGTGTGGGTTTCATTGGCTCACTTTGTGGTTTTTTTTTTTCTTTCTAAGAATGAGTCTTTGTGTGTATCTCTTATGCAGTTACTGTTCTGAAGTTTGGGCACATGAGTTCTGATCTACTTGCATATGGAGCATCGGATGGAACTTTAACAGTTTGCAGTCTCTCGGAAGAGCCTTCTGTTCTCAAGCAGTTGACAGGACACTCAAAAGATGTCACAGGTTCGGTTAACCGGTACTGTTTTCTTGGTCTTTTTCTGTATCTTGGGTAGACCTGTCTGCTAGTGCTCTTGATCAAACTGAGAAATATGATGCATGATACTTTTCATGGCTTGTTTGGGGATACGATCTGAGTGGAGAGTATAAAAGAAGTTATCTTTAATGGATAGAGCATAAGGGTGTATTATATGTCTTAACCTTTAACTCAAGCGTCTTTACTTTGTTTGTTTCTTGAAATACTTTCAGATTTTGACTTCTCGTCAAACAATCAATACATCGCGTCGTCATCACTTGATAAGACAATACGAGTATGGGAATTGTCAAGAGGTGTTTGTATTAGAGTTATTTATGGAGTCTCTGCACAGTTTTGTATCCGTTTTCACCCTGTAAGTTTGCCCTACTTCCTCATTTGTTTAGTGAAGATATTGAGTTAGGAAAATTTGTGGTTTTCTCCATTGAAGATATTCCATATTTTCATGTTTTTTAACAGGTTAATAACAATTTCCTCTCTGCTGGCAATGCAAACAAGGAAGTCACGGTAACTCCACTACACCTTGTAATCGAGTATATCGGTGTATTGCGTTTGTGTGTTTCGAGTTGTTTACTTATTTGATGCCTAACATCTCTCTGCTTGACAAAGTAGGTGTTCAATTTCAGCACTGGGAGAATTATCAAAAAACTGATGTTCGACGGTGAAGTGACAGCTATGGACCATGATCACACTGGCCAAATCATTTTCTGTGGGGATGGGCAGGTAACGTTTCTCTATATTGATGTCAAAATCTATAATGATGAGGTTGAGCGTTAATAAAAATTGTAGTTGTTAAAAAATTGCAGGGAACTGTATATTCAGTGAGCATGGATTCTCATACAGGTTCCTTATCCCGGTCTCATCGCCATCGTACTAATCACAAATCCCCTGTCACAACCGTGAAGTACCGAAGCTTCTCCCTCCTTGCATCAGGTCCTGTTCTGCTCACGTGCACTCAGGACGGAAACTTGTGTTTCTTCAGGTTCAGCAACACAACCTTTTTTTTTTCTTTTTGGATTTGCTCTTTTTTTTTCCACTTATACACTCTTGTAAATAGATTGTTCTGCTGTGTGTTGGTGTTGCAGTGTTGCGCTTCAGATAAAAGGGTACTTGACATTGCGTTGCTCCCTCAAATTAACCCCACGAATACACAGAATCCAAGCGTCGTTTTGCCCGCTATTATCCCTAGAGAAAGGAGAATACATAGGTTTGAATTTCAATCTTTCATTTGCCTATAATCATTTGGCTCTGCGTTTCTTATTGTTTTGTCTTTGAAAAAAAAAAAAACTATAGTTGCTGGGAGCGAAGACTCGAATGTCTACTTCTACGATCCAACCAAACCGAAGCACACATGTGTAAACAAGCTACAGGTGAGACAGATCTGAAACTTGTGTGTATAGATTGAAAGTTATAGGAAACCGAGAGTAAACGAGTTTGTGAGAATTTGGGATGCTTGCAGGGTCACAGGTTTCCAGTAATGTGTGTTGCGTGGAACCATGGAGAGAACTTGTTGGCTTCTTCTGATTTCTACGGTGTTGTTATTGTATGGAAAAGAGCAAAGACAAGCTCATAAGTTTTTTTTTTCGTCTATAATATTTATAAACGAATCTATTAATTTTTACCACAAGGCTTTTGGGTTGTTTTCCTTAATCACTGTATCTCTCTAATCTTAACTGTGTCAATTTTGGTTTTAAGTTTGTTATCGTGAAAACTTAGAACAACGTGGTTTCTTAATTGGTTCATCTTGATTTTTTTTAGTATGGAGAAATCGTGAACAAAACCAAGATTAACTTCAATGGATATTTTTCATTCAACTGATTTGGCTGTACTTTTGTGCAAGTCAAAGTAATTTCAAGTTAATAGATTATAATGTTAATGAAGTTTACATGGGCAACAATCCGTGTAGTCTAGCTGGTCAGGATACTCGGCTCTCACCCGAGAGACCCGGGTTCGAGTCCCGGCAACGGAGTTTTTTTTTTAATTTTTAGTTATGTGAGAGAATCCATAGCCCAAAGGGGCTTCCTCTTTGTTTTAAAATCCAAGGCCCGTTTATGATAGTGTCACATAATTACACACAAACTAAAAACACATTTTGAAAGGCCTAATGCTGATGATATCTGATCATTGGAGTCATGACTAAACTTGATTTGGCTAATGAGGAGGACCTCAATTATTAGATTAGTGTCAACTAAAAGGTCTATAACATCAATTACTCCTCACCCAACGAAAATGAGTGTTTTATGTATTAAAAGCAACATTGGAATTATTGAAAAAACATTGGAATATCAAGTTCAAAAAAAAAAAAACCAACATTAGAACATCACAATTATCTTACTCCAACCAAATCTCTCTGTTCATGATGTCTTGTTAGATTCTCTCTCTCTCTCTAACTATTACATTATTTGTTCTTACCATTATTATTATTAAGAAATGTTGGTTGGTCGTATATATATATAAGTCACTCTTCCCTATCCCTGAGACTGACTCTGACCCTCTCATTCTGCCATCTCTGACCTAATTCAGACATCTTTTCCTTTGGCCACCCCATCAATTCACGTTTCTCACTTATCCAGCCCAAATTATATATTTATTTGTCGTTTTTAATTTTACAATTTGCAGCTCTAAATTTAGATTTAAATATTCAAATGCGTATGTTTCCCAAAACTTACATTTTTGTTTTCATTCAAAATAACTTTTCTTTTTCATCTGAAATTTCCAAAAAAATAGAATATATTGTAAAATACATTGGAAAGATACAAAATAGGATAATAAACGGAACACAAAATTTGAAAAAAACACTTGAAATCAACATAAAGCGAGAGAAAAAGCAGCAGGCGCGGAACTACAATACTCACAAGACGCAATCAAACGGAACACAAATGGAGACCGAATGGAACCGAAGCACGAAGATACCGCGAAGAAAGAAATCAAATACGACGATTAGCAAAAACAATAAACCACAAACGACAATCTAAACTCCTACCCACCTAATCTTCAGAGCATCTTCATCCATAGTTCCTAAAGAGTTTCTTAAGATATATTAAACAAAGAAAAATTATTAAAATAATGAATGGGTTTCTTACAAACTTAAGAAATTCACTCAAAGTCTCTTTTTGAATAAACTTTGAGTGGATTTCTTAAGTTTATAAGAAACTCATTCATTATTTTAATAATTTTCCTTTGTTTAATATATCTTAAGAAACTCTTTAGAAACGATGGATGGAGATGCTCTAAGAGTCTAAATCTAGAAATTTGTATCGGCATAAGAGCTTAGCCTTACAAGAACTGAACAAGGAAGACCACGGAGGAAAACTACTTATTCATCTAACCTAAAAGGCGGTAGAAGGAGACTGGGAAAAGATTCACCGAAATAAAAGAGCTAATCGAAGATTATCCTAGCCTGACATACGACGCAGCACACACAAACTAAAGATTAACAAGAGCAAAACCAAACTCATAGAACTGAAGACACAAACAACCAACCAACCCAACAAACAAAAGGAACAACCCAAAAACCAAAAGAGAGGTCACACCACCACATATAGCTGGATAACTCAAATGCAAAACCAAGAGAGCATAACCACATACCAAGGAGCAATCAAAGGAGCGGAGAAGAGGAAGGATAGATCTAGGAATTATAAAAAAAAAAACTCTGATGCGACCACAAGAACCCGCCGCACATCTCCATCTTCTAGATCTGGTCACTCTAGAACCACCGCACCCAGGACTCGCACTCCACGCGCCGACACTCCTCCACGCCGGAGACACTACAGCCACCTAATCAGACAAAACCACACCACGACTTTAAGGAGCAAGGGGAGGGACGGAATACAAACGAAAAATACAACTAAGAGACTCGACTCTGGTGATGTGTGAGGCACCGGGGTTGAAACGCCGGCCAAAACAAGATCTAGGGGAAGATGCGATTTTTTTTAGAGAGAGGATGCGGCGGAGAAAAAAAAGGTGAAACTTTTTGGTTTATTTCCCAACAAAGTAGGTTCAGTTTGTTTTAAGTATTTTCTTCCTCGATTATCAAAATAACTAAATCATTAAATTTACACAAAATGAATTATATTTTTTTTAAGAGAAAACAAAATGAAATGAATGATATTAGTCTCTACTCTTTTTTTTTCATCTGAAATATTATTATAAACTTTGGAAGGAAACAGGGTAGAATACATGGTGAGATGCAGATCTAAGAAAACAACCAAAACCGAGAAGAGTCACAACTCTTTCGGTACCAAAGCTGGTGATTTCATAACAGAATAGAAATCCCAGGAACAAAAGCCCAACACAAAGAGAGACAAAGACTAATACACGATGGGATACAAAGACTAATACACGATCAAGATAAACGAAAATAAAAAACAATAGAAATACAAAGAAAGAAGCTGAAAAAACCTCAGAATAGAATGGAGCACACCAGTTGCTAATGAAATTGAAAGTAAATAACTTCCTCTGCATTAATAAGCCTAAGGAAGGAGATCTTCTAGCGTCTCTTTAAAAAGCTCCCAATCTATTGAAGCCACGAGAGCACAGATCTCAACCACCCACTCGGAAACCGCTCTGACCCATGATTGGGTTTCAGAGTCCGCCTGCGAGGACGCATCACCACTCAAAGAACACAACAACCACCAAACGGCGATAAGAGATGAACGGCGTCAGATCCAACACCTTCTCACCACCACCGCGTCAGATCCGCCGAAACGGAAGTCACGCTCACTCCAAAAAACCAGATCCGACTTCAAACCACCTTCGAAAACCATAGACGCTCCTCCGCCTAGCCACCCGCCGCAGGACAACGCCTGAAACCCGAGTTAGCGAAGAAGAAAAGGCACCAAAACCGAAGATAAAACCATTGCTTTCTACACGCCGAGAAACGCACACGAGAACCAACAAAATCGAAGAAAGAAACAAGAAGGAAACACCTTCTCACAGTGACGGTGAAAGACACCAGACACCGGAGAAGCAACAGAAAAATCGCTCTTTTACTCCTTTCTCTCTCTAGCGGCTAGGGCAAACTGCTTTAGTTTTCCGATTTTTTCTATTGGTCTCTACTCTATGTTATGCAAAAATATATACATTTACATTAATTAATTCGAGGTATTTCATCAGTATAGTGTCTTGAGTTGGAATTTACTCAATTTGTTTGCCATATTTCGACATTAAAGTTGTAAATAGTTCCACCATGTTAAGATATGGACCTACACTATCGAGAAGAAAGTAAAAAGTTAAAAGAGAAACATTTTGGAAAGAAAAGGTATTAATCCGTAAATACCTATAAACTACTATTGGCATAAGAAGACAAAGCTGAGTGGGGAAAAAGGGCACTTAAATTCATTTATTTATAAGAAAGAGATAAGGAAAAGTGTTTTAGTTTTTATATTATTTTTTTTCTTACAAAAATAGTTGTTCGGAAATGCAGCCATTTAGTAGCATGTGGACCATCATCACAAATATTATTTGAAAAAAAAATGTTGAGAAATGAACTTTAAAAGACAAAGAAGAAGAAACTGTAAAAGCTTATTTAAAAAGAAAAGTGAATATTTTTCTTTTGAAATAAAAAAGTGAAAAATGCATCCGTGTGTAAAACCTTGACACGTCTACTCAAATTATTCCCACTCTAATATTAAAAAAGATGACTAGTATACAAAATAAAAGGATATCTTTTGGGTGCAAATCGGACTTGAGATATATATATATATATATATATATATTTTTTTTTCTTTTTCTTGACATGACTTAGAGATATTAAAATGTTGTATTGCACCAAAATCAGATATGAAAATGTCTTTTCTCCAAACTATGCTTGGTGAACACATCATGTAAGAAAAATTAAGAATATCTTTTTTTTTTTTTTTTGGTAATCAATTAGGAATATCTTGAATTTTCAACACAAGAAAAATTAATAAAATAAACAGATCATGATTGTATGGTTGCTATTGCTTCAGTCAATTTATTGCAGCAAACAAACAAAAGGCCTGAGAGAGGGACAAGAGAGAGGGAATAGAGAGAGACGTTAGGGTTTAGGATTGGGTTTAAAAGAGGGTTTTAGATCTACCACAGAAGCTTCTTCACATACTCTTATTATTAAACATTTTGATTTGTTTTTCTTATCTTCACCAAAGACTTGACTCCAAGAAGTAAAGAAGAAGAAGAAGAAGAATCAAAGAAGCAACTTCAAGCACACCAACTAGCTTTAAAGCAATATCTATTACCACCTACCTCAAAAAGGAAAGTTAAAAAAAAACTTACTTTTCTTTTTCATTTATTTGCTTTAAAAAAAAAAAAAATCTGGGACATGGGAGATGATGATTTATGGTCCTCTCACGTGTGGGGTTAATGAGATGATGAATTCAAATAATATACCCATTGGGAGAGAAGAAGGGCAAGAAAAAGGAGAAATCTTTTGTTTCTTTTAAACATTTTATATTTCAACTTTGATTTGGGGGAGATGAGTGTTTGTTGTTAATTTTGTGTTCTTGGGATCATCAAGTTTTAAAAAAAATTGTTTTTTCTTTTCCTTTTTTTCTAATTTTAGATTTCATAGTGTCTCCTTTAACACCCACATGAAGTACTAGGCAGCAGATGATAATTTCCTGGTAATTTTTTAATCTCTCCTTTTCTTTATTTCTCATTTTAAATTTCTTGAATTCATGCAGAGAAATTTATATGAAAGTTCCAATTTTTGAAGTTCTAAAACAAAACCCTTTTTTTTCCTTCTTTAATCAAAGATTTTATCAACATAATGTGAAATGGAAAAGGGGTTTAGTGTTGTTTGTGTTTGAATCTGAAACAGATCAATCTTGTTTCAGATAAATTTGATCTGATCATAAGAAGAAGGAGAAGACTATATGGCAACTTATTACAAAAGCAGTGGCTCAAGTGACATTTATTCCAGACCAAATCTAGCCGAATTTGCCCCTGGAAACGCAATGATCTACACGAATCCTGCGGTTTCTTACTCAGATACGTTTCCTGGAGAAGCTAACAATGTCTCAGCTTCAAAACAGATTCAAATACTGTCAGGTTTTGGTGGACCTTCACAAATGCTGGAGATTCAAGATTCTGGTTCTTGGAGAGATCAACAAGACAATGACAGAAACTGCTTCCCAGTGATGATGCGCCCCACCACTGGACAGGGACTGTCTTTAGGCCTCAGCTCGCAGATCGAGACATCGAGAGGCAATAACAATGAGTATGCAACGCAGGTCGTTTCGGGGTTTACTCGAACCATTCACAACTCAAAGTATCTCAAGGCTGCTCAGCAGCTTCTTGATGAAGCAGTGAATGTTAAGAAAGCTCTGAAGCAGTTTCAGCCAGAAGGAGACAAGATTGATGAAGAGAAAGATAAGAGTCCTCAAGAATCGAGCACGAATCCTGATATACCTCAAGGAGAGAGACAAGAACTGCAGAGCAAGTTGTCGAAACTGTTATCGATATTAGACGAGGTAATTCCACTTGAAAACATCTCCTCTATGCTCATAATAATTGATCTCTTGACATAACATGAATGCTTCTTTGTTTTCTATCTTGTCTAAAGGTGGATAGAAGGTACAAGCAGTATTACCATCAGATGCAGATAGTTGTGTCGTCTTTTGATGTAATAGCCGGATGTGGAGCAGCTAAACCGTACACGGCCCTTGCGCTTCAGACCATCTCGAGGCATTTCCGTTGCTTAAGAGACGCGATATCCGGACAAATCTCGGTGATAAGGAAAAGTTTAGGAGGAGAACATGATGGATTAGATGGGAAAGGAGTTGGGATAAGCAGGTTAAGGAATGTTGATCAACAGGTAAGGCAACAAAGAGCGTTGCAGCGGTTAGGCGTGATGCAACCTCACACTTGGCGGCCTCAACGCGGTTTACCTGATTCCTCTGTTTTGGTTCTCCGTGCTTGGCTCTTTGAGCATTTCCTCCACCCGTAAGTCTTCTCTACTAGACTCGTGAATAGTTGATTCATCACAAGAGATTCTGACCAGTTTCGTTTTGAAAACCATGAACTTAGTTATCCAAAGGACTCAGACAAGATCATGCTAGCTAGACAAACAGGGTTGAGCCGAGGCCAGGTACTGCATTGTTAGTCATTGTGTCTTTTCTCTCATTGAGTGCTTCAACTAATGTTTTCAGTTTTCGTTGTTTGGTTTGATGATTGTTGAAAGGTGTCGAACTGGTTCATAAATGCGCGTGTGCGTCTGTGGAAACCGATGGTGGAGGAGATGTACAAGGAGGAATTCACAGACGCATTGGAGGAGAATGGTCCCAACTTGTCTTCCGAAAACACACCGGAAACCGCCGAGATTCAAGAACAGCAAATCGAGTCTAGTTCCAACAACGAGCAAGTGTCTGCCGTGGCAAGCAGTAGCATGGTGCCCTGTGGTGGTGACCGGTTCATGATGGTGACTGAGACGACAAGAAATGGTGGTGGTGGTGGTATGTCCTTAACGTTGGGGATTCAGAATTCCGACCCTCGCGGCGATGCACCGATGTCCGGTGGGATAGATAGTTACGAGAATACCATCCGGTACTTAAACCCCGGTAACGGCCAGCACCGGCTCGGATCTTCACAATTGTTGCATGATTTTGTAGCTTGATGAAGACAATAGAGAGGTGTAGTAGTAATTATATATATTCTTTTGTGAAAGCAAACAAGAAGATGAATTTTGTAGATGAACAAGAAGACTTGAGATTATGGTGAACACAATCTGAGACTTGTTACGATTGTTCTTTCTTGGTTTATAATATAAAAGACTAATTACGGTTAATATAATACCATTAAGCCAAAGGTTTGACATGAAAACTACACTTAAAACGCTCAGTTTAACCATTTTTCACAAAAGTTACAAAAGGATCTACCTGATGTTATCTTATTGACAAAAACCTAAGCATGTCCACAAGCAGAACAATCTTCTTCCGTCAGCAAAATGTCTGCGTTTACCTGAAAAAAGGAGCATTGATGAAGTTTAATAACAGAGAAATGTGACTTAAAAGGAGTTACGTGTGGGATCTGGTCATAACTGATTTTACCTTTTGTAGAGAACTCTTATGTCTTCTCTTAAGGCAGGGCTTTCAAGGAACATATCACCAGCATCATCCACATCGATTGTCTCTACCTCAAAGTTTTTGTATCCACAGAACTCGTTCCACTCGAACCACATCTTCGAGATGACTTCCTTTTTGAAGCAAGTGGTGTGATCCTCCTCCTCAGGCGATGACCCAGCGATCAATCTATATGCGTACACCTTCTTCGTTTGTCCGGGTCGAAAAGCTCGTCCGATGGCCTGGCGTGTCACAGAAGGGTTCAGAGGAACATCCAATATTAGTATGCGAGATGCTCCAACAAGCGAGATTCCTTCTCCACATGCTTTAATCGAACCAAAGAAGATTTTGGCGTCTGGTGAATTGTTAAACCTTTCCATTGACAACTCACGCTGCTCAGAAGTGGATTCGCCAGTAAGAACAAATACTTCTTTCCCTAGTTTCCATCCTTTAGATACAGCAGCTAGCCTTTCAAGAAACTTCAGCGGCACGAGATACTGGCTGAAAACCAAGAGCTTCTCACCGGCTGAGTCACACAGGTCTATCAAGTTGAGGAAAAACTTTGCCTTGACGCCTTCATTCACATCTAGCTTCTCCAGCATTTCGTCCATACTTGAATCAGAGACATTATCAGTCTTCTCAGAGAAAGCTTTCAGCTTCGGATGAAGGTAAATGGCACTTCCCACAGCCGAAACCTTAAATTTTCTCTTCTCACGCCTTAACTTCTTCACTTCAGCCAACTGCTTTGGAGACAGATCAAGAACCACAGTAAAATCATCAAGTCCAGGAAGCTCATCTAAGAAATCTCCTTTATAGTAATGTAGCACCTTCTTTGTCATCTCTCGCAAATCTTGGATCAGGTTAATTTTCACCCTGAAATCCTTGCCCTTCTGCAGTGTGTGCTCCACAATTTCATTGAAAGCCGAAGACACATCTGAGTTGCTTCCCATATGAGACCTGACATCGGATATAGGAGCACGACTCAAGATCCTTTTCACGATAGACTTGGAGGTATCCAGTTTGAGGAACTTGGGTCGAACGAGGTTCAAAATGTTGAAAACCTCCTTGACATGGTTCTGATAAAGCGTTCCTGAGAGGACAACTTTCCTTGGTGTTTGGACTTGGGCAAGGGACTGCAACACATTTGTGTTCTCATTCCTTGGAGTGTGCCCTTCATCCAAAATGAGGATCGAAGGTACTTTGAGCAGTATCTCCTGGCAAGAAAGCGACTCGGTACTTGTAGTTGTCTCATCACATACAATAGTTGAGAACTGCTTGTACCCGAGAAACAAAATACTCTTCTTCTCCATCCACTGTTTCAAAATAGCCAGCTGCTGTGCACGGTTCTCTGCTTTAACACTGTAGAAATCAAGCAGTGGTATGTCCTCAACTTGCCATCTCACGAACTCTCTTTTCCAAGTAGACAAAATTCCCTTTGGAAGAACAACCAGTGGCTTAGCCTGAGGATACTTTGCAAGGAAGCTCTGCATAAAACTGATAATCATGAAGGTTTTTCCAGAACCTGGAGCATGAGCCATGATACAACCACCAGGATCATCTGCCACTAAATTGCTGCAAAGGAACTGGAACCCCTCAATCTGATGAGGCTTCATTTTGTTAGCATGCATTGGATGAGCCGAAAGTCCACCTATCATCAGCCCATCTTCAGATAGCTTAAGTTCAACATCAGATTCGCCAAACCTTTTAGTCCGAGTTTCAGAGGCATATGTTCTCGTGCTTCTTTTCGCCTACAATGAAAATCATAGAAAAAGGATTAGAAGCTCCACCACTTCAGTTGAACACCAAGAAACATGCTTTTCCACCAAATCAGAAAATAGCTTAGCATCAGCAAAAGAAGACTTACTTTACTGAACTGCACATCAATTATATCTAAAATACTCTTCTCAATAACTCCGCAGACACGGCAAACATAGCCCATATCGTCCATTAGAATAAACGAGTGCTCACAGTCTTCCACTTCATCTGCCTTAGGTGAAGTCTCACCGGCTACATCCTACACGTTTATTGTGATCCTAATGAACAAAGCAGGAACAGTGGCAAAAAAATATAATATACATAAAGATTAAAAAATAAATGTTGAGATATATACCTTGGAACACACTATTGACATGGCCATTTCATTCCAGATATTACCAAGATCATCATCTGCTGCTTCAGACTCATCATCACTGTCATCATCCTCAACTCCCACGTAGACACCTTTATCGTTAACCATACCATTTTCTATGGGAAGGACTTTGTCTCTCCTTGTTTGTCCCACGTAGACACCATTGTCATGAACCATACCATTTTCTATGGGGAGGACTTTGTCTCTGCTTGTTTGTCCCTCCTGCGAAAATTACAAAAACAAAAATGTCAGACCTCTTGTATGGCTAGTTTGTAAGTACAGGTGACATTTAATTTGCAAACCTGAAACCAAGTCTTAAAAGCAGTACCACATAGCTTGATGGAAAAAGAAACTTACCAACATGGGTTGAATGGCAAAAGACAACTCCTTTCCGTTCCCCATAACGACATCCTCGAAAGAGAACTGCGGCGTTACTGGCACCACATCCTCTTGATTCTTCTGATGCAGCACAAGACTTGACTGAAACGGATACACAGGCCTCTGACTCTCACTGTCTTCATCATCAGAATCAAGAATCACAATCTCATTCGAAGGAACCACACAGAGAGCTTTCTTTGAAGCATCAGTATCATCATCATCATCATCCAAGTCGATGACACCTTCCACAGCCTGTGGATTATCCAAACTCACAAGCTCCATCCTCTGCCTCTTGTCTTCTCGAAACACGGTATTCGCCAGCGACGGGTATCTCGAGATACATTGCTTCACCAATTCCAGCCTCATATCAGCTATTTCTTCTAACTCTTTCGTAACACTCCCAAACTTACCACCATCTAAAGCTTCAAGCATGTTACTGATGGCAAATGGCTGAGAGTAGTCGATAACTTTGGAGGATCTCCTTGGCCGCTTAGCTTCAGGTGTAAAAGAGACGAGACAGAGTCCATCATCAAGCTTTCTTTTATGGAACCCTGTCATCAGATTGCAAAGTTAAGCCCCATAGTCGCATAACTCGCCAAATAAACAAGAAAAGAAAGTCAAACCGTTTTCTAATAACAAAAACCCTAAATTACATTCAATCACAGAGACCCAGAGATGAGAAAAACGAAAGAGTCTAAAACCATCAATACTCATTTTCGCTCATAATCATGAATTGCGAATTCTTCAGCAGCTGTTTTATCCTCATATAATTTGCGCAGATAATCGGAAGAAATTAAGGAAAAATAACAGAGAACCCAGGTTCGGAGACGACATGCATTCAATGTAGCGAAACGAAATCAGACGAAAAGCTGATAAAACACCAATTTTCTCGCGAAACTCAACACGATGAAGAACATATACAGTGAGAGGCGGAGGAAGGAGAGATACCGTTTGGGGTAGCTTGATCGGGCTGGAGAATCTCCATGAAACCCGATTTGGGGAAGATAAACGAGAATCGAAGATCAGAAGATGAAGCAACACACAACCCACACTTGATTTTGATTAAGAAAAAAACAAAATTTTGATTCTTCTTCGCCTTGTTCTAGCTTCGAAGCTGGAGGGAGACTCACTGGGTTTTTTTTTGTTTTCACTCCCAATTATTATCATTGTTTTATTTGTTTAAGCGAGGCCCAGTAGATAATCCGGACCCAATAACTTTAAAGGCCTTTATCTTATTGGAACAAAAAAAAAAGCCCTTTTTATATGATTTGAGGTAAATTAATTAAAGTGATATTAATATTACTGAGTAGGTAAATCAAGCTCGAAATACAGTAGAACCTCTATAAATTAATACTCTATAAATTAATAATCACTATAAATTAATAAATTTTGCCGGTCCCAAGTCGGGACAATGTAAAAATTAGCAATTTTCGATAAAATAATAAGATAATAATTTTTTTGAAACTCCTATGTAAAAATATGGTCTCAATAATTATATAAATTAATAATTATACATTTAGGTATATATAAATAATGTAATATAGTAAAATGTGATTATATTGTTGTTTCAAGTTTATAAATGTTGTTTGGCTTGTTTTTCAAATTTATTGATATGATATTTTTTGAATGAATTTTACATTGTTGAAAATATATTTTTTTGTATTTTGATGATCATTAAGAATTCGAACCACAAATATCTCTATAAATTAATATTTTATTAATTTATCGATAAATTAATAATTATTAATTTATCGATTAATTAATAACTTTATAAATTAATAAAATTTCGAAGTCCCAACATTATTAATTTATAAAAGTTTTACTGTACCTTATTATTATTGTGTTTGATTCTTACTGATACTAATTAAATTTCAAATCGCTAATATATTATGACTTACCTTGTTATTATTAGATTGTGTTTGATCCTTACTGATACTAATATATATTTCAAATCTCTAATATATTAGTATGTGATTTTCGCGCTTTACATAAATAACCATTTTTGTTTTAATATGTAATATTTGTACAAATTATTAGTATTACACAATCACCTATATATTTTTGAAAACGAAAAACAAAGACACATGTTATTGTACTGACATAGATATGTGGCAGAATCTATATATGGAGAGCACAATGTATAGTAGCTAGTAGCATATTTAGGGCTAGCTGCTTCCTTTATTTAGATATTGCATATATATTCATCTTTTTTTTTTTTGACAACGCATATATATTCATCTTACATATCCCAATTTCGATGAAACTATTATTGTCACTTATACTAACTATTACCTATATATATTAATATCCCCCAAAATATATGGATGATTTAGACCCAAGATGAAGTCATCAGTTGGGAATAAGCTTGAAAGGAGGCCTCACAAGTCTTGGTGAGGGACTATTGTGCCCATAATCCTTTGTGTTCATTATCAGAAGCCTCTCATGTATGCTTCTTTCCACCATCTGTCTCACGTTATTATTTCACCAAATTTAGTTCCAAAATTAATTCGTGGAAGCAAAGAAGAGAGTGAGCATTTATTCAAGTTTAAAAAGTATATATATGTATGAAAAAATCTATATGAAATACATTTGCTCTCAAAAGCTAGTTAGACTAACCTCGTCATGAAGATTTAAATGTGTATGGACTAGAATCGAGGGTCGGCCTGCATAACAAAAGAAGGTATATTTGTCACATAGGTAAGAGAATAGGCCTGCATAAAATATTTTTATTTTTATTTTTATTATGCCGTTTACACAACAACAATGCATTTACTAGTTCAGATTAGGCCTGAGCATCCGACCCGGACCCGCCGGATCCGAACCGACCAGACCCAAAAACCCCGGTTCGGTTCGGTTTCGGGTTTTGCCAATAACCCGATTGGATCTTGATCAATTTCAGTTCGGTTTTCGGTTCGGTTCGGGTAAAATCCGAGAACCGATCGGTTACCCGAATTACCCGAACCAAACCATAAAATATTTGATTTTTTTTATATTCTATTTAATTCGCAAACTCATGAACATCTTCTTCTTCTCCAACTTAAACCGAATCAGATCGCCGACCAAAAAAAAATCGAATCAGATCTGAGCCTCCAACGAGCAAGGAAGATGAAGATGGATTACCCCAACCCGCAAACCAAACGACGGAAGCCAAACACAGATCTGAATATTGCGATCTACATCTGAAATTCCGAATCATTTTTTATGTTCAAATTCTGTAACTCAAAAAAGTGGACTCATATGAGAAATAGAAATGAAGGTGAGAGATAGAAGAGATAGAAGGGTTGAGAAGAAGAAGAGAGTCATACCAGAGAAAAAAAAAAAAGAAGAAGAGAGGAAGAAGACGAGATAGAGAAAAGAGATTGATTTTGATTAATTGTTTTTTTTTCGTTCATCTTAACAAAAAAAAGTTTGATTAATTGTTTGATAATCGATTTAAGAAGAGAAAGTTAAATATTATGATACATATAGCCCAACAATACCCAAATAAACAAGCCCAACAATACTCAATAAATCAGAAAATCGATTTTGGAGATGTCAAAAATCGTTTGACCAGAAAAAAAAAATCTCAAAAATCAAATCAGACCCGAACCGACCCGGACCTGAACAAGACCCGAACCGAACCGACCCGATTTTAGGCCGGGTCCAAAACGGGTCCTAACTACTTCTATCCGAATTACCCGAACCCCGAACTACCCGATCCGACCCGAAGACCCGAATGCCCAGGGCTAGTTCAGATATCATGGTTTCGAATAAAAAAAAAAGTTAGACAGACAAAATAGTCTCAAATGTATATATAGATCTTTGTAACTACTAGCTCAGACCGTCCCAAGATCGTATCCATTTGAAACCTGAAGAAATAAGATGATAGTTTCATTTTTTTTTGAAAATATATAGTAAACTCTAAATGGACGTTCTCATCTATCTATATGTTTTCACCTTTTCATGGGATGTTTGATGAAAACACTAGTTTATAGTAGACACAATTCTTAAAATGTTGATACAGAGTGGACTTCATGCTATATATCCGGTCGGCTAATCCGGTAGCTCCGGTAGGAACGCACCTAAGTGCTTTAGAGTGGACTTCATGCTTATAAACCCATGCATATTTATGCGCTTTGGAATTAATCTTAAGTGATTACACATGTTCGACAAATCTCTTAATCTTCGTTAGCAATTCTAATTAATAATTGTACAATTATGATCCCTTCTTTCTAAAAACAACTAAAAATAAAATGTAGTGGGCATATGAAGTATGGAGATAAGCTGCAACAAAATAGAAGAGAGAGAGAGAAATGAAACCTGCTAAGGAGACCGAAAAAGCTGAAGCTGAAACAATCAAGAAGATGAAACCAAGTTTCTTCACCATTAATGGCGACACACCCATAACGTTATTAGCTCTCTTTAAATTTGTTTTCCTCGGAGAAAATTAAGTTCTCAATTGGTTGTGTCTCTTTAGGTAATAAATGAGAAGTTTGAAGAGGCCAAACTAAAAAGTTTATTTATCATTATAATATTTGTTTGGTGTAGCATTGTAAATATAATTAGACACATAATTGCAACTTGACGATTAATGCAAATTATGCTTTTTATAGATATTTTAAATTAGTTGTTCATGAAAATGGGGGAGGAAGAAAAAGTAGAAAGGAGACCACTTTCCTGTTGTTGGCCAGTGGCCACTATAAGTCTAAAGAAATTAGTGGCTTTGAATTTAATTTAAATATTAGGTTTATCTTTCTTTTTTTTGTTCAAAAAATATTAGGTTTATTAGTTTATCTATTTTATGTATTTTGGTATCGATCAACTATCATTTTACCTCAATTATATAAGCAACAATATTATTGCGAGGAAGAGTATGAAAGTGCAGAAAGACCCTAATACACAATAAAATATACCAAGGTTAGACAACGTGTCTAAACCTCAAACATTTATTAAGAATCTTCTTGAATACAAGTACAATTAGTATCCAATTTGGAATTACACGACTCTAAGAACCTCTTAGCTCGATCCCAATCTATTCTTAACTCACAAAGAGATCCCTAAGATTAGCCACACTAATCTACACCCAGGACTCTCACTTTGTGATGAACTCTCACCTTTGTCTCACAAAAATGCCAAACGGCTACAACACTTGTCAAAACTAACTCACACGTCTCAAGGGATGTTTTTCTTGACCCAAGAGACAATATACTTAAAGGATTTCGTGCCTAACTCTCCAAGTTGGCATCCTAACAAGTTTCCTAAAGCCAAGAAGAAATATTCCTTTTTGATTGATCCTTATCAACCTAATATTTCCATATCTCATCAAGCCTTCCAAATAGCTTCAATCTTCCTTTTTCCTTAAGCTTTATCTCCAAGTAATATATTCAAGACGCCCCCCTTGAATATATACACTTTTCATAAACTTCTGACTTCTGATGTCCTGTCTGATGCGTCCGATGCATCATCTTTCTTTTGCCGCGTCTGCATCATCTTCCTGTTGATGCATCTGCATCATGTTTCTGATGACGTGGTCATACAGCTTCTCAAACCAGTCAGCAAAACATCAACAATCTCCCCCTTGATGACTGAGTTTTAGAACTTCAAACTCTCCCTCAAACATTGATCATCAAGCTTGTGAGCACCTTGATCAAACTACATTGCGCTTAATGCTTCTGATTTGGAATTACACGACTCTAAGAACCTCTTAGCTCGACCCCAATCTATTCTTAACTCACAAAGAGATCCCTAAGATTAGCCACACTAATCTACACCCAGGACTCTCACTTTGTGATTAACTCTCACCCTTTTCTCTCAAAAATGCCAAACGGCTACAACACTTGTCAAACTAACTCACACGTCTCAAGGGATGTTTTTCTTGACCCAAGAGACAATATACTTAAAGGATTTCGTGCCTAACTCTCCAAGTTGGCATCCTAACAAGTTTCCTAAAGCCAAGAGGAAATATTCCTTTTTGATTGATCCTTATCAACCTAATATTTCCATATCTCATCAAGCCTTCCAAATAGCTTCAATCTTCCTTTTCCCTTAAGCTTTATCTCCAAGTAATATATTCAAGACGCCCCCTTGAATATATACACTTTCCATAAACTTCTGACTTCTGATGTCCTGTCTGATGCGTCTGATGCATCATCTTTCTGTTGCCGCGTCTGCATCATCTTCCTGTTGATGCATATGCATCATGTTTCTGATGACGTGATCATACAGCTTCTCAAACCAGTCAGCAAAACATCAACAATCTCCCCCTTGATGACTGAGTTTTAGAACTTCAAACTCCCCCTCAAACATCGATCATCAAGCTTGTGAGCATTTTGATCAAACTACGTTGCGCTTCATGCTTCTGGCCTATCTCACAAAACCTAACATCAACAATCACCTTGATCAAACTACATTGCGCTTAATGCTTCTGATTGCATCAGAACCGATCTCACAAAACCTAACATCAACAATCTCTCCCTTTTTAACTTAGTTTGATACTCAAGCACCAAGCTCTTTAATCATCTGCAAACCCGCACAGGGACATACACAAGAACAAGGCAAAGCAGGCAGCATCCAAACCTAAGCAAACAAAACTCCCCCATGAGTTGTGCTTCATCTACATCAGCACGCTCAACAGAAACCAATATCCACCTCATCTCCCCCTGCTTGAGTGCTAACTGAGTTAAAAACACTAGAAGACGATCTCCCCAAAGTACTTCACCAATCCCCCATATTTCCATGATGTTGCATACTCTGTTATATGCTCTGTTACAGCCTCTCGCACAGAACATCCATCTGTCGTCAACACAAACAAGTTTTTTTTTTTTTTTTTAAACAACTTACTTGTCTGTGGACGACCCATCAGGCTCACCATCTCCTTATCCAACTATTCCTCCACCTACTTGAATCGTAACATCTCACATTTATGTCTCTGTCAAGGTTCTTCTGTTGATATACCCCTTTATTACTTCTCACAGGCCATGAACATCCACCATAACAGCTTAATACACCTCTTGAATTGTTGATTAAAGTAGTACTTTCACGACCTTCAGACTTCCACCCCCTTTTGGATTGCCCAAAGTGTGGAACATATCGATTTCTCCTCCATATTTGATATGCACCTTGTAAAAACCTGTAACAATGTGCCTTGATATGACCAAGTCTACCACAACAATAACATTCATCAGATTGATGCCAAGCTGGTCTTGTGTTTGATCTGTTTGTCTGATCTTTAGTTGTATCAACACGTGTATCAGCACTCTGTCTTCTATACTCTTTATGTGAATGAGTGTCTACCTTCATCTTGGCACTTTGTCTTGCTTCAGCTCGGGTTTTGACCTCTGTAGAAGTGCTTGTTACAGCTCTTGCTCTCGCTTTTGTTACAAGACTTACGTCTGATACAGTACCTGTAGACTCCTCTGCAACAGATTTCTGAGACGTTACAATACCTGTACCCTCATGTGCAACAGATTTCTGAGACATTTCGGAAACACAGATTGTCTCCTTTCTTGAGTTGTTTTGCCTGTAACCGAGATGCACATATGTGTTCTTCTTTCTGTCACTACTCTTACTCCTTCCATTCAACGCATCTTCTAGCTCCTTTACACGTTGCTTCTCAATATCAAGTTCTTTTTCAAGTTCTTCAACTTTGATGTGCAACCTCTTCTTCTCCTGTACTAGGGCCATGTTTACTTTACATGTTTCCACAAGATCCTCATATAAATCTCACACCACAGATTGAGGGTCACCTTTTTTACTTCCTGGACAGACGTCTGATCTGGTGTTTGTATCTGCATACTCATCAGACGAACTATCAGAACCAATTTCAGCTTCTTTGGCTGATCCAAATAATGCCACAATATTAGATAAATCTTCATCACGTGCATCTTCTTGGTTATGAAGTCTATGATCTTTCAAAAAACCAGTCTTGAATTTTCTTTTCCTGGCTGTAGGGCAATCTGATTTATAATGACCAAACCTCTCACATTCATGACATTGGATTTTATCCATCTTCTGATTGTCGATTCTAATCAGAACTTGTTCAACTTTCTTTTCCACGAGATCCATGAGGTCTTCTATCTTATAAGACTTCAAGCCATCTTCACTACCAATATCTGAGCAAACATCAATCCCTGGTGAGGTATTTGATCCATCAGATGGTAAACTCAACTCATAAACCTGTAGCCTTCCAACTACCTCATCAAAAGACATACTATCTGTATCAAGAGCGACTTCCATCACAGTCTTCACCACATGAAATCTCTGATGTAAACCTCTCAACAGCTTTTTGACCAACTTCTTATTCTTGTAGATCTTCCCAAGAACACGTGCTTCATGTGCCATGGAACATATTTTACCACTAAATCCAGCAATATCCTCACTATCATCCATCTTCAGAAGTTCAAATTTAGAAGCGAGAATATCTAACCTTGTGCGTTTAACACTTGATGTTCCTTCAAATATATTTTGTAGAGTATCCCACGCATCTTTCGCTGAAGTACAACCTTAAATCATCTCGAAATGCTCTTCTGAAACAGCACGATATATTGTTGAAAGTGCCAGAGCATTAAATCTAGACATCTGCTTCTCCTGTGTTGACCACTCTGCTTTTGGCTTTGGAGCAGTGACAGCATCATGACCTCCATCAGCGCTTGAAACAGCTTGTATTGGTGGCTCCCATCCAGATTCGACCAATGTTCACACATCCTCATGAATTCCCTTCAGCTCATGTATCATCTTCACTTTCCAATGGCCATAGTTTTCTGACCCCAACACCAACGCTTTTGCTGCGCTGAAAATCATCGTTTGTGTCATTGTGTTCTCTGCAGGACCGTTCCCTAAAATAGAACTTCTTCTTCTGCCTAGGTTAGGCTCTGATACCAATTGAAAGTGCAGAGAGACCCCAATACACAATAAAATACACCAAGGTTAGACAACGTGTCTAAACCTCAAACCTTTATTAAGAATCTTCTTGAATACAAGTACAATTAGTATCCAATTTGGAATTACACGACTCTAAAAACCTCTTAGCTCGACCCCAATCTATTCTTAACTCACAAAGAGATCCCTAAGATTAGCCACACTAATCTACACCCAGGACTCTCACTTTGTGATGAACTCTCACCCTTGTCTCACAAAAATGCCAAACGGCTACAACACTTGTCAAACTAACTCACACGTCTCAAGGGATGTTTTTCTTGACCCAAGAGACAATATACTTAAAGGATTTCGTGCCTAACTCTCCAAGTTGGCATCCTAACAAGTTTCCTAAAGCCAAGAGGAAATATTCCTTTTTGATTGATCCTTATCAACCTAATATTTCCATATCTCATCAAGCCTTCCAAATAGCTTCAATCTTCCTTTTTCCTTAAGCTTTATCTCCAAGTAATATATTCAAGACGCCCCCCTTGAATATATACACTTTTCATAAACTTCTGACTTCTGATGTCCTGTCTGATGCGTCCGATGCATCATCTTTCTTTTGCCGCGTCTGCATCATCTTCCTGTTGATGCATCTGCATCATGTTTCTGATGACGTGGTCATACAGCTTCTCAAACCAGTCAGCAAAACATCAACAGAGTAGTTTTGGTTTTCGTTTCTTTTTTTTTTTTTTTTTTGAAACGGGCATTAGTTTTCGTTTCTCAATTTACTCTTTAAGTAATTTTACTGTGATGTTAATTTTCCAACCCTATTATAGGTGTATATTTAAGAACTATGCCATTAATATTGTATTGGATGATTTATAGTTATGAACTGTGGACAGTAAACAACATATCAATCGTGGACGTACGGTTTACAATGAATAGTATTACGACGGTGGCGATGAATAGTGTATGATGAACAATATTTCTTTAGTGTACGATAAACAATAATCAAGAAATTTCTAGCTTTTAGATCCATATTTTTTTTTTTGGGATAAAATCGAGAATTAAAAAAAAGTCCTGAAAAACGAGTTTCTCCCCTTCCTTCTCCCTAAGAACAACTCCGCCGCATCAATACTTAGTTTTCCGATTGGCAGTCGGAGGCTACAATAGCTCCGATGTCAGTCGGATTTTTGTTCTATTTCGTATTTCTCCCTTTGTTTTCTTATTTTTCGGAAGTTCCTTGAAGTTTTAGAGCAAAAAATTTTAAATCTGATTTTCTAAATCTTCTTTTTGTTTCTTCCTCTTCTTGGTTTCTTCTCTTTGGTTTAGCTTTACAGATTAAGCCTCTCTTCCAATGCAATTTATAGATCTGGCGAGGTGGTTTAGGGTGGTGTTTGTTTCCTTGGTCGGCTCCGTTTTCGGGTTGGTCTTCGTCGGTTTCAAGGTCGCTCTGCTCCCTCTTCGTTGGTATGTGTCTCTTTTCTGGTTGGTATGTGGTTTGGTTTCGCCTCTTGCCTCTTCTCCTTCTCTTGGAAGCTCCTGTTTCAGATATGCTCTTTTTGGTGTACTTGTCGTGACTCAATTTCTTGTACGCCGCTCCTTGCCGTTGGTGTTTTCTGGTTTGATTTGCATGCAGCTACAACCGGTTCTTTTTGCTGCTTCAATCGATTTTGTGTTGGAGTTGTGGTTCTTTGGGGTGCCTTCAATCCCTCAAGCTTTGGGTTCTTTTGGTGTTTGGTTTCTGCAGAAGCCTTGGTCGTTTCGGTTTGGTCTCACAGCTTTGCAGGTCGCGTGTTCGTGTAAAAGATCTAGGACAAAGGTTAAGTGAGCTGTGTTTCTGTTGGTTCCGTCTTCATCTAGTTCTCTTTAGCTTGTTGCTTCCTTTTCTTGATTAATTGTTTGGGTTGTTAGGCTTATTTCCAATTTCTAGTTTTTTTGTTCCGTTTTCAGTCTTGAATTTCATCAATGTATTTCATCTTACTATTTCTCATTGGTCTTAATAAAATTTAGATGTTAAAAAAAAAAAGTCCATATTTTTTTTGTATCGAAAACTAAATTAGGTATAAGTTCTTTATTGACATCCAGTTTTCGGACTTCGGGACTTGTGACTTCAATTGCTCTAATTATTTGGGTGGTTACAATAAATTGATGCCGTTAAATTTTAAAGAAGATAATCATCAATGAGCCACAAACATACACACGTATAATGTTCATGCAAAGTTTCGATAGTGTTTGGTAGCTCTATTCGTGAAACATCTCAAGTTTTCGTAAGGTAGATCAGCTTTACGGAATCAAAAAAATTAATTTAATTCATCAAACAGTCAAAATGCATGAAAGCAAAAAAAACAACATCGCTATGGTTTTTTAGAGGAAATTTAGACACTCAAGTCAGAATCTGATATTTGTAGAGCAATGCTTGATCGAGTATTAAATTTTGATTAGGGACGATCAGAGCTTTAGAAATCAAATTGGTGATCTTTTAACTTATAAATTGCCGAAGTTATAATTTTTTTTTTTCTAAACCTCTAATGTGCGAAATAGTTGGGTCCTTATGGAAGAACTTTCTGAAACTGTGTGCGTAAACCTGATTTTGAATTTATCAAAAGTTATTTGTAGATCGGAGAATTTAGAAAAAGTGTGGTTTCAATAATTCATAAGGAGAAAGAAACTTTACCAAATAAAAAAATTGGAGAGGAGAGTGGTGGAGAATAAATTGAGAATTCTTATGTAAATTAAATATTTTAGCTATAAGTTAACTTTTATAAAACGTTGAAGACATTAGTAAAGATAACTTATTCATATGTGCTCAGTTTTGTTATGAATAACTTGTATTCTGTGTATTATTATTGAGGACCAATGGTCTCTTTATATAGTAGTTACATCAAGAAGAGAAAAGGAAATTGTCCTTTTACTACTCATACAAGGAATAGGAAAACTTCTACTAATCCTATTGGTATTAGAAAAAGGAAATCCTATCTCTAATAGGACTTGGTCTTCACGCCGAGACTAGACCACGGATTGGGCTTGATGAACTGAGCCGGTTATGGACATCCAAACCTCAATGGTTTATAACACTCCCCCTTGGATGACATAACCGTATGTGATGATGATGGGATCTCAGTAATACGTTTGGGGAATGCTGCCTCATTAAAATCTTACCAAGGAAAACCCAGTGGGACAAAACCTTAGTGAAGGAAAAAGAGTACAGCACGTATTACTCCCCCTGAAATGAACATCACTGAATGTCCTTCAATTGGCGCATGCCAATCTGATGCATAAGCTTCTTGAGCGTGGAGGTTGGAAACGACTTTGTGAAGAGGTCGGCTGAGTTGTCACTTGAGCAGACTTGGAGCACCTGGAGTTCACCGGCCTTCTGTAGGTCGTGAGTGAAAAAGAACTTTGGCAATATGTGCTTCGTCCGATCTCCTTTAATGTATCCATCCTTCAATTGAGCTATGCATGCGTCATTGTCTTCGTACATTCTGGTCGGTTCTTCTTTCCCTTCTGTCATCCCACAATCTCGTCTAATGTGTTGAGTCATTGACCGTTGTGTGGATCCGAAAAGTAACATGCATCAGCAAAACCAACTAATCCTTCTTTGTTAAGGTTAGTATAAAATAGACCCATGTCTTTCGTCCCTTTCAGGTAACGAAATATGTGTTTGATCCCATTCCAGTGCATATGCATGGGATCGTCTTTATAGCCCTCTTTCACTAAGTACTCGCTTAGTCTATTGTTTCAATCCATATAGCGATTTATTCAGCTTAATACAATGCTGGTCTCGAGAACTTCTTTTATCTTTCAGCTCTATTTCGTTATCCAGTGGACCATAGACTGCTTACTATATCAATTTGATTTCTTTCTTATGTGTCCAGACATCATAAACTTTTGTAGCAGCACACACCACATTTGGAGTATATCCCCTTATAATTTATTCCTTAGTCTCTGTGAGTATCCTTATGTAACCAAGCTATCTCGAAATGCTTGTAAAACATGAACACTTTAGATCATGTGGTCTCACGATTTTCTTTTCTTCACAGGTCTTATTTATCCACTGGTTTAATCATCTGATGGCGTTTTCTTATGTGGTCAATACACCTACCACTTTCATAATCCCACGTTTCCTTTTATCTTATGAATGCATTCTTATTCGTGGGTTCTGATCCTCGCTTGTTTCTTTATTGTTCAAGTGCTACTATCTTGTACGCGCTTTCTTATACATTTTGGTGTTAACACTCTTATGTAGTTCCTATTTTGATCCAGACATTATTTGATCGATCTGAGATTTCATAATCCATGACCTTTATTACCTTGCAGCTTTGCGTCCCAAGTTACATGGTTTGGTACCTTAGATGTTCAGCTGGCCATCCTTTATATCTCTATGTCTGGTCTGGTTTCCTTAATAAACCCGTATTTATATTATGCACCCTTTTCCTTGGTTTCTTATCTTATGGAACTTATGGGTCTATCTTGTATAGACTCCGTAGCAACTTGATTGTATCTCTAAGACATCAATTTCGTGGTGCTTAAGCTGATATGACTTAGTCATTCTTTTCTTTTCGGGTCAATGTGTCTGGCATCTAATTATGCTAGCTTTATATGATTTTTGTATTTGGACGTCCTTAAATCTTTATCTAGTCCGAGGATCTTGCCAAGACACCGATGGTTGATACCATTTCATTTCTCTTATCAGCTTATTACGTTTCTCCTTATAATGTTGGATATTCGGATTCACTTAAAAACTCATGTAATCCGTGTTCCTTGGCCACTAAATAGATCACCCATATTTGGCTCAAAGGTTTCTTTAAAATTCGTAGGAGAAACATTTCTTATCCAACATATATATATATTCCCAATCTCCAATCTCCTTATGAGATTCCATCTTAGACGGCACATATGTATGTGGTGGTTTTATTCAAAATCTCTTAAGATGGTATATGTCTGGCTCATGACCCGTATTCAATCTGAGATGGGAATATCTATGCTCACTTATATGGACTGATGCATATTGATCTTATATACATGTAAAACTTGTGATGTCTCAAAGCTGATAGACTTTAGGGTCTAAACCTTATAGGTAATGACCTTTGTTTATAAAATTCGGCCGAGTCTTATTATGATTATCGAATTTGTAGTATAGTCATGGACCACGGGTTTGTCCTCACTCCCCCTCATGAATATACTATAATTTTGTGATGCTTGGGACAATAAATCTGATGAGTTTCCCTTGTGCACATGTAACACAACGTGAGACTCTATGGGATAACTCTTTGTGCCGTTTTCATGATCAATCTTTGCATCAAGTTTTGGACTTGGATGGCTAGTCCAGTCATGCCATATAGTGTAAATTTCGTGGGGTATACCAATTGTGGTTACCATGGCTTTTGCCTCTATCATACTGATCTTTGGCATAGTCTAGATCAGTAGAGTATAGTCTCGACCATTTTCTTTTAGTGCCTTAGGCGATCTTAAGGAATTTTCATTTCCTTTTGCCCATTGTTTCTATTTGGAAACCATTCTTATAACTCAATGGGCTTTGTATGGGTGAGAAATTCATGCCCTTTTAAGCAATGCCTTTTGGTCGAGATTTTATACTTGCAATAAAACAAGCAATAGAACATTCATATTATCAAGCAAGAAACAAACAAGATAATAGCAATAAAATAAACTCAAAGTAGTTTAATGCCAAACAAATACAAAGACATAAAACCAAAGCAAAGTAAACATAAAAGCAACAAAGCAAATAGAACTCAAAGTCTAAAATCATTTTAAGAAATCGGAAGTCTCATACTTCGTGAGATCATCATTATCCATAAGATCATCCTTTTCATGATCAAAATCGCCCTCATTGTCATGCTCATGTTCACGCTGGATCATGTTGGCCTCGGGATTCTTCCCTTTCACACTCCCTTGATAAAGATCCACAAGGTGTCTGGGAGTTCTATACGTCTTGGCCCAATGATTGTCCATCCCACACCGATGGCAAACGGACTTGGTCGGGCCGGACTTGTGTCCGGTCTGGTTCTTTTGGCCATGCCCTTGGCCACGGCCTTGTCCGCGGTTAAAGTCAGATCCGCGGGCATTCCCTCGACCATATGGGTGGTAGCGACCACGCCCTTGTCTCGTTCCACGCCCACGGCCGTGGTTAAAATCAGATCCACGGCCGCTATACTTTTGGTATCTTTGGACATGGTTTGCCCCGGTTTCCATCTTAGTGTCCTCGGCCACATGGGCTTCTGGAAGTGGGGTTGATCCAGGAGGTCTCATCTCGCTGTTTCTCATTAGCAATTCATTGTTTTGCTCCGCAAGCAATAAACAAGAGATCAAACTTGCATAGGTCGTGAAGCCTCTCTCACGATACTGTTTCTGTAGCAACACGTTGCTTGAGTGGAAGGTCGAGAAGGTCTTTTCAAGCATATCCTTCTCTGTCACAATCTCGCCACATAGCTTCAATTTTGAAACTATCTTGAACAGGGCCGAGTTGTATTCATCCACGGACTTAAAGTCTAGGAGCCTTAAGTTAAGCCAATCATATTTGGCCTTAGGCAGTATAACCATCTTCTGATGATCATATCTTGCCTTTAACTCCTTCCAGAGATCAAGAGGATCCTCAAGCGTCAAGTATTGATCTTTGAGACTCTCAACGAGATGGTGGCGTATGATTAGAATCGCCTTATACTTATTCCTCTCGGATTCGTTATTTGCATCATTAATGCATTCACCGAGCCCTTCTGATTTCAGCATGATCTTTGCATCTAAAGCCCATTGCAAGTAATTATCTCCCGAGAGATTAAGGGCTGCGAAGTCCAAATTGTTGATTTTCGCCGTCTAAAATCAAGCATCGGTTTTTCTTAGGCTTTTAGGGTTTCTTTCAACCGATTTTATTTTTATGCATCATGCGATTTTAAATCAAGGAAGTTTCCCAAATTCAATCCTAACATTTAATTCTAGGTGATAAAAGAAAACAGTAAATTTTCCAATTTCAAAATAAGTAAATCATCCCAATATCAAATAACGAAACTTTCCAAAACAAATAAGGAAATTTTTCTAACCGATTTTAATGTGGTTAAACAAAAAGGAAATTTTCCAATTTCAAAATAAATAAGGAAATTGTCCAAATTTCAAATAAGGAAATTTTCCAAAACAAATAAGGAAACTTTCCAAAACGAATAAGGGAATTTCCAATTTGCGATTTTAATGTTTAGAAACAATCCATGCGATTTTACCAAAACAAGCAATCAATCCTTTACAAGCACATGAATCGGTTTTAGGGTTCAAGTAGTATTAATGTTCAAATTCGATTATGACATGTAATGCTATCATTCGGTTTTAAACATCAAATAAACAAGCTAGATAAACGGTTTTAATCACGCAAGCAAGTTCCTCAAGCAAACTGAATTTTAGGGTTTGATACATGTTTAAGTCAAATTTCGATTTTTAGGTTTTAATGAGATCAAACAAGTTTAAACACACAAACCGATTTTAGGTCTTGTCTTTAGTTTAGATTCAAATTCAAGTATAGGTTTTAACAAGACCAAACAAGTTTATAAGAGAATCGGTTTTTAGGGTTTTAGGTTTATTAAGATCCAATTCGATTTTCTTTGTTCTTAGTTTAGGATTTTACCTTGATCTCCTTTTGGGGTTGAACTAGTATGGACCGGGAGCTAAAGACCTCGGTATCAAACTTGGAACCTCACGCTAGATTAGAAAAATGCCTTTGTTGAAGACGGCGGCCGGCGGCGGCAAACACAAGCGGCGGCGGCGGTGGTTTGGCGTTTAGGGTTTATGCGCGGCTGCTAGGGTTTTTTTTTTTCTAGAGCAAGCTCGTGCTGATAACGTGTTATGAATAACTTGTATTCTGTGTATTATTATGGAGGACCAATGGTCTCTTTATATAGTAGTTACATCAAGGAGAGAAAAGGAAATTGTCCTTTTACTACTCATACAAGGAATAAGAAAACTTCTACTAATCCTATTTGTATTAGAAAAAGTAAATCCTATCTCTAATAGGACTTGGTCTTCACGCCGAGACTAGACCACAGATTGGGCCTGATGAACTGAGCCGGTTATAGACATCCAAACCTCAATGGTTTATAACAAGTTTGACTTTTTTTTTTTGTCATCTGTATTATTAAAGCCAAAGAGGCCCAAAACAAAGAAAGCTGAAATACAAACCTAAACGAGGCCCAAAACTAAAGCGGATACATATGAGAAACCCTAGGATGGAAGAGAGTGGCCACCGCCGTTCAAGCTTCACCGGCGCAGTCTTACCACCTCTAAATCGAAAAATCCGCCAGAGCTGACGAATCTTCGCAACAAATCACACCACCCACAAAGAGCTTCAACTCTAACCCAAAAATCCCTCTTAAAATTCTATGACTTTGCATGCTTTGAGAAACCCATACCAAGCTTAACAAATAGCAATCATCTAGAGTGTTAACACAACCACAACCCCGACGGCCATGAAGGAAAACACGTCCCCCGAATCTCTTAGAGTCCACGCCAAACCACTCAAAATTTTAAGACCACCGGAAACCAGATTTAGAAAAAAGATCTAGGACGAAACCCCAAGAATCAAGGCGTTTGCAGCGAATCCGCACCGTAGATCGAAAGGAACCGGCGCCTCCATCCCGGCTCAGCCAAGATTCAACCAGATCTGGACAGAAAAAAACCGAAACCATGGAAAAGATCCACCCCACAGAGGAGAAGACAAAAGAAAACTAGAATAAAACAAAGAAAACAATTGAAATCACGACTCCGATGCTGAAGAAGCCATCAGAGCCGGAAAGAGAAGAGACGACTGGTTTTTCTGGGTGAGATGCGTTTTAGGCTTTCGGGAGAGAAAGCTGGGTGAGATGCGTTGTCGCAATCGTGTGCTCAGTTTGACTTAATCTTCTAAATTTTTTTTTTAAAATTTAAAAGTAGACCTTCCCTAATAATTGGTCAATCCCTATGAAAACGACCTTTCCACGTAGTAGTAGCAGGTTTCACCACCATTAGTTAGTTACTAATATTTAAATTGTTTAAACTCTGTAAGTATTTTTTACTCTAACCTCTACTTTTTTTTTTTACACATCTAGATGTGTATAAGAGACAGGTTATAATATAGTAGAATAGATTATGAAAAGAGGTGATTGTCAGCCAAAATTATTGAAAGTTTTGAATTTAAATTTATAGATTATGAATGATTTGTAGAAAAAGTGTGGTTTCAATCATTCATAAGGACAAGGAAACTTTACCAAATACAAAACTTTGTGAGGAGAATGGTGGAGGATAAAGAGAGAATTGTTATGTGAATTAAATATTTTAATTATAAGTTAACTTTTATGAAAAGAAGTGATTTAAGATTATGAAAATAAGAGGACGAATGAAGTTGGTTTAAGTTGCTTTATGAAACTGATTGGTCAAATTAAATAGATATTATTTTCTGATAATGTTTTGAAGATTTTTCGTTTTTAAAGGGTGAGTTGTAACGATTTATTTCCGGAATATTTTTATTTTTATCAGAAGGGGTTAAAAAGTTTGTTTTTCTTGTAAAAAAGATTTATTTTCCAAGTCTTGAAAGTCGCTTGTAAATCATTTGAGTCAATCTCCATTATTTAGAGCTTGATTGGTTCTTCCGCAGCTTTTGCGGGTGTTAGCGCTTGTTAGCGTTTGACAACAATCATGCAAAACGCTTTCTACCGCTTTATACCGCTTTTAAACTCTCAAAATCAAAAGCTCATTCCAGCTAGCATTTGCGGTTGCGCGCGATTGCAGGTGGATAACTAATTTTTTGTTTTTTTAAAAAACATAAAATTTATTTAAAATCAAGATATATATAATAATTTTAAAAAAATAAGATTAGAATATTATAATTACAAATAAATAAATAAATTTGTCACTTTTTAACTAATATTTATTAACATTTTTCATAATTTTATATGTATAAGATCTTTAAACTATAATTATTTTGATAAATTTTCTCTTCATCACTAATTATATATATATATATATATAGTAACTAAAATTATTTTCATCTAATATCTTCATAAAAAAACAATTTTTCTATTAAAATCATAACTTTCATCCAAACTAAAAAAAGAAATAAACGTAAGTATTATTATATACATACTATTTTATAATTTTTATAAATAATTATGTTTAATTAATAATTTTATAGTTTTTAATAATAATATGGTTTTTGATGTTTTTTATAGTTATAATATATATATATAGTTATAATATATATATATAATAACTAAAATTATTTTCATCTAATATCTTCATAAAAAAACAATTTCTCTACTGAAATCATAACTTTCATCCAAACTAAAAAAAAGAAATAAACGTAAGTATTATTATACACATACTATTTTATAATTTTTATAAATACTTATGTTTAATTAATAATTTTATAGTTTTTAATAATAATATGGTTTTTGATGTTTTTTATAGTTACAAAATATGTTTATATTGTTAATTTATTGTTTAACCGCTACTGCACCCGCAAGTTAACCAGTCGTAAGTATCCTGCAAACGCACCCGTTTCTAATCGCTGTACCAGTCGTATAAACTGCTTAATAACGCTGTTAACCACAATCGCACGCTTCCGCAAACTCCCGCAACCGCAACCGCAACCGCTGCGTTTAAACCAGTCAAAAAGGATAGGTTTTGAGGCTTCTAAGAGCTGCCACCTCAGCCAAAATAATCAGAGAAATAATCAACCAATAAAATTAAAGATTTGTGCCATGTCATTTTAAAATATACCACATTAGCATTTGTTTGGTCGATTTAAACCATAGCAATTAAAAACCTTTTTAGCTTCTTCATTTCTCTTTGTTACAATATATCGTTTCTTATTCTAAATTAAAATGTCAATCACTAAATACATCTGCACGACGCTTCTACATATTCTAAACCCACAAATATCCAACCAAACACTATAGTCATTATAGTGGCATTGTTCTTCACACCATATCTTCCCAAATTAGTGATCATCGCAATTCTTTTTCGAAGCGGAGAATCTTCAGGTTTGTATTGTTCCCTAAATCTATAAGCGTATTAGTTCTGATACAAAGGTACGCTGAGTAGATTTTATATTTGCATGCTTACATCTTCCGAGAAAAACATTTAGCGAAGTTTCTAATTTCATGGTTAGAGAACTTAGTTTACGATAGGTTCGATTTCATGGTACCACTAACACGCTTAACCCCTAATAGTTAGAAAAGGATCTCAGCGACTTTAGAAATATTATTATCCATAATCAGGTCTAACCTGTTTGTTTATTTGTATATGTTTGTTCAATTGCTCATTTCCAGCTTTCAATTTCTATAAAATCTTCAAGTGTTTGAATTTTCATTAAAATTCTTTTGCTGACGTCGTTCATATACTTTTGTTTGTATCAAGTAAGTAATTTGCACATGTGGAGGATAAGTCCAGGTTTACCTAATATTATACACATCTTCAATCATCTCGCTTAAACCATAATCGCTTCTTTTTTAACACATTTGCATTTTTGGTGCGAGTGTTGCATTCGAGGTTGTTTTTTAACAATTTGAAGATAAGAGGAGGCGTCATACCGTGAAGCTGCAATTGAAGAAGAAATGAAAGAGACTTCTACTCTCTCTATAAAGAAAACTCATTTCGTAGTGTTTTCCTTTGAGATCAAATTATTGTGTGAGTTTCGATCATGCTAATGCCGAAGAATGGCGATAGGATTTAAACTGTTGTTTGCTTGCATTGTTTCATTTAGAATGCAGAGGCGCCAAAGATGAGCGGATAATTGAGGATTATGCTCGTGGGGAAGAGGATGCCAAGCGAAGAGCTGAAGCAACCCAAGGTCTTCCTTAAGTGATATGCGATCGATTTCTCTATGTTTCATCACTGTGACTTTATGCTATTCATGTTCCAAGTTGCGTATATGGTTCATTCTTTATGTTTATCAGCTCGAAGAAATCCCGAAAGGGAAAGAGACTTGGGAAGGGTGGAAACCGATTCTGGAAGAACATTGGTTGGGTTAAGATTCCTCGTGAAGCCATTGAAGGTTTGTTTGCGTATTTTTCATTCTCACTTCGCCTTTGTGGCTATTATAGGTGGAACTCTGGATTATGATTTATAGTTGATTGATTCATGGCCTTCAAATTCTTTATCTTTGATTTATCTCGCAATTTAATAAAATTGAAAATAAACACATTCTTAGATTTGGTGAGAAACCAAACCAACTATTACATGGAATCTCTAGAGGCTTATTAACTCTCCATCATAATTGGATCAGCGATAATGTTTGTTTTTCATCATTTCGATCAATCTTCTCTCTTTTCACTAGATTTAAACTGTTAGAATGAACACTGATTCGAACATGGGATCTAACTACTGGAATTAAGAGTTATAGTATGAATCAATAAACAAAAATATCTCTTAGAAACCTGTAATACTCTCCGTTTAACTTTGAGTAGGATTCTCAGGCTATTGTGTTTTTTTCCAATTAAACAGGATCTTACATTGACAGGATATGTCCCTTCACCGGAACTGTTTCGGTTAGAGGCCGTATCTTAGCTATTACTTGCCACAACGCCAAAATGCAGAGGACCATTATCGTGCGAAGGAACTACCTCCACATTGTGAAGAAGTATCAGAGGTATTCTTAGATCCATACTTCTATTAGTTTACTGACTCGATGTGACTTTTACATCGATGTTTAAAAAGTATTATCATATTGTTACTTATCAGGTATGAAAAGAGGCATTTCAACATCCCTGCTCAGGTCTCACCCTTGTTACCGTGTCAAGGAAGGAGACCATGTCATTGGCCAGTACAGGTTATGATCCGATTTATAACTACTACAATCTTTGCGAAATGAAGTATTGCTTTGTTCTGGTATATCTACAGCAAATCTGTTACAAATCATATATTCTTTGATAGATCATTGCTTTGCTAACCCCCCACACAAAATGTTATAATAGTTTTACATAGATTTAAACATGGTTGTTATGTGGTTCCTTTTGTTTGATCTCGGTTTGTGGCTTCTGAAATATATATAGGACGAAGAAATATCAAGAAATGCGGATGGTGATGATACATCTAGGATGGAGATTGGAGAATGAGTAAGCAAGCCGTCTGGGAAGAGTTTCAAAAAATTAAGAAGAAAGATAAAAGAGGGATAGTTTGCAAGGTTAAAGGTGCGATCAAAGAAGAAAGCACAAGAAATAATTGTTAAAGATCCACATAGAAGAGGATATGGCTACAATTGAAAGAAATAAGGCACACCAAAATTAAAATAAATACAATTTTGTTAAACAAACGGTACAAGCTCCAATCACACAACTTACCTTCCATATTTAAAATCAGTTGTTAGGACAACTTTCCAAAAAATAAATAAATCAAAAGTCTTCAAAACATAACAAAAAAATATAAAACGAAAACAATCAAAGCAATATAATAAACAAAATTAATTGAAAACAATTAAAGCAATATAAAATACAAAATTAATTGAAAACATTTTATAAAAAATATATATAACCACAAAATAATTATACAATCCACGCGTAGCGTGGAAAAAAACACTAGTTATAAATAAGATTGAATTTTGACAAAGTGTTCGAATGCTCCAAAAATACTTCGTCCCTCAAATTTTCAAAAGTCTCTTTAGTTTTTTTTTTTTGTGTGCAAGAAAAGTCTCTTTAGTTTAGTTGCAAAATTAGATATAATTAATCATACTCAAGAAGCCATGAGTTCGAAGCTTCATTTAGTAAATCGACACAATATTTTTTTTTCTTCTATCTTGTAGCCTCCTTAAATTAATTAAGGGTTGGCTCTTCCATTGAGAAAACTGTTGTAGCATCTGAATCTCCAAGAATTCCAACTACAAAAGCCTCTGGCCATGACACAATCAGATCTGACCTCACTTCTAAGTCATCAACTATTTCGGTTACAACTTGTATTAAAAGTGAGTATCCACACTTTTATCTTCACATGTGATCACAGGTTTAACAATCTACAACAGCTTTAATATTATGGCTTCAACAACTAAGGCTACCACTACCAAACAAGACTCACATCCTTCTGGTCAAGAAGATCATATAATCCGTAGGACTTTGTCAAGCGAAGCTTTAGGTGGCATTAGGCTACCACTACCAAACAAGACTCACATCCTTCTGGTCAAGAAGATCATATTATCCGTAGGATTTTATCATATCTTAATAAAATTCCCTTCTAGCTCAGTGGTAGCCGAGAAGCACATCTTAATCAATATCATATCGTCTGTCCAAAAAAAAAAATCAATATCATATTTTAATCGAAATTGATACTAAAGTGCAAGAAAAGTCCTACTTCTTTTTCTTGCATGTAAGCCATGCTTTACACTCTCTTTTTCAAGCGGTATGACATCTGTCATAGAATGTAACCGTTTCTAATAAATAAGATATGTTGTGTTAAAAAAGAAAAAGAAAGAAATGATAAATATCAAACATCTACACTTATGTAAAATATATATGGCTATCTTCCATCATCCTCTTTATCATCTCCTTCAATCTCATTTGATGTCTATATATTCTTCTTCTTAATTATAGCTCTCTAATTATGCAGAGTGATTTACGTATTAAGTTACTTTTGTGAATTTCGTTTCAAAATAAGGCACTTATTCATAGAGAGGCACTTTGAGCTTCTTTTGGGCACATGATAAGTCGTTTCTACCCTTAATGAGCTGTGTCGTGATTTTGGCTAAAATTGTTCATGTTTTGTTTAGCGAGGTTTATGGCGACGGTGCTACAGAGATGGTGAGATAGGTCAACAATTTTTCAGCACCAACTTCATGTGCCAAACATATTGCAAATGATCGGAGGGCGGTTGGAGACACGATTTGGGAGAGATCTGATAATCAGTTTTAACTATTTAGTGATTTGGGTGTATGAGTTTGAGAATAAGTGAAAAGTTATCGGTGGTATCATAGTTAGTGGAAGAAGTCAGAGAATCTGAAAATGGAGTTGGGTTTCGATGGGTGGGTAAAATTCAGAGGTAAAGTTTGTACGGGGAGACAAAATTAGTAGATTGATGAATGTGGATGCACATCGTAATTTCTGGACTATGGATGTGTTATCATGGATGATCATTAATGAATGGGACATAATACTATGTCCACGTAACTTTTGTTTTTGTACAGGTATATATGGATCATGGATGCATTCTTCCATAAAACGAATGAGTGATATTCATATAATTGTGGATGCATTCTAGTGGATAACAAAATCAGAAAATGGATTAGTTTTCATAGACGATTACTCATTGAGATTTGCGAGGTGGGGCAATTTTGTGAGAGGAATCATGTATTGTTACTCATTGAGAGTTGCAAGGTGGTGGGGCAACTGTTTAGTGTACATGTGGACAGTGTGTCTCCAAAAAAAACTGAATTGGCAAAAATAAGCAAAAGAACAACATCAAGTGAGTACAAACGAAGCAAAAGCTTGTTTGATGGAGCAACATGCTTACTAAGGTCGATTGCTGGAAAAGAACCAAAGAGCGGATGGATATTTTTGTAGAAAAAGTAATGACAATTTATCCATAACAAGATGATAATGTGGACATTTAGTCATGGTCAAGTGATTGTGGATGAAAGTAAAATTGTAGGGTAGAGAAAGTCGATGGATTCAGTGGACTTGGCGTGGATAGGTTTCCATGGACCAAACGTGGTCTAGACTGGATCTTGGTTAACAATAGTTGGGGTCGTGGACAGGTTTTCTTGGAGACGTTGCAGTGGATATCATATCTTGCTCTAATCATGGACAAGTTGTCGTGGACATGTTCATTTAAAGTGAAAAAATGCCGAGGCGTCAAGTATTTTCATGGACGCAATCAAATGGACAGAAAAGTTATGGACAAGTATGAAGCAACAAAGTGTTAGTAATGATCTATATGGTGGAATCTGTTTCGGTGTTGGAATCTCCGAAACTACGATGTGTGTTTACTGGAATTTCCGATACGATGATGAAACTCATCCTGCGGGCAAAAGTAAGTATTAAGGGACATGGAATGCACAGACTGTGATTGTTCATTTATATGGATACACTTGTGCGGGTTTTCTGGAGTTAGCATGACTTTACGTTTGCACGGATTTGGAAAGGGATGGAAAAAAATCATATGTATATACACATTCAACTATGTTGTCCTTTTCCATATGAGTTCATCCATTAAGCACGTATCATCTTTGCTCGTTGCTATACATGCCTCTATGTCTACAAGCGGGCAAAAACAAGTAGTGACAGTCTCATGGACGAAAACTTATGGACAAATAGTAAAAGTGGCATTGAGTCTAAAAATGCCTCACAATAATAAATGGACAATGTGTTTATGGACAAGAAATTTAAGGTTGCCTATTCTGTAAAGTCGATGTATGATAAGAGAGTATAGAGCACACTATTGCTAACCATCAATCCACAACTTTCTATCCACATGTACACATCCACGACATCGATTCCGTAAACACTTTTAGAATCTTGGTTGTCGTAAAAAATGCAGAGACCGTGATTGCAATGCAGACAAGGTACAACACTTTCTAGCTCTTGTGATGAAGATGGTTTGGCTCTGTGTTCCAATCTGATTTCTCTGTGAGGATTGGTGTGAGGTTTCCTGTGTAGCTCGCGGTTAAAACCATCATCACTAGTGTCGCTAGATTGCTTATGGTATCTTCCTCTGTTGACAAAACATGAAAAAACACAAGACATCAGATATGAGTAGATAGAAAAAAATTAAGTCGAATATGTATGACAGATTCAAAAATATAACTCTAACAAACTTTTGTTTATCTCTTGATTGAGTGTGGTACAGAAAGATGGATGAGATTGAGCAGACTTGTCCACGAACGATTGTCCACGTTACACTGTCCACAAAAGATTGTCCTTGATTCATATGGATGAGTGTATATGGATGGGTTTAAACTCAAAGCAAGGACATCGTGACAATTCAATACATAAGAAATTTGATTTTGAAATCCAATCATCAATTTTGAAATTAGAAGCTATAGAATCAACTTAAAAACACACTCTTCAACTAAGAATCAAATGAGAGAGTAAACTCTAGAGATTACCTGGTTCGAAGGATAAGAAACATGCTGCAATGGGCCAAGTGGCCAACGACGAAAAGGAACATCTTCATGAAATCTCCAAGTACACTGTCCACGAAAGATTGTCCATGTTACGTTATGTCCGCGATACGCCGTCCATGTGTATACAAAATTCTGTACTTGACTTATTTTTGTCACGGACTGATATATCATGGTTTTTACCCGTTTTAGGCCATGATATAAGTGTTTTTATAGAGTCTTTTGTTAGTTTTGGAGTCTTTTTAGAGTCTTTACAGGATGGAGAACACTTGGAGCTAATGGGAGAAAATAGAACATTTTGGAGCATTTTGGAGAAGCAGCCGAAGTGATGAAATCAAGAGGCTGGATTTACATGCTGAGTGTCGATCGACACCAAGGAAGGTCGGCCAAGTTTCCCCAATTCCATCAGAAAAAGGAAATCACTCAAGTTCTGAAGAATTACAAGTCTGCC
>JAHZTW010000001.1:277471289-277531328 GCA_020283515.1 Alliaria petiolata
AGATGCATCATATTGGCTGAAGCAATTGGACCCAGGATCTTTGACTACTTGGGAAGACACAAAGAATGCATTCTTATGCAATTTCTTTGACGACGCAAGATCAGAAGAGCTTAGAACGAAGATCACCACGTTCTCGCAAGGACCTACTGAAGCATTCAAGGCTTCCTGGGTGAGATTCAATGCCTACCAGAGGGACTGCCCACACCACGGTTTTAGCGAACCGCAACTTCTTGGTATCTTCTACCGCGGGATTGACTGGAGGTGCCAGATGGCCTTAGACGCGGCAAGCAATGGCAATTTCAACACCAGATTTCCTGCAGCCGCAGTGGTGCTTATAGAGAATTTGGCCTCTAGTAACAGCACCAAGAACGCAGACTTCGAAAGGAGACAACACGCTGGAGTGTCTGGAGGAAGCCAAATTGATGAAGTCAACAGAAAGCTGGATCTTTTGGTGGAGAAGAAGCAAGTCCATTTTGCCAATGAGGTGGAGTCATTCGAACCAGAGCCAGAATGCGAAGAAGAGGACGTCAACTACATCAACGGAGGTGGTTTTCAAGGCCAACGTTATGGGAACCAGCAAGGGAACATGAGCTTCAATGGGAACTATCAGAAGAGCTCCTTCACAGGAAATCAGAGCTCTTCTGGTTACACCCAAAAGCCCCCATTCCAAAGCAGCAACAGCGGTTACACAAGGAACTATGGAAACCCTTTCTACCAGAAACTTCCAGCTCAAGACAACAAGATGGAGGCTATGATGGAACAACTTTTAGAAGGGCAACATAAGTTGACAGTGAGTTTCAATGGCAAGATTGATGCGCTGTATGAGGACCTGAATGGGAAGATAGAGAGCTTGGCCTCTCGTGTGAAGAACCTAGATGTTCAAGTTGCCCAGATTGCAGGAGCTGTAAACAGGCAAGAAGGATTCCTTCCAGGGAAGACGGATACCAGTCCAAAACGCCAAGTGAATGCTGTCACATTGAGGAGTGGGAAGAACCTTCAGCCTGTCCAGAAGAGGGGACTTAGCATTGAGGAATTTGAGGAGCTTGAAGATTTAGAAGATGTTGCGGACCCAGCGTCGATCGACACTACTGTGTGTCGATCGACACCCGAAGAGATAAAAGACAAAGACGATTTTGAACCCGAATCAGAAGCGAAGGAAACACCTTCTACGACGAGTGTCGATCGACGCCCACCACGGGCCGAGCCAAATCGAGCTAAGACCAAGATCATTGCTGAAGAAAGGGTCTACAAACCGAGGATCCTTTTCCCCTTGGTAACAAAGAAGTCTAAGAAGGAGCTGTTGGACGCTAGATGCAAGGCTATCATGGATAGACTAGTGGTTGAAATCCCTTTGATGGATGCCATTAGAACTACTCCAGTGATAAAGAGATACTTGAAGTGGATGATGACAAACAACATGGACATGGAGGAAAGCATAATGATGATATCAGAGCAAGTTAGTGCTGTCATTTAGAACAGGCTTCCAGAGAAACTCTCCGATCCGGGAAACTTTGTTCTAGACTGCTCCATCTTTTCAGACAAGTTTGGAAGATCTTTGTGTGATTTAGGATCAAGTGTCAACTTGATGCCTCTTTCAGTCGCTCTAAGGCTGGACATGACATATTTCAAGGCCACGAGAATCTCCCTAGTACTTGCTGATCGATCCGTCAGAATCCCTGAAGGTATCTTGGAGGATGTTCCTATCAAAGTGGGAGATTGCTTGATTCCCACAGACTTCGTGGTTTTGGCATATGACGAGGAACCCAAAGACCCCCTCATACTTGATAGACCATTTTTGGCTACAGCTGGAGCGATCATTGACGTGAGGAAGGGCAGGATCGCGCTGAACCTTGGAGATTTGGTGATGAATTTTGACATGGAGAAGCTGATGAAGAGACCAACAATTGATGGACAAACCTTCTATGTCGATTCACTCACCAACCTTGTTGAAGAAATTTTCCAAGAGGACCACCCTACAGACCCTCTGGAACGTGCATTGACCACTTCCACAAAGGACATTGAGTGCTTGGACGATGCAGCTGCTGGATATGCAAAGATGTTGGATGCAAGCGAGCAAGTGATGCAATTAGTTGCTGCTGAGGACTTGTGTCGATCGACACCAAGAAGTGTCGATCGACACCCAGCGCGTTCAACGAAATCAGCCACACTCGCCGATTGGAGTGAGGTTAAGGCACCTAAAGTCGAGCTTAAACAGCTCCCTGCCGGGCTAAGGTACGCATTTCTTGGTCCTAATTCCACCTATCCTGTAATTGTTAATGCTTCTTTGAACAATGCAGAGCTCACGTTGTTGCTAAGCAAGCTGCGCAAGTATCGCAAAGCTCTTGGCTATTCTCTTGATGAAATTTCAGGTATCTCACCAGACTTATGCATGCATCGGATTCACCTTGAGGATGAGACCAAGTCGTCGATTGAACACCAAAGGAGGCTGAATCCGAACCTGAAGGAAGTAGTCAAGAAGGAGATCTTGAAGCTCTTAGAAGTAGGGATCATCTATCCCATCTCAGATAGTGCTTGGGTCAGCCCTGTTCACGTGGTTCCTAAGAAAGGAGGAGTCACAGTGGTGAAAAATGAGAAGAACGAGTTGATTCCAACAAGGACTGTGACTGGACACAAGAAGTGCATCGACTACATGAAGCTGAATGCTGCGACCAGAAAAGACCACTTTCCCTTATCATTCATCGATCTGATGCTTGAGAGATTGGCGAACCATCCATACTACTGTTTCTTGGATGGCTATTCAGGATTCTTGCAGATTCCAATCCATCCAGATGATCAGGAGAAAACCACTTTTACATGTCCTTATGGTACATTTGCATATCGCAGGATGCCATTTGGACTTTGTAATGCTCCTGCTACCTTCCAGAGGTGTATGATGGCGATCTTCACGGACATGATTGAAAGGTTTATGGAGGAGGTCTTTATTGATGACTTTTCTGTTTATGGGTCATCCTTCAAAGACTGTCTGGGCAACTTATGCGCAGTGTTGCAGCGATGTGAAGAGAAGCACTTGGTTTTGAACTGGGAAAAGTGTCATTTCATGGTCACATATGGGATTGTACTTGGACACAAGGTTTCAGCAGAAGGCATTGCAGTGGATCGCGCTAAGATAGAGGTCTTGACAACACTACAAGCACCAGATTCTGTGAAATCAGTAAGGAATTTTCTAGGACATGCTGGATTCTACAGAAGATTCATCAAGGATTTCAGCAAGATTGCAAGGACACTCACTGCTCTTCTCTGCAAAGACGTAAAATTTGAGTTCACAGAAGAATGTCTTTCAGCCTTTGAGCAAATCAAGCAAGCCTTAGTGAGTGCTCCAATTGTGCAACCTCCAGACTGGGATTTACCTTTCGAGGTGATGTGTGACGCAAGTGACTTCGCAGTAGGAGCTGTGTTGGGACAGAAGAAGGACAAGAAGCTACACGCCATCTATTATGCCAGCATGACTTTGGATGATGCTCAGAAGAACTACGCAACTACGGAGAATGAATTGCTAGCTGTGGTCTTTGCCTTTGAAAAATTTCGCCAGTATCTTGTTGCCTCAAAGGTGATTGTCCACACTGATCATTCTGCATTGAAGTACTTGATGCAGAAGAAGGATGCAAAGCCAAGGTTGCTACGGTGGATTCTACTTTTTCAAGAGTTTGACATAGTAGTCAAGGAAAAGAAAGGAGTTGAAAACGGAGTAGCTGATCATCTATCAAGGATTCTGATTGAAGATGACGTGCCAATAGATGATTTTCTGCCTGAAGAGAATGTTTATCTCGTTACAAGTCGTTTCCAAGCTGAGAGTTCACAGCCTGCGAGCTTAGTGTCGATCGACACTAGGGGAGTGTCGATCGACACCCCGTCCGAAAGAATGAGAACGAGTCATGATTCAACACTTCGAATTTGCCAACTTCACGAGTGTCGATCGACACCAAGGACCTTCATTGATTCGCAGACTCTTGGGTGAGGTATTTCGACAGACAATCTTTGCCATTAATGATGCAACTCGACCATGGTATGCTAACATTGTGAATTTCCTTGCTGCTGACATTGAGCCTACACATCTCAAGAACTATGAGAAGAAGAAGTTCATGAGGAAACTTAGAAGGTACTATTGGGATGAGCCACACTTATATAAGCATTGTTCAGACAATTTTTACAGAAGATGCATTGCAGAGAGTGAGGTTCGTGATGTGCTGTTCCACTGTCATGGTTCTGAGTATGCAGGACATTTCGCAACCTTCAAGACGGTATCCAAGGTTCTTCAAGCAGGCTTTTGGTGGCCTACTATGTTCAAGGATGCGCAGCTGTTCATCATGCAATGTGATGTTTGTCAGAGGAGAGGGAAGATCAGTAAGAGGAATGAGATGCCACAGAACTTCATCCTTGAAGTTGAGGTCTTTGATTGCTGGGGTATTGACTTCATGGGTCCTTTTCCTCCATCCTACGTAATGCAGTACATTTTGGTGGTTGTAGATTATGTGTCTAAGTGGGTGGAGGCAGTTGCTTCTAAGACCAATGATGCTGTTGTGGTTCTCAAGATGTTACAGACCATCATTTTCCCAAGATTCGGAGTACTTCGGATTGTCATTAGTGATGGTGGATCTCACTTTATAAACAAGGTGTTTGACAAGCTGCTGAAGAAACATGGAGTTCAGCACCGCAGTCTACTCCTTATCATCCCCAAACGAGTGGGAAAATGGAAGTCTCCAACAGACAGATCAAGCAAATTCTGGAGAAGACAGTGGGAAAGACAAGGAAGGATTGGGCAACAAAGTTAGATGATGCACTTTGGGCATACAAGATAGCTTACAAGACGCCTATTGGAACTACACCTTTCCAGCTGCTCTATGGCAAAGCTTGCCATCTTCCAGTAGAGTTGGAACACAAGGCACATTGGGCTATCAAGAAGATGAATTTCGACTTGAAGCCTGCTGCAGAGAAGCGCCTACTTCAGCTCCACGAATTGGATGAACTTCGTTATCATGCTTATGAGAAAAAACTCTACAAAGAAAGAACTAAAGCATATCATGATAAGAAGATCATCTCCAGACAATTCGAGCCAAATGACCAGGTACTTCTATACAACTCTCGTTTACAATTGTTTCCTGGTAAATTGCGTTCACGTTGGTCAGGTCCTTTCACCATCAAAGAGGTCAGACCATATGGAGCAATTGTCTTGACAAACTCCAAAAAAGAGGAGTTCACTGTGAATGGGCAGCGAGTGAAACACTATTGGGCTCAAGTCGAGATTCCAGATGGAGACATTGCGTCTTTGGATGATGCACCCAACGCCTAAATCACGCAAGAACAGTCAAGCTATTGACGTTAAACGAGCGCTGAGTGGGAGGCAACCCACTGTTAGGTAAGTTTTTCTTTACATTTTGTTTTGGTTTTTACTAATTATTTTGGCTGTTAAAAAAAATAATAATAAAAAAAGAAAAAAAGAAGGAGGCTCGATCAGACTCAATGTCGATCGACACCTACTGTATCGATCGACACCAAGTAAGGATACGGGTAAGTTCTTCAAAACCCGACACTTTCTCCATTTTCTCATTTTTTTTCAAAACCGCGCCTTTGAGAGATTTTTCCCTCAAAACCCAACTTTCTCAAATCTTCACCAAATTGAGTGATTCTTTGCTCTAATTCGTGCAGATTTTAACCCTCTTTCGCATTCCATTGTTCATTCATTCGATCTACAAATTATGTTCTTCAAAACTCCCAATTTCATTTTTGGCCCTAAGGTGAAATTTTTTGAATTTGACCTATTTAGCTTGATTTCTTGTTTGAATGATGCTCATTTAGGTTATATATCATGATTAGAATCATTACTCAACTGTTTTTCATCCTCTAATTTGCACAATTTGAAATTTACGAAATTTTGGAAATTAATGATGCATGTTGCGAATTTAGGGAGTTTTCTTGGGTATTATGGCTTTGAATTGGTTGATTGATGATGCTAGGATAGTTTGAACCGATCATTGATGCATAATTTGAGTTTAAAGATCAAAAACTGTCGGAGTATTGAAGTTTCGTACTTGGTGTCGATCGACACCCTTTGTGTCGATCGACACCCGACCATTACAGAACCTTTGCGTTTCATTTGTTGGACTTTGGGATGTTGATTTTGGTTTAATTTTCTTTTGCAGATGGCTCCTAGGACTAAGAGACCACGGGAAACCGACGCCGAAGCCTCAGGAACTGCCAATGATGAGGCAATTCCGGCTCTTCCTCCGTGGCCTAGCCTGAAAAGGTGAAGGTTTGGGTTACACGACGTTGGGACGATTCACCAGCTGCGGAGGTGGCAAAGGACGCGTGTATTTACAGAGACATAAGCGAGACATGGGATGATTACGACACGCTGTTCTACAATGAGTGGCTGCGAGTAGAGATCGCTCCAACTCGCTTTGCTTGTGAGAAGACGATGAGCGAGCTAGGAATCAGAGATGACATCCTGTCTTTGATGAACATAATTGGGATGGGCACTATTGCGACGCGGCAGTACGATCTTTACCCCAACCTTGTCCGCCAGTTCATTGCCACAACCCGAGTCTACTACTGGAACGAGATCAACCGGAATGCTCTGGAAGGCACATTGACCTTCCTAATCCGCGGAATACGCTACCGCATTTCACTTCCAGACCTCTGGGGGATTTATGGATTCGCAGACGAGCATGCCACTGGGGTCTCTCTTCCGACGCAGCTGCCAGATAACCAGGATTTCTGGTCGCACTTCGGGAATGAGAGGTATGACTCGAAGACCTCCACTCAGACAGACATTCGCCATCCCACCCTGCGCTACTTGGTTCGACTGTTTACTACTACACTTCTATGTAAGCATGATATATCATGGTTTTTACCCATTTTTGGACCATGATATAAGTGTTTTTATTGAGTCTTAGTATTATTTTCGAGTCTATTTAGAGTCTATGCAGGTTCAAGTACAATTGGAGCTGAACTGGAGATTTGGATTCATTTTGGAGCATAATGGAATGAAGTCACGAAGTTGGATTGAAGATGCACGCTTGGTGTCGATCGACACTAGCTGGTGTCGATCGACACCGACTTTCCCGAAACCAAAGACGTGAAGTTTCCAGAATTTTGAAGAAAAAGGAAATCTCCAAGACTTTTCCTAATCTTCCAGGGAATTGAGGATTCGTGCCTTAGCCTATAAATAGAACTTTTATGCCATTGTTTAGGCACACACTTTATAATTTAGAGAGACAAAGAGAGAGTTTAGGTTTTGAGAGCTTTAGGGAGATAAATCTGCACTCTGTTCTTGAGAGATTTGGAACCCTTGTATCTCTTCTATTCTTTTTATGCAAATTACTTATTCTATGATGTTTGCTGCATCCATGTCTGAGTAGTTTCATAGTTAGGTTGTGGGGTTTTCAAGGGATTGATGATAGGTTGTTAGAATTGGTTTTCTATTGGGATTATTTGCTTGTTCTTCATCTTAGATTGTTTTAACTCTGAAATTTAGGATTGATCACCTAGATTTCGAAACCCTAGGTAATTAAACAGATGCGAAAGTGTTGTTAATAACCTAGCGACCAGATCTTTAGATGAGCATTGAATCTATTCGCAGCGACAGTTGGTTTAGGTCTTTGTGAACAAAATCGAACCTGAAATTAATGCATGTCTTTGTTTTAGAACTCGCAGCGAAAGTTGGCTTTCTAGGTTTAGACATTGATAACATCTGCAGCGAAAGCTGGTTTGTTTGCTTTTCGTGTTTCGAGTTCTAGAACAATTAATCCTAAATAGTAATCAAACCTTCAGCCTGAATCTTCCTGAGATACCTCACCGCCTAGCGCTTTGTCTCCTGATTTTAAAAAAAAAACAGAATCGAATTTGCCTTGTTTATTTTATTGCTTTTTACTGCTTTCCTACTTTACTCTTAGCTTAAAACTGAATTAGAATTTGTCTAGTTACATCAATTCTCTGTGGAATTCGACCCCTAAGTACTACATTGATCTCTTAATTTGAGAGAGTAGATCAGGGCTAATTTGAGCATATCAAATTTTGGCGCCGTTGCCGGTGAATTGATTTCTATCTAGACAGATTTCTTGTTTGGAATTTTTTTCTAAGTTTTATCTAACTATTTTACTAACTACTTTACTTTCTTTTGTTTCAGGTGTATGCAGAAACGCTCCACCAGAAGCAACAAGGAAGCAGAGCTAACTTTGCTAAACTTAAAGGCACTTGCGGAACAGAGCGTATGAACCGAAAATCTGCAAGAGCGTCGATCGACACCAACAATATCGATCGACACCCTTCGCAGACGAAGATGCCAAACGCTATAGTTTTGATGCAAGATGCCGCAGGTCTGCTACGAGACCGAGAAGGAAACCGGCGCAATGAAGACGGGGCGCGTCTTGATGACAATGGAACTGTGATCGTTGAACAAGTCAATGACGCAGAGGATGAGCGCACCCTTGGCGACTACAATATGCCATATCAGTTCTACTCCAATAGAGCTGCAATCCGCCTACCCACTTTTCAGAGGAATGACTTTGAGCTGAAGCCCGCATTCTATACTCTTGTGGCTCAGCACCCTTTTCATGGTCTTCCTCATGAACACCCAATGGATCATCTGGAGAGATTTGAAGATCTGGCGTCCAGTATCAAGGCACACGGAGTGACTGAAGATTATCTCTTCTGCAAGCTTTTCCCATATTCTCTTGGAGGAGATGCTGCATACTGGCTGAAGCAGTTGGAACCTGGTTCTTTGACCACTTGGGAGGAGACCAAAAACGCATTCCTCAACAACTTCTTTGATGATGCGAGGTCCGAGGAGCTGCGAATGAAGATTTCTACCTTTTCTCAAGGACCTAGCGAAGCATTCAAAGGTTCTTGGATCAGATTCAAAGCATACCAGAGAGATTGCCCCCATCATGGATTCACTGATGTTCAGCTGCTGGGAATTTTCTTTGGAGGGATAGACTGAAGGTACCAGATGGCTCTAGATGCTGCGAGCAATGGGAACTTCAACACTAGATCACCAGCAGAAGCAGTGAAGCTGATTGAGAACTTGGTATCTAGCAATAGTACCAAGAATGCAGATCTTCAAAGGAAAGCATCAGCTGGCGCAAACGATGGAGGACAAATTGCAGAGATGAAGGCCATGCTAGGATCTATGCACAACCTTCTAGTGGGGAAGAAACAAGTGCAATTTGCTGCAGAAGTGGAGCATTTCGAACCAACTGATGAGGTTCAAGTGGAAAACTGCAATTTCGTAAATGAAGGGGGCTTTCAGGGGCAGAGGTTTGGGAATCAACAGGGGAACAAGTTCTACAATGGAAACAACCAAAAAAGCTCTTTCTCTGGAATTCAGAACTCAGGTGGTTATTCTCCAAGATCCCAGTTTCAAAAGACCGAGTTTCAGAAGCCTTATCAAAGCACCAACTACACCAGAAACTATGGGTCTTCCTCCTATCAAAACCCACCAGCTCAATCTTCTGCAGATAATGATATGAAAGCAATGATGGAACAGCTTTTAGAAGGACAACAGAAGATGACAGTGAGCTTTAATGGAAAGATGGACGCCATGTACCAAGAATTGAATGGGAAATTCGAATCTCTGAACAACCATGTCAAGAAATTGGATACCCAAGTGGCTCAAACTGCAGAATCTGTGAGAAGACAAGAGGGATTTCTTCCTGGGAAAACTGATACAAATCCCAGACACCATGTCAATGCCATCACAATTCAGGGTGAAAGAAGCTTTCAACCAGTGCTGAAAAGGGGTTTGAATGCTGAAGAATTCGTGGAGTTTCAGGCTGAAAAAGAAGATGTTGCAGTTGCAGAGCAGGTGTCGATCGACACCACTGCAGAGTGTCGATCGAGACCAGTAGAAAACCACGACTTCTCGAGCTCTGACGGACCGAAATCGAGCATGATCGACACTGCTCCGTCGACACAAAAGACTAGTGTCGATCGACACCTTCTGAGTGTCGATCGACACCCTTTTCAGATTTCGCCAAACACGCCTAAAGCCTCCAAAATTGTAGAGGAAAGGTTATACAATCCTATGGTTCCATATCCTGTGCTACCCAAACACCTAAAGCCGCCCATTAGCGCAGAGAAGCTAGCTTCTTTCAACAAGAGAGTGTTAAGAATTCCTAAGGAGATGTCATTTGATGAAGCTTATGAGAAGTATCCCTTGTGTGCTTTCTTCCAAAATTGCAGAGAAATTTTTGAAGAGATGGAAGAACTCTTTCACAAAGCAAAGGATACACCGCCATCAATGAAGCAGCTGCTTAAGGTTGAAGATCCAGGGATGTTTATTTTTCCATGCTCCATTGGAGGAGTTGAGTTTGAACAATCTCTTTGTGATTCTGGTGCTAGCGTAAACCTCATGTCAAAGGACATTGCAGAGAGGCTAGGAATTGCTGATATTCATCCTCCTCAGATGACTCTTGCTTTTGCCAACTCTTCAACCACAGTCCCATATGGTACAATTCCAGACTTGCTTGTCAAAGTAAGGAATTGTCTGGTACCAACTGATTTTCAGGTTATGGAAGTGAGTAAGAATTCTGTCATACCACTCATCCTTGGAAAACCATTCATGGCCACAGTGGGAGCAGTTGTAGACATGCCCAATAAGAGAATTTCTTTCTCTAATGTTGACAAAGGAGTCTTCTACAAAGCTATCCCTACTACTGGAACCTCTAAACACATCTCTTGCATTGATGTGATTGCTAGAGAGGGGTTGGATACTAATGAGCAAGTGAATAAGGTGGTTATTCAAGAAGCATTGGCTGAGAAATCTGAGAAAGCTGTGAAGCTAGAAGATTGGAGTGTAAAAATAGCTGATGATCATCTCTTCAAGACCATGGGCGAATATGGGGGTCTAATCAATCACAAGTTAATGGAGGAAGACGTTTTTGTGCTAGAGGCAAGGATTTCAGAGCTGAATTGCAGCAAAAGTGCAGATACTCGAGTTGCAGAGTTGGTGTCGATAGACACCACACCTAGTGTCGATCGACACCATCCGCAGATCAACCCAGAAGCTGTTTTCAATGCTGCAACTCCATCACATGTTATCAAACAGACAACTCCACATCCTACAGCTCCGAAATCTTGAAGAAAGCAAAGGTATGTACTTCCTGGAATCAATTCCAAACCCCCTGATCTTATCAATACAAATTTAAAAGGTTCAAAAGCTGTTTCACACTTACGCAAGCAACAAGATTCTCGTAGAGGGCTTGGTGTTTCTTTTGATGATTCTACAGGAAAAAGAAGTATCCCTCCCAAACTCAAATCCCACCCTGCTGATGTTCCTCAATTCCTTGGTCGATCTCATGCACCTATTGCCTATACACCACCATGGATGATGAGACAATCTTCTGAGAGGCATTCACTGCCTCTGGCTGATGCACCCATCGCCTGATCACTTGCCAAAGTCAAGCTAATGACTGTAAAAAAGCGCTTAGTGGGAGGCAACCCACTGGTAAGTTAGTTTTTCTTTCATTTTTGAGTCAGTTTTCAGTTTGATTTGGAACCTTGGTTGAGCTATGAGATTGGACTAGATATTGGTGCTTTTAATCGTGTTATGTGAGTACTCTGACAGTGCAAGCTTTGGAGAACTCGGATCAACACTTTTATTGGTCCCAATTACGATTTTGGGAAGTCCGAATCCGACTGCAGACACAGTGTCGATCGACACCTAACTGTGTCGATCGACACCCCGCGCGAACACAGGTAAGTACTTTCTCCTTGCTCGTTTCATGGTTCCTTTTCATTTATTCTTCCAACTTCAGGCTTAATAACACTGGGGACAGTGTTGTTCAAGTCTGGGGGAGGAAAATACTGATGTATTTTGCTTTTATTTTGGTTATTAAGAGTGAGTCAAAAATTTGTTTTATCGAGTCAAAATCAGTGAAATTTTTAGCTTTCAGAAGAACTAACCACATAAGATTGACACTTGAAGGACCATTGCCATAGGAGTTGATTGCAGGTTTTACTAGGTAGAAAGCTGCGAGTGGATCAGTCTAACAAAAAGGGTTCAGATTCCTGCTTAGAGTTTGGTATGCATTGGATTTGATTCCTCTTTCAGCACTGACAAGATACGAAATCTGCAGTCTCTCCTTGATCTTCCCTTGAGAAAAGAAAGAAAAAGAGTCTAAGTCTGAGAATAGTGCAAAGAATCTCATGAGCCTGTCTCCTAACAAGGAACAATATTAGTGAGTGCTCTTGAACCCGTCTCCTCACAAGGAACACAAGTAGAGAGTAGCACTATTTCCCAAGACTTCAAAAGAATAAAAAAAAAAAGAAAGAGTCAATGAAAAGATCTTAGAACACCCTGAAAATGGGCAGCAGTTGACTAAGGGAAGAGAAAATAGGAGAGCTGTAGAAGGAAAGTCTTGTTCAGGCACTAAGGAAGGGAAAAAATCTGTAAGTCCTTTGGTCATTACTGTTGTCTAAAGTTCGAAATTCTTAAAAGTAGAAGGGATTTGAACTTGGTTTGGGAGATTGCTAAGCTTGTGGTAAGTACACTGAAATACTACCTAAGGTTAGCTCTTTGGTACGTGGATTCAAGAAGTGTTGGTTCAATGTGGCGTTCTGAAGGTTAGCTGGATATTTCTGTTTTCAAACCTCGACTCTATACTTAGTTTCTGTTTTGCTTGAGGGCAAGCAAAAGCTAAGTCTGGGGGAGTTGATATATCATGGTTTTTACCCATTTTTGGACCATGATATAAGTGTTTTTATTGAGTCTTAGTATTATTTTCGAGTCTATTTAGATTCTATGCAGGTTCTGGTACAATTGGAGCTGAACTGGAGATTTGGATTCATTTTGGAGCATAATGGAATGAAGTCACGAAGTTGGATTGAAGATGCACGCTTGGTGTCGATCGACACTAGCTGGTGTCGATCGACACCGACTTTCCCGAAACCAAAGACGTGAAGTTTCCAGAATTTTGAAGAAAAAGGAAATCTCCAAGACTTTTCCTAATCTTCCAGGGAATTGAGGATTCGTGCCTTAGCCTATAAATAGAACTTTTATGCCATTGTTTAGGCACACACTTTATAATTTAGAGAGACAAAGAGAGAGTTTAGGTTTTGAGAGCTTTAGGGAGATAAATCTGCACTCTGTTCTTGAGAGATTTGGAACCCTTGTATCTCTTCTATTCTTTTTATGCAAATTACTTATTCTATGATGTTTGCTGCATCCATGTCTGAGTAGTTTCATAGTTAGGTTGTGGGGTTTTCAAGGGATTGATGATAGGTTGATAGAATTGGTTTTCTATTGGGATTATTTGCTTGTTCTTCATCTTAGATTGTTTTAACTCTGAAATTTAGGATTGATCACCTAGATTTCGAAACCCTAGGTAATTAAACAGATGCGAAAGTGTTGTTAATAACCTAGCGACCAGATCTTTAGATGAGCATTGAATCTATTCGCAGCGACAGTTGGTTTAGGTCTTTGTGAACAAAATCGAACCTGAAATTAATGCATGTCTTTGTTTTAGAACTCGCAGCGAAAGTTGGCTTTCTAGGTTTAGACATTGATAACATCTGCAGCGAAAGCTGGTTTGTTTGCTTTTCGTGTTTCGAGTTCTAGAACAATTAATCCTAAATAGTAATCAAACCTTCAGCCTGAATCTTCCTGAGATACCTCACCGCCTAGCGCTTTGTCTCCTGATTTTAAAAAAAAAACAGAATCGAATTTGCCTTGTTTATTTTATTGCTTTTTACTGCTTTCCTACTTTACTTTTAGCTTAAAAACTGAATTAGGATTTGTCTAGTTACATCAATTCTCTGTGGAATTCGACTCCTAAGTACTACATTGATCTCTTAATTTGAGAGAGTAGCTCAGGGCTAATTTGAGCATATCAGTGGTTGCTAATCTTGTGTTTTGTTTTGAGAGTCAGTTGAGTCTTGAGTCAAAAGTTTTCAAAAATTTGTTTTATTGAGTCAAAATTAGTTGGAACCTTCAGTTTTTCTAGAAACTAATCACAGGAAGTTGACACTTGAAAGAACCATTGTTATGAGAGTTGATTGCAGGACTTACTATGTAGAAAGCTACAAGTGGAATCAGTCTAACATGGCGAGTTCATATCCCCTTACAAAGAACTAGGTATGCGCAAAACTTGATTCCTCTTTCAGTCCGAACAGATAGGCATTTGCAGTCTCTCCTTGATCTTCCCTTAAGAGAAAAGAAAAGAAAGAAAAAGAGTTTAAGTATGGAATAGTGCTTTTGTCATGAGCCTGTCTCCTCACAAGGAACAATATTAGTGATGCTCTTGAACACGTCTCCTCACAAGGAACACAAGTACAGAGTAGCACTATTCCAGAGATCCCAAAAAGAATAAGAAGAGTCAATGAAAAGATCTTAGAACACCCTGAAAATGGGCAGAAGTTGACTAAGGGAAGAGAAAATAGGGGAGCTGTATGAGAATATCTTGTTTTGGTACTAAGGAAGGGAAAAGAATCAGAAAAGTTCTATGGCATTACCAATGTTAGAGTTCGAATCTTTTACCAAGGAAAGGATCTGGATTTGAACTGGGAGATTGCTAAGCTTGTGGTAAGTACATTGAACATTTCCTAAGGTTGGCTCTAATATCATGTGGATTCAAGAAGTGTTAATCAATGTGGCATTTTGAAGAAGTACTCGGAAGTTCCTGTTTTCAAACTTCTACTTCAGTCTAAGTTTCTGTTTTGCTTGAGGGCAAGCAAAGGTTAAGTCTGGGGGAGTTGATATATCATGGTTTTTACCCGTTTTTAGGCCATGATATAAGTGTTTTTATAGAGTCTTTTGTTAGTTTTGGAGTCTTTTTAGAGTCTTTACAGGATGGAGAACACTTGGAGCTAAATGGGAGAAAATGGAACATTTTGGAGCATTTTGGAGAAGCAGCCGAAGTGATGAAGTCAAGAGGCTGGATTTACGTGCTGAGTGTCGATCGACACCACCATTGTCGATCGACACCAAGGAAGGTCGGCCAAGTTTCCCCAATTCCATCAGAAAAAGGAAATCACTCAAGTTCTGAAGAATTACAAGTCTGCCCTTGGACGAAAAATCCCCTTCTATAAATAGTTTTCATGCATTGTTTAGCCAAATACCTTATCATTATTTTCTGTTTTTGAGACTTAGAGAGAGATTGATCATGAGCTTTTGAGGAGACAATTCTAACTCATCTGAGCCAGATTTCGAACCCCTGTATCATTCTCTATTCTTTTATGCAAAATTATTCAGCCATGTTTTGTGTTTGCATAATTATGTCTGAGTAGTTTGCTAGTTAGGTTAGGATGATTTAGGGTTTGATGAAGAGTTTGTAGAATCACTAGAATTATTAGGGAAATCAATTGGATTTTCACCTTGATTTGTGCTTAACTTGATTCTCTGAATTGATCACTTAGAAATCAAACCTTAGGTTGTTTAATAGATGCAAGAGCATTATTAATAACTTGAACTAATCATAGGTGATCAAAATATCTATTCGCAAAGAGATTTGGTTTAGGTATTTTGTGAACAAATCGAACATGTTCTTATTGCTTGCCTTAATTGTTTAAATTCGCAAAGAGATTTGAGATTTAGGAATCTAGGCATAGATAACTTCTGCAACGAGAGTTGATTGGTTTTAACTTAGAGTTTCGAGTTCTAGACGGTTCTTAATAAATCCCTAATAAACTTAGATTCTGCATTCTTGGATTCAACCTGATAATTATCCTTGCTTAGCGCTTCGTCTCCTGAACTTTAATCCATCTTAATCCGATTTACTGCTTACTTAATTGCTTAGTTTTAATTACATATAAATCGCCTAGCATAATCTAAACCTAGAAACCATAGGTGTAGCTTTAACTTCCCTGAGGATTCGATACCCCTTATACTTCAACTGCATTGATGTGCACTTGCAGTAGTTGATTATTTGGGTAAAACATGAGCCCTATCACGGACCGTTCACGATACACTGTCCACGTTACCCTGTGTCCACGTTACCCTGTGTCCACGATACGATATGTCCACGATACATTGTCCAGAGCTACCACCATCTTGACTGCTACTCTCAAAGAGATATGATCAGCAAAAACGATGATTTTCCCACAGAAAATATCGAGGAAGGAGACAACCCAGAAGAAAATTTGATGTATATTAAGAATGACACAAATGGATTCGAAATTGAGGTGGTTACCTTCCATGCCGGAATATTTGAGACGTTTACGGTGGTTGCAGTGGATCTGAGCCACTTCCAAAAGCCGAGTTAGGGGTTCGAATCTGTAGGGGAAAATTTTGAGATTGGCGAGAAATTTAAGGAATAATCGAAGAAAGTTCTGATCGGAGGCGAGACGCCATTGACGACTGATATATCATGGTTTTTACCCATTTTTGGACCATGATATAAGTATTTTTATAGAGTCTTTTGGTGTTTTTAGAGTCCTATTGGAGTCTTTACAGGTTCAGCTAAGTTTTGAGCATAATTGGAGATTTTAGAGCATTTTGGAGCATTGTGGAAGAAGCTGCTGAAAAGATGAAGTTGAATTGAAGAATTCGATGAACAGTGTCGATCGACACTGTTGGTGTCGATCGACACCAAGTTTTCCAGTTTCCAAAGGCGTGAAGTTTCCATATTTTGAAGAAAAGGAAATCTCCAAGACTTTTCTTATTCTTCCAAGGAATTGAAGATGCGAACCTAGGCCTATAAATATAGTTTTTCAGCCATTGTTTGGCACATTCTCATACTTTAAGATTCATAGAAGTTTAGGTTTTTGGAGAGAAGAATTTGTCTCCTTTAGAGCAAATTTGGAACTCCTTTATTTTCTTCTATTGATTTCTCTTATGCTTTCTATTCAAATTATGATTTCTGTTTCATTGATCATGTCTGAGTAGTTTGCTTGTTAGGTTTAGGGTTTTTCAAAGGTGATTGATGAATTGTTAGGTCGAATTAAATTGTTAGGATAAAATCATTAGAGTTCTTCATCTGGATTTGTGTTTAATGCTGATTTTAGCTTCATGACCTAGAATCTGATCTTAGGTTAATTAATAGATGCGAGAGTATTATTGATTGCCTGAACTAGTGTTAGATGAGCAAAATACCTATTCGCAAATAGATTTTTTTTTTAGGATTTTGTGAACAATCGAACCTGAACTTTAATGCTTGTCTGAATTGTTTGAATTCGCAAAGAGATTTGGTTTTCTTGAATTTAGGCATAGATAATCTCCGCAGCGAGAGTTGGTTGATTTTACATTAGTGTTTCGAGTTCAAGAACGGATCTTAATATTTCCTAACTTTCGCCTAGACCTAGAATTTGGATCACCTGAGAATTTCCCTGAATCTAGCGTTCGTTTCCTGAAGTTTACACCGTTTTTATTTGCTTTCTGTCTTTACTTTTATTATTCTTCCTAGCTTAATTCGAACTTAGAAATTTGCTGTGTGACTATCCCTTCTCCGTGGATTCGATAACCCCTTATACTACGATTGCTTTTGCTGTGCACTTGCAGTAGTTTTATTAGGGTAAAACCTGACCCCTATCAACGACGGAGAAAATAAGCGGAGAAGAGTGATGATCGGAGAAAGCGAGATCGCGATTCTCCGTGGACAATGAGCCGATTTTTGAAGGAAGCAACCGACAAAAATTTTCAAGATCGACGACATCAAAGTTTGATCGACGCCGGCTAGGAAAACGACGATAATGTCGTGAAGAGAAAAATATTTTACTCAATAAGAAGGATATTTCAGTCATTACAGGTCTTCAAAGTGCCTTACTTCTTAGAAGTGCCTTAACATGTAATTGCAGTTTCTAAAAGTGCCTAAAAGTATAATTTTCTCACATATTATTTACATCTGTAGGCACTTTTCTAAACTCATATTACAGAAAAGAGCACTTTCAGCAATTGAGGCATTTTCATTACTTAAAAAGACCAAACTGTCCTCATTCTTCTTTGTGTCTCTTTGTAGTTAAAAAAAATGTCTACCTCCTCGACTCTTTTCCGTCGCCGAACAATATTTCTCTAGCAATTTTATACATTTTTTCTTATAATTCTTTGATTCCATCATCTCCTTCTTCCATCTATCATTAAAATCGTTTGTTTTAATTTGCCATAGTCGAAGGGAGAAAGCTCGATCTGTTTGAAGATTTGTTCTTGTCAAAATCGTCAAATTCAAAGCCAAATTAAGTATATTGGAGAAGACGAAACACAAACAAATAAAGTTTTTCAAATTCAAGCTTTCAGATTGGTTCCAGGTTTGTTGAAGTGATTCAAATCTGTGATTCTCTTTTCTTTTCTTTTTCCTGTGATTTTCTTTTCTTTTTAACTTCTTTATTTGTCGTCCCTATTTTCGAGTTATTAATTGAAACCTCGATGTGTCTTCGGCCTTTTGATATGTGATTCCATTTTCGAGTTATTAATCGAAACCTCGATGTCTCTTCGGAGAGACACCGTTACCAAGACCAAAAATAGCGTCATCTCACTTCTTCTTACTTACCATCCTTTACATCACTACCTTCACGACAATTTGATTATAATCTTCGCTTATGGGTATTGGTCAAGCAATGATGATGATGGGAATACAAATTGCATATGATAATTAATTGGATCTAATTGAGATCGAACTCAATTGGATGAAGCACACTTGTGTTTGATTAGGGTTAAAAAACGGTGGACATGGAGTCATGGACAACAATTCGTGGACATGAAGGCACTTTCCTAAACTCATCACTATTGAATTCTCATGATTCTTAGTGCTCAAGTCTCTGTTAGATTACATGTACAGAAAAATTAATCAGTTTCTGAAATTCTGATGTGTTTTTAGTTTCTGATTTCTCCATATATACTGAAAATTTGTTTCCGGATCTTGATGTTCTGTTCTACCTTTTAATTTGATTTTGGTAAAAATCTGTAATGTTTTTTTATTATTTTCTCCCCACATTCTTGCAACTTCTTGTGTTCTTGCCTTCTTGGGTGTATTTTTTTTTTTATTATTGAGATTGAAAATAACTCTCGGAAACTTGACACAATTTTGATTCGGTCTGATCTATGAATCTTCAAGATTCTGTTTAACTTACATATCCAGCTACTGATGAATTTGTGTTTATATCTGCAAATGTTAGGAGAGGCGAAACCGAAGAATGTTGCAGGACATGGAAGACAAATTCGAAAGGCTCCTGGAGACATTGGGAATATCATCAACGATCGTGAAATTGCAGCCAGAACGGTGATTCAAAACACCTCTGTCATGTTATGGTTTTCTCCCAAATTTGCTTGCAACATGGATCATATCTTTAGGAAATTGCGATGAAGGCGAAACCGCAGATGCAGAATCAGTCAAAGGCCGAGGTTATTATCGTTAGCCTTGATGAAAATGAGAAATCTTTGGAAAGGACATGGAGTCGTGGACAACAATCCATGGACATGAAGGGGTGGACATGGCGTTGTGGATAAGAATTCACGGATATGAAGTGGCGGAACTATAAAATAGTCGCAATTTAAGTTTCATAATCTTTGGAACGGAGACAAAATTAATAAAAAATGATGAGTACCATGCAAATATTGAGTCGTGGACAAGAATTCATGGAGTCGTGGACATGAAGTGGTGGACAATCAAACATGTACTTCCAATCAAACATGTACCTGCAATAGCAAAGCCTATCAAGCATAGTGACAGGCAAAAACAATGATATCATTCTATCACTGGACACAAACACATCAAGATCAACATATCTCATTATCTTCCATGGTTAGATACATATAAACTACTTATACATACACAATGTGAGAGAGAGAGAGAGAGTAACAAATTTGTATCAGTTCATTCACATAACCGAACGAGTTGACATAGTAGTATGGATAACAGCGACAGCGTGTGGATACGTCTGATGTCCATGAGTCTCCTTGCATGAGTTTGTGGTCACTGGATTGTGTCCATGATATTGTGTCCATGTGCAGTGTCCATGAGAGTGTTCATCTTCTGTGTCCATAAGAGTGTGTCCACTACTATTGTCCATTACCTTGTATACGTAAGTATATTAACCCTTCAAATATCTCGCACTCTAACATAATTATACCTTTGTCATATTCTCGTTGAACATACATTAAAGATCAATGGTCACTCGGGCTGCAATGTCAAAGCTGGATATTTTCCGACGGCCAAAAAGAACATAAATATTACAGAGACTACATCATTATAGATCAGTGATGGGAAGGAAGAGAGAGAGAGAACCAGCTTGATTTTGATTGGCGTTGATGGATCCGTCAGAGGATTTGTGCTCCAACTCTTGAATCCTCTGATAACGCCGTTGATTGGCTGATCATCGGATAACCCCTGCTTCCACTCGCCCTACCTTGCGCTATCGTTCTCATCAGAAAAAAAAATGATGCCTCCAAGAGATCGTTCATCAATGCTTCACACCTTTCTTCAACCCCATATTTCAATCAACAAAATTTTGAAACATATCAACTTCGAGCCAACTAAAGACGGTCCTCTAAATTGAAGGGAGTTACACCAAACCCAACTGTTTTTGGTTCACCGTCATCAATCATGCAAGCTCTGAAATATACACTAAAGCTTGTCCATTTATCCTCATCCACAAAATTGCATCCATTATGTTTCCATTACAATTGTCGACGACGAGTCTGCTGAGCATGCTCTGTGTCTTCAAGTTTCCTCATGTCCTCTCTCTCTTTCCCCTTTCCCACTAAAACCTTCGAGGAATTTTTTGAGACATCTCAATTTCCAGACAACATGATTTTAGGCATGTACAAGATCCACCGACAATATGCCAAAATCTGAACTTATTGGTTCTTCGTCTCATCTAGCTCCTCTATTACCCATATCCATGGCCATCGTCATCTCCTCCCTCCAACAAAGTCTCTGAGATTCGCATTCGTTGGATTTGGTAATTGAAACCTTAAATCCAAAAAAGTTGGAATAATAACCAGCATATCGAAAATTTGGAATCAGGAAAATATAAAACCGCCATCGCTATAATTTAATCTTGTCAGCGTCGCTGTAAAATAACCCGTCCAAACAAATCAATTTAAAGGATAAAAAAGACTTTATCTACACCAAAAACACATAAAAGTGCCTCAATTGCTATAAATGCCTATTTTGTAACTTCAAAGTAATAAAATGTATGTTACCGTAAATAACTCATTTAACTGCTTTAATTATTTTTAAATGATTTTATAGTTTATTAGTTAATTAACTAATAGTTATTATAATAATCAGTTTTAGGATCTTTCCTCACTCAAAAGTAAATAATTTCATGAACAATTATGTTAGACTAAACTATTTTGTTACACACTGTTTGTATAACAATATCAGCACCAACTCAAACTTACATTACTTATCCAATATTCGATTGCATTAATCACGTTTAAGTAGAATAAAGATTGGAAGCGAACACACAAAATAAGCACTCTAGTGGCAAACTCCACAACAAAGTTATTTACAAATTACCGTAGGGATCAAAGAGTTAGTTTCACTAAAATGCATTATATAATATAATATATATATATATATATATATATATATATATATATATATTCTTCATTTGTGACAGAAAAACAGAAAACACTCTCGTGCTTTTCATCTGATATCATGTTTGGATATTGCTGTTCGCTGATTTAGAACCTGAAAAACTGAAAAAGATATAATAAAAATGTTTAGGAACATGGACAAAGAATGTTGGAAATAACTTTTAACAATACAAAGAATGTTGAAAATAAATTGAACATATAATATTTATTATAAACTTAGTCATTCGTCTCACCGATTTCTCCTTCTTTTTCTTCTCAATGTATGCAAGAATCCCCTTCTGGTTAACTATCGTTTCATCCAAAGCCTAAGCCAGGGAAAAAATGCCAAAGCAATCATTACGTACAATTGGAAATTGACATTGCCCAGCGAACAAGAGTAAATTTCAAAAAAATTAAACTGATTTTACCTTTTTTGATTTAACTGTTATTAGACAAATTATTGTTTTTCATAACATGTGAATTTTCTACGGGACTATAAAATTGACCAAATGAAAATTTTATACGATTTACTCATGCCATTTAAGTATATAGAATTAGAACGCGTAAATTTTTCTTGTACCATATTATTTTTCTTTGTGTATAGTTAATTTATCAAATGAATTTGTATTTTCATCATGATTTATTATCTTGAAATTCTATACTTATTTAGCGTATTATATTATATATTGGTACATTCATTTATGAAAATACCAAATTAATATTTTTGATGGTATACTTAATAAAATATACATTTTCACCCAATTTTACCCGTGTCCTTTTACTATTTTCCTATAGCAGAATTTGTTATCACCTAATTAACTAAATTTTTTGTCATTTACTTAATTAACTCTAATTTGATTGAGGTTAGATATTACCTTTTTGGTCTCGGATAACTCATGCTCAAGCACTTGAACCCGGCTTAGCGCAGCTTGAAGCCTATTTTCTTTCTCTAAAGCGTCATCCGCTGGTTTCGGTTCAAGGGACATGTACTTTGCTTCAAGGTCAGCCATTCGCTTCACCATTGATACATACTCGGAACTTGAGACTGGTGCTGGAAATGGATCTTGGTTTGGTTTAGACATTTTTGATTCCCCCTGGTAAACCGAGTTGCCGAATATTGCAGCCTCCGTGAGCTTGCGTGGAACGTCTTTAGATAGCCGGACCATTGCTACAATTCCCATCACAAACGCGATAACCCCTCCCACAAGAAAACTATCATCTTTCTTTTGTGGTCCCTTCTCTACGTAACAGTGTATGAAAAGAAGTTAACAAAATTAGAATTGTTCACAAGAAATATATCTTCAGACTTGAGCTATATGCCAAAACATATTTACCTTTTTTCTGGATTTTCTGAGGTTTTGCAGGCAAAGACAGAGCCATGAAGTTGTCAACTGCTGCAATGTTCCTACACACATTGTCGTCTTCGATGGTTTTCTTCTTGTTTCTCTCTAGAGGCTATAAAGTTAATGCATAAAAGATTCTTAGGTACATGGTTCATGAGAATTCTATGTTTGAAAGAAAAGAAACCGCGCTAAGGTTTTTTGGACTGTTGACAATGTGTTTAGTTTACTTCAAAGACCATGGGCATTATTGTTCCTTCTTCTACAAGCTTGTCTTCATCCTCTGTAATAGTTGAGAACTTAGCTTCAGGGTTCTTAACCATCTGCTAAGAATACACTTATGTTTAGTAAAAGACTCAAAACAACTTAGTTGAAAATAAAATTTTCAGCTCCAAAGTTGACCTTAAGAAGCTCAGGATCATTCCATGGACCTTTATCTGATCGCATGCAGCCTCCTTTGTCTTCACAAGTGCAACGGCCGCCAAAGAAATATGGCAACTCGCTAACATAACAAACAATATTTTGTAGAAAATTAGCAATAAATATAGTAGATCATAATTTCAAACACAAAGCAAGATATATAAATGTGTTGAAGACTAGTAAATCTTTACCTTGCGTCGATGGCTTCGAGCAATTTGGCCTGGTATTTGTTCCCAAGAACATGAATCTTTGATGTTGTCTTTGGATCAAGGAAAGATTTAACCGGCCCCCACAAGAGCCGGAATCCAGGACCCGCATTGATGATGAACATTCTGTTCAGAGTCTAAAAAGAAAAACTTTTTTTTTTTTTTGAATGAATACTAAAAAGAAAAACTTATATACAACTTTGTCACCATTTTAGAAAATGATAAGCTGATTGAGATTAAGTACCTCGGGGTAGTTATCGTTATCGATCTTGAGAAGGCGTTGTAGAAGCTCCCGCGCGCATTTGTTGAAGTTCTTAAGCCCCTGATATTCAAAAAATGCCAGTTAGTTTTAACATTTAAACTCTTTTTCTTTCTTGCACATTTTTACATTTTCGAAAGAAGAAGATTCTAGATATAAAAAGGTAACGTACCACGCCTTGCACATCAAAAATGGTCGTGCTTTGATCAATGTGCTTCTTGGCTGCGGCTGAGCAAGAAGGGAACTTGATCTTGAACATCTTCTCGAACTCTTTCACATGGTATCTCTCGTACCGGTCCATTGTAGTCACTTGTAACAGCTTGTTTGCATCGATTTGGCCTAATCTCTCAATGTAAACCGGCCTGCCTTCTTTATCCACTCCATGATAGCCTTGAGGGTAATATTTTACTACTTCATCGATCTCTTCAAACTCAAAATCCTTTACCATCATTAAAGGAAAAAAAAAAAATTAAGTTGTCATAGACTGTGTTTTACTCGACATGAGATATTTCAAGATTCGTGGAAAAAACATAGACCTTGATGATCGTGTCGGCTCCAAAATCCTTTCTCCATTGGAGCATATCACTCCACATTTGCTTCGCTTTCTCAGTGTCAAGTTTTCTCGCCCTTAAGAATCTGTGTTGATCAAACAAACATGGAAGATTGTAACATTGTAGTATGACAATTGCAATAATTATATTTTAAAACATTTAATTTAGAAATTTCCTGGTCAAGGGAGACATTCTTATTAGCTCAAAAAAGAATATATGTATGTATATGAAGATATATAAATTCTTGATTCTCCCTTATTTAGATATCTTTTTTATTTTGAGATATTTTGCTAATTGGGTTCGCTGTCGATTTTGGATTTTGCAAACATTATTCAAAAACTCAATCATATTTTCTAACTTACACATATACAAGTATTAATTTGTTTTTCATAAGTTGACTTCATGTACTAAAACATTATATTCGTTTTCATAACACAGCACATTGCTTGGCATATAAATATTTAAGAAAGAAATAAGAACCTGAGCATCATGTGAGGATCATCGTGCTTGGAGGGCAAAAGGTCGTCGTCGAGGAGAAGAAGTTGACGAAATGCATCAATAGTCTGAAGATCCTCAGCGTTGATGTTGTCTTCGATGGGTTCAGACACGATTCTGCTGCTGGTCCTCCGAGTCTTCCTCTTGAACGAGTTCTTGAATCTGTTTGATGCGCTTATGGCTTTCTTTTTAAACGAGCTAATCTTCACTATCTTCCTCTCATCCTCCGAAGTTTCCATATCTAAACCACACATTATTCATTAGTAAGGAGGAAAAAATATATATATACATTTATGGCTATGACAAATGCATTGACTAATTACCTTGTTTGGTATCAGCCATGGTTAGATGAGCTTAATGGAACACCTACAAGACGATTAAGATGATTCCAAATAAGTATTGGCTGGATTATTCATACAATCGTTAGGAAATCCAAACCGAGGAAACGAAACACGCTTAGCGCAATCCCATGGAAGGGTAGATGGTGAAGGATCAAGGAAAAGAGAATCCAAAACAAGAATGTTAATCAAGATTGAGAAAAAGAGAACCAATTACGTACCTTACTGGAGATGAATGCTTGAGAAGGGAAAGGGTGGAAGATGGTAATTGAGATGATCATTTGAAACTACGACATGTAGAAAAGTACCTGATTTTCCATCTAACAAGCCATTGATAAGGTCCAAAGGTTTTTCTTTTTTTACAACTTGTTATGTCTTAATATTTGGATATGAACATGTGTGTGATGTATATTATTAGAATTTATGAACGACCAATCATGTATGTGCAATAAATTGTATTAAATCCTATATATTATATGAATGACGCCAATGTTGACTAAGCGGCCCACTACTTCGAAAATAAACATATTTTACATTAACCCATCTTGGCATAATATCATGGAAGTCGCAACTCGGCAAAAACCCCCTTGAACACATCTTGACGAGCCGCATAAGGGATTTTTTCAGCTATAGTAGTTGATTAATTTCTAGTTTCCTTGATAAAAATTTGAATTTCTTCAGGCATTAAAAGTCTTGCAATTACATAGTTTTTTTTAAAGCTTCCATTTCCCATTAAGATTGCAATTGTGATACATGTACTTAGTCTTCAATAAGCAATTGTGGCTTCACTTATCATACAAGCAATAAACATGCCGTTTATATTTGCCACTCATGCCACATTTATATGAAATCATTGTTTTATCCCATCGATCTTGGTTAGTGTTTTTGGCTTTGCTCAAATCCAACATAGTCTTCTTCTTGTACTCATAACTGGTATAGAAAGCAGTTGTCAAACTAAATTTATCATATTTTCTTCTTGTCATAATTCTTCTATCTCCCGAAACCAAGTTATCCTCCTCTTCATCAGAATTCCTCAATTTCATACTCATATCGTGCCACCACTAACGATATCCTCAATTTCTTCATGGATGTTACCTTTTTTACTTTTTTTTTTAGCATTTGTGGTTTCCTCATTTTCGCTTTCATCACGTTCCACTTCATCTCCATTCTCTGTTTTATTTTGGTTTTCATAACGCTCAGTTTCACCATTCTCACTTTCATATGGCTCATTTCTATTGTTTTTAATGTTCACATCACTGAAACAACAAAAACTAACATCATTACCAACCTGACCATTTTCACCGACGTAAAACCAAAGCTACACTAAGAAACCGAAAATCAAACAAATTCCCATTCATACTTAAAAACAAGGGCCAAATGATCATTATCCATCGTGTAGACGAAGAATCGTTTCTCTTCCTCGATTTATGTATAATATACATGACCAGTGGCGGAGATAGAAAAAAAAACTACCGGGGTCAATATATATACTGCAGTTTATGATATTTTTAATAAAATATTTATCTTAACTTTTATCAGAAGTTCATAGAAAATTAATATTTTAATACATAGTATTTTATATGAGAAAACAGAGAATCAAGAAGTAAATACAAGATTTTTTAAATTTTTTTTTTGAAAAATGAATAAACAATTAAATCTATTAAAAAGATCACTTTAAGGAAATCGGTAATCTCTCTATGATACAATTAATGACTTAATCTACTATATGAAAGTGCAAGGTCTCTCTCCAGATGATGACACGTTAGCACTTCAGAGGAGGACACCTGTCCTTTATCATTTAATTTTCAAAAATTTGAAACAAACAAAATATTTTTATCCTCTTATTTACACTCATGGGGATTCGAAGCCATTATCTCCTCATTAAAAGACAACCGCTTTTACATTATGCCATGGGTATTCTTTAACAATATATACTCTCTAAAATTTTTAAATATTGTCTCAATCATTTACACATTAGATTAGAAGCATTTTTCAAAAATTTGTATGTATATCAATTACAAACTTCACAAGATTCTCCAAACACAATAAAGAAAATCTCAAAATGATAGAATAAAAAAACAATTAATTAATTTTTATTTTAAAACATAAAGTAACATAAATAAATATTAACATATGTACAATTAACTATATATAAAATCATTAAATTTGAATTCAACTATTTAAAAAAATTATAAATAGATGAAATTCAAATTTAATTTAAAAAATAATAATATATAAATATTATTATATTACATAATTTTAAATATATCATTATATTTTCTTTTTTTTTGAAGTAATAATCCCTATTTTCAAAAATTATGATAATTAAAATTTGGTACAAGTGAAAAAAATTATGATATTGAATAAATTAAGAAGTTAACTCCAATCTATAAAATCTTAATACACAACAAGATATTCAATAAAAAAAATCGTAAATATAAGAAATTAATTAAAAAATATATAGAAGAAGAAAAAAAAAACAAATAAGAATGGATACAAAAATATATAAAATTTTAAAACACTAAATAGACATGAATTTAATGCAAGATATGTACATAAATGATGAAAATGATAAACTAAAAAAATTAAAAATTATTATAATATTAAGGTTTAGACAAATGAAAAGAGTATGAAAATAAATTTATTGTAAAGATTCATAAAATAACGTATGAAAGAGATTGCACAGATTATCAAGAAAAAGGTAAAAAATTAAATTTCTTAAAAAACAAGATAAAATCAATAGTCAAAATATAGATATAAAAACATAAACTTAAAATAAAAATAAAACCCGCGCATCGCGCAGATTCTCTCCTAGTTACTGTTAAAAAAGAAAAGTAACAAAAATATTCGGAACTTCACAACTAATAAGGAGGTCAAACCATTAAATATTAACCAATTAAACAGTGTAAGTTACAATTATATACATACAATAAATTAATTTTAAAATTTCATGGGGGTCAGCTGACCCCCCTACTCCTTCACTGCCTCCTCCACTGTACATGACCCTTTTCCTCGATTTTACGTTACATGAACTGCTCCTCTATCTCTCGACACACAACCGAAATGTTTAGATGGTCTATTTGGGCAAATTACCCAGAACCGAAACCGAACTGAGTTAAAAGAAATCGAACCGAACCAAATAATCATAAATACTCGATTGGTTCTTTGTTCAAAATATAATCGGGAACCGAATGGGTATTCGAAATATTTGAAATATCATTATATACCCAAAATATCAGTTGTATATATAATTTGAAGTAATCAAATACTCAAAATATTGTTTTAGACTCAAAAATATTAGGAATGTTTAAACCAAAGTTAACAAAATATTCAAGATAACCAAAATATTCAAATGTTCTTATTTATATTTGTCAAAATTAAACCAAAAGTTATAAAAAAAATTAAAATTTTATTTCGGGTACCCGGAACCGAACCGAAAAGAACCGGAATCAAAGTGAACCAAACCAAAAATTTTGTGGTTTCTGTAACACCCAACCGCCCCTACCGGCGAGTCACCCATCCCTCTGTCGGGCTCGTGGGCCCCGCCCCTGTCCGACGGTCGGTGCGTTATTTTTCTCGTGGCCCGACCGACTGATTTACTCGTGACCGGAAAAGGTAAGTGCACTTTGATGACATTGGTAGCCAAATCAATCCATTTAAATTTATTCAAATGGGCCGGGTCCGGGTCGTTACAGTTTCTATATGCATCCTAAAACTCGCTATCCGAATTATCCAAAATTCAAAAGAACAAAACCGAACCGAACTAAAAACTCGAATACCCAAGACTAGCTTATTTAATTTTGACCTACTACTATTTTCTTTCAAAACCTCTTTACGTTAGTTTTTTTTTTTTTTTTTGACAAGAATTATTTAGAGTTTAAAATTATTAGTTTGGACTTTGAAGTGTTTCCTTGAGTGGAGGGTTTTATGCGGTCAATCTATGTATATAAGTAAAGGTACAATTAAATTTTAACCGATACCATTTTTTGTTTTTGAAAGAGGTTTGCTAACCCGATACCATTTTGTTATATCTTTAATAACAACATTTCTCAATTAGTGAAACTATCTCAGTTGTCATTTGCTAAAATTAGTTCATTATGATAATTAGACCGATAGAGTATACACGTCTAACAAAATCTACTTGAGCGTTTACGAATCGGCGTTTCCCTCTATTCTCTCCCGCTTATCTATTCTCTTCCTCCTGTCCTTTTCAAGCGCCAGAATTTCCCAATCAAAAGACAATAAAAAAACAAAACAGTAAGAGGAAAAAAGGGGGCTTTACCTACCGATTAAACCCAATTACCCTTAATCTTCTTCTGTGATTTCGATTCTCTGTTGGGCATTTGCACAATCCGTCAAAGATTCTTCCTTTCGCCTTTAAATCGGTTAGCGACGATCTTGTCTTCATCCCATTTTGCTCATATCGCTTCTCTTGGCTCCTTTGGAGTTATTGTTTTGCAATTAGTCCTCTTTCGATAGTTATTGAATCATATGAATCTTTACTTGTGTTGATTGTCTCAGTCTCTATTTCCCAAAGGCGGCTCTTTTATTTCCATCACAAGCCGTCATCATCCATTTCAAACATCTCCAAGGTTTTGATTTTCCACCATGGCAACCACTCTCAATGGCAATGCCGACACAATGGGTCCAGAGCCTCAGAGGAGTTACCAAGTTGTGGTAGCTGCAACTAGAGAAATGGGTATCGGTAAAGACGGGAAATTGCCATGGAATCTGCCTACTGATCTCAAGTTCTTCAAGGACATAACCCTGACCACATCAGATGTCTCCAAGAAAAACGCTGTTGTGATGGGTAGAAAAACCTGGGAGTCTATTCCCATTAAGCATAGGCCGCTTTCGGGTCGGCTTAACGTTGTTCTAACTCGTTCTGGTGGGTTTGATATAGCCAACACTGAGAATGTCGTGACTTGTAGTAGTGTAGATTCTGCTCTTGATCTGTTAGCTGCGCCGCCGTATTGTTTATCTATTGAGAGGGTGTTTGTCATAGGAGGTGGTGATATATTGAGGTAATGTTTTAGTTTCTTAATTAGATTCCCTTTCGGTGATTCCTAATTCTTGTTGTTGTGACTAATTGTTGATTGTTTGTATTTGTAGGGAAGCATTGAACAGGCCTAGTTGTGATGCGATTCACTTGACTGAGATTGATACAAGTGTTGAATGTGATACGTTTATACCTGCGATTGACACTTGTGTTTATCAGCCTTGGTGTTCGTCGGTTCCTGTAAGTGAAAACGGACTCCGGTTTCGCTTCACGAGCTTTGTGCGTGTGAAAAGCTCGGCCGATGAGTCCTCTGATGAAAGCAATGGGTCACAGTCCCTTCAGTTTGATGGGAAGAAGTTTTCGTTTCTTCCCAAGATGATCTTTGATCAGCATGAGGAGTTCCGGTATTTGAACATGGTGGAAGATATTATCTCGAATGGCAACGTGAAGAACGATAGGACCGGGACTGGTACATTATCGAAATTTGGTTGCCAGGTGATGTAAAAAACTCTGTTTATACATGTTCAATCTTTCTCTGGCTTGTAGTTTAAGGTTAAGTAATCTGACATTTCCTTGGAACGCAGATGAAATTCAATTTACGCAGAAGTTTTCCACTTCTTACAACAAAGGTATGCTCACATTTTCCTCAACTTACCACGTTTACTCACATAAGTAGAATGCTTTGTCTTTTGTTGTATTTGGCGGCAGTTTCATATCTAAACTGTCTCATATTCAAGCTCACGCAATCTGTTTGCATCTTATGTGTAGAGAGTTTTCTGGAGAGGTGTTCTTGAGGAACTTCTATGGTTCATAAGTGGCTCAACTAATGCAAAGGTAAACAGAACAGATATTTTAATCACAATGATTGAGCCAAAGACTGTCTCTTTTATGCTTTAAAAGTATGAAAATGAATTAGATAGTTCTCTGAGAGTCTTGTATACATGGACAGGTCCTTCAGGAAAAACGTATCCATATATGGGATGGGAATGCGTCAAGAGAGTATCTTGATGGGTAAGCTTTTTAACCGGAAGTATCCTTTCAAGAAGTGAAAAATTAGTTTTGACGGCCTTCTTGCTGATAAATCCACTGTAATTTCAGTATCGGCCTGACTGAAAGAGAGGAAGGCGACCTTGGACCTGTATATGGATTTCAATGGAGACACTTTGGTGCTAAGTCAGTAACATTTCTATGCATCTCCTGGCTTTTCTTCTCTGTTTGGCTGGTTTTCTTTTGGTGAAAACATCTTTCTCTTGTTTTTACAGGTACACTGACATGCACGCTGATTATACTGGTCAAGGATTTGATCAACTTGCAGATGTAATCAACAAGATCAAGAACAATCCTGATGATCGGCGTATTATATTGTCGGCTTGGAACCCTTCTGATCTCAAGTTGATGGCACTTCCTCCATGCCATATGTTTGCACAGGTAATTTCACTTTAGTTATGTTCTGATTCTTTTGTTCTCTTACAATGAGTTTGATTTCCTTTTCGCTCTTTTCTTTTGCAGTTCTATGTGGCAGAAGGGGAGCTCTCATGTCAAATGTATCAGCGTTCAGCGGACATGGGCCTTGGTGTGCCGTTTAACATTGCTTCCTACTCTCTTCTTACTTGCATGCTCGCTCACGTGTGTGATCTTGTTCCTGGTGATTTTATCCATGTCATTGGGGATGCTCATGTGTATCGGAATCATGTGAGGCCTCTGCAAGAGCAACTTCAGAATCCACCAAAACCATTTCCTGTAAGTATCGCTAACAATGATGGTCGAGGAATGCGTACATTCATCTATCCTTACTGTGTTTTTGTTATCTCCATGGGCTCACTACTGTAGGTTTTGAAGATAAACGCGGAGAAGAAACACATTGACTCTTTTGTGGCTGCTGACTTTGACCTCATAGGCTATGTTCCTCACAAGAAGATAGAGATGAAAATGGCAGTTTAGTGACCATCTCTACTGGGATACAGCGAGTACTTTGGGCGATGTAAAGTGGAAGATTGAATCGGACGAATGATCCTTAACGTCTTGTCCTAAGTACCCTTTTGTGGATGATAACTTATCACAGAGAAATGTGTTGGAATCCTTTAGTTCCACAGGGTTCTAAGGCGATTTAGGGGTTTATACTTCATGACCATTCTCTTTTCTTGATGTGAGTTTCCTTTCTGAACTATTTTGGGCCTGAAAGTTCTTGGTCTGATCTTACTATCCTTATCTTTTCATTTTTTTTCTTTTCTTTGGAGTAGTCTTGAGTTTTTAGCTCAAGAACAAGACGAAGGTCTCATGCCTGAAAATCTCCGGCAAATCCATAACTTCCAAGTACTTGAAGACTTGCTAAATCTAATGACTTGCTAAATCTAATGATTGATGTTGCACTATAATTGGTATAAAACTATTAATGTAATTCTCTCTGCTTGCGTTTGTCACACAAAACTTTACATATAATAGTATTCTCCAACTTATAAAAAAAATCTCACAGAAACAATTTTTAAAACTGTTAAAAGGCCATATGGTGTAATAAACTCCGAACCCATGGTTAAACTCTCAGCTATGGTTCCTTTTTTTTTAAGAAAATAAAAAAACTCTTAACTATGGTTAAATTATCGGATAGAAACTGTGTACCAAAGCGTTATAATGAGCTATGTTGCATGGAAACTCCATTAAAGGTGTATTTCCTGTTTCGGAAACATTTCTGAAACGAAATTTGGTGGAAACGCGTTTCCTAAAAATCTTGATTTGCAAAGGCTGTGGAAACGGTTTTGGAAACTTTTTTTTTTATGTTTCCATTCTTAAAAAATGACGTTTCCATCGTTCCGGCAAAGGTGAAAGAAGGAGGAGGACCTTCTTCCATTATCTTCCCTATGCTAAATCCAACAAATTATACGGTATGGACGATTAGAATAAAGGTTGCTTTGAAGGCTAATAAAGTATGGGAGGTTATTGAAACAGAAACAAGTAATGGTGAAAAGAACAACATGGCTATGGCGTTATTGTTTCCATCAATACTGAAGACCTTCATTGTCGAAGTCGGAGAACTAGACACGGCGAAGAAAGTATGGGAAGCGATACGATCAAGACACGTTGGAGCAGAACGAGTTAAAGACGCCCGATTACAAACACTTATGTCTGATTTGAGAGGCTAAAGATGAAAGATACCGAGAAATTTGATGACTTTGCCGGCAAGCTTTCGGAAAGCTCGTCAAAATCCTCAGCCCTAGGAGTCAATATCGAAGAATCAAAGCTGGTGAAGAAATTCCTACATTGTCTTCCCCGGAAGAAATACATACATATTGTAGCCTCTCTTGAACATGTATTAGATCTTAATACCACAAACATTCAAAGATATCATAGGTCGCCTTAAAGCCTATGAAGAACGGATTTCCGAGGAAGAAGAAGTTCAAGATGATCAAAGCAAGTTAATGTATGCAAATACGGAGAATCAAAACCAGTCTTCTAGTGGAACCAAAGGGCGAGGAGGAGGAAGATCAGGCTACAGCTACAGAGGAAGAGGCTGTGGACGTTCTAATGGTGTGAGAGACGCTTCACGGATTACGTGTTTTAGATGCGACAAACTAGGACACTTTGCATACGACTGTCCTGATCGCTTGCTCAAACTGCAAGAAGCTCAAGAAACAGAAGAAGGTGACACTCAGGATGCATATGCATTGATGATGCATGAAGTGGTCTATCTAAACGAGAAGCGTTGCGTTGCGTACTGAGCAACTTTGAAACAAACAACGATGGAGCTAATATATGGTATCTCGATAATGGGGCGAGCAATCATATGACCGGTGATCGGAGATATTTTGATAAACTTGATGACTCCGTTTCTGGAAAAGTGAGATTTGGGGATGATTNATGGAGCTAATATATGGTATCTCGATAATGGGGCGAGCAATCATATGACCGGTGATCGGAGATATTTTGATAAACTTGATGACTCCGTTTCTGGAAAAGTGAGATTTGGGGATGATTCACGAGTTGATATTAGAGGAAAAGGAACCATCACCTTCATTGACATGAACGGAGAAGCAAGAGTGATGACGGATTATACTACATCCCAGATTTAAAAAGCAACATTATAAGTCTTGGACAGGCTACAGAAGCAGGGTGTGATATAAGAATGAGAGGAGGATTCTTGACCATGCGTGATCAGAATGGGAAGTTACTTGCTAAAGCACCTAGGTCCAAGAATCGACTTTACAAAGTTCAAATGTGTCTAAAACACAATTCACGGCTATTTCTTGCAAGTATTACCGAGTCAAGCAAATGGCACGCGAGATTGGGACATGTGAACTATGGAACTATCAAGTTAATGATAGACAAAAAACTTGTGCGAGGAGTTCCTAATGTTGACATCAAGAAGGAGGTCTGTAGCTCATGCTTACTTGGCAAGCAAACAAGACAAGCATTCCCACAAGCTACCACTAACCGTGCATCAAAGAAGCTCGAGCTTATACATGGAGATCTTTGTGGACCTATAACACCGAGTACGAGCGCGGGAAACAAATACATCTTCGTCCTCATCGATGACTATTCTCGTTATATGTGGACGAGTCTACTTAAAGAGAAAGGAGATGCATTCCAAAAGTTCAAAAACTTTAGGACGATGATAGAGCAAGAAACAGATGCGAGAATACAGACCTTCAGAACGGATAAAGGAGGAGAGTTCACGTCTCTGGAGTTTAACAAGTTCTGTGATGACACTGGTATCAAACGTCATTGATGCAACAGGTTTTAGAGTCTGTTTTCGAGTTTTAAATTTATAACCCTATTGCCTGCAAGTGCAAAGATGTGCGTTGTAGTATTTAGGGTGTCGAACCACAGAGACTATGATGCTTCAAGCAAATCGCTAAAACAGAAAACCAAATAAAAACGACCGGATTAAAGATTGGTTTTAGGGATGATGGTTTAGTAATAAAACGAAAATCAAGAGGGTTTGTAAAGCTATAAGACGGAACGCCAGGTTTCAGGGATCTCTCGTGTGTTTTACGGAATGATTCTATGATTGAAACACTTGACCTAGGCAAATCAATTCTACTGGTTCTTAAGCTCAAACACGAAAGTGGTCGGATCCCCCTTTCGGAAAACCAAACACCTAAACCTAAACTGCTCGTTCGCTCCCCTTCGGTAGCGACTTCACAGCAAGATCAGCTATAAGATTAAGTTCAATGAAGCTCACAGTGCACCGCCGATATGCATAAGCATCCTTCGGTACCTGCTCGTTTAAAACTATGTCCGGCCAATAGATTCAGCGCTCACGCGGTTCTAATGATCCTACAATCGATCCTTAAGTGGCCAGTCAAAGATTACGCAATAAGAAAGAATCCAAACGAAGAACAGTGAAAAGCATACTACCTACGATCTAACAACCTAATCGAATCAAACCATAAAATCCCTTGAGAAACCCCCTGCGAAACCCAACTATGAGACTACTCAGACATGGATGTGAAATTCATTATCATTGCAATTGGTAAAAGAAATCACAAAAGGTCTGAAAAGAAAAGGTTTGATAATAATGCAAAGGAAGTGCAGAAAAGAGATGAAAGAGAGTATCGAATGAGGCGACGAGGTTGGGAAGTGGAGAAGACGGCTTTCGCTCCTCTTCTCTTCCTTCTTAGCGGCGGCGCTCTTCTAGGTTAGGGTCTTGGTGGCTAAATCCGACTCTCCTCAAAATAAGAGTAGCAGCGAGTATTTATAGGTCTCTAGGGTCTCTTAGGCGTGACTTAGGGTTCCACCGAGTTTGGTGGTCATCGGGCTTGTTTTGGGTTTGCAAACGGGCTCGGAAATGTTACTTGTCTCGGCCGCGCCACCGTGGGTTCATGGGCCGGCCATTGGCCTTCTGAACTTTCCTGGCGCGGCCATCCTTCCTCTGAGGATGTGTCTGACGGGCCTTCTTGCTTGCTTCGTAACTTGATATTCAACCGTGCGATTGTCCTCAAACCACTTCGGCGTGAAAGGTAGTAGTTCAGGCTATCTTGTCACCAAAATTCAGCTCGATCCCGTGGCGGGAAAGACTCATTCTTTTGCTAAACTTCTGTCAAAAAGCTCATGTTCCGAAAATGTCCGTTTTGCTCCCTTTTTCCTAAGATTTCCTGAAAAGAGTCTTGGACACACAAATACTCGAAAACTACTAAATATACATTAATACCTTAGTGAAATGCTTATTAAAGCACTCACTTATGAAGGTAAAAATGGGTGAAATATGCATGTTATCAACTCCCCCAGACTTAAACTTTGTTTGTCCTCAAACAAAACAAAAATCTAAGTAAGGAAAAGAGGTTTGAAAACGTGGAAACTCACAAATACTTGGGAACTCATCAAGTCTAGCAATCGACCTGTTGAGCCACGTAACTCGGAATCTAGCTTCAAAGCCTTTGGGTCTAGTTACCTTGAGCTTTTCACCCTTCCCGGATACGCTTCATGGTCCCTTTGAGTATTTCGAGCTCCCTCTTGTTGACCCCTTTATTCATTTAGGCGTGCGGTCTCTATCGAGGGAGTATTGGTCGACGAGACATTATACTTTCTCTTCCAAACATCTAGACATAGACATTTCAGACACAACTCTCCTATTTTCTCTTCCCTTAGTCGATTTCTCCCTACTTTTCTAGGGTATCATTTTATTTTTTCTATCAACTTTCTTATTCCATTTCTTTTTTTTTTTCTTTCTTCTTAGCTTGAGAATGATCACTTCTTTGAAGTTTACATGATTGCTGCGAACAGTAATTGTCCTTTAAGAAGCTCTGGTCGCCATTCCCAAACTAAAACCTTTCTTTCTATATTTTTTTTTTCTGTTCTATAACAAGGGAAGATCAAGGAGAGGTTGCATTGCATCTACTTAGTCATGCTAGAGTCTAAAAGAGGAGCAAAGTTCGAAGTACCTCAAGCACCTTGACGAGAAGATTTGATTCATTAGGTGCGGAGTCAACGCGAGATCCTTCGAGTACTCTGGAGATTAGAACTTTCTCCGCTGGAATGATCCACTCGCCGTGTTCAACTTAGTAAATCTTGCTTCTAAATCTGTGATAATGGTCATTAAGGTTCCTTGTTCAAAGTGACTTATACCTAGCAAAGTTCATAGTTTCCGACTAAAAGAAAAAAAAAGTTTTGACTCTATAAAACGACTCGATAAATGATCCATGTATGCTTAAAACTCATCAAATAAAAGCATAATTAGTAATATAAGAAGCCCCCCCAGACTTAAATCAAACTGTCCCCAGTTTGTTTAAATCGAGTTGAGGTGAAAAAGATAGGTAAATTCAAGTACAAGCTTGTGAAGACTTACTTGAAAGTGGCGTTGGGTTTGGTATGGGTGGATGTGCGTGTGGTATGATTGAGCTAAGGACTTGATCATTTTCCTTATGTCCCTGCTTAGAATTGATTTGATTGAACAAAAGAAATCGAAAACTTAGCTCGAAAGGAAATGTGTTGCGCGGTTGAGCTTCCTTGCTTCTGATGGTGGTGGTGGGCGTGTGTGGGTGATGGATGAGGATGGTGATAGGCGTTTGGTGGTGATTATTGGCTCGCCTTTGATGTGAAGTACAGGTACTCCGGTTGTTGAGTACTCGTCTTGGTTCCTTGACCTTTGATAACACCATGAATGAGAGATGGAAAATCTTTCGTCCTTGCGTCTTGAAGATTGCGTCACCTCAGAAACTTGACTTGAAGTTTGGGTCTATGCTGGCCTATCCAGTGATCTGTTCGGGATCCCGGAAGACAGGTGTTGCTAGTATGAACTTCAATGCCATATGAAATCCTTACTTGGCTTCGGTAAAGGTCTTGATTGCGGAAGAGAGAAGCTAGTCTTCGGGAACTTTCCTCTTCGCGGTTTGGTGAAGAAAGTTGCATCTTCTTCCTTCTGGAGCTTGCACTACGGTTTTTATCCTCTGGAATCGTGGTGTTCTTCTTCGTTTTCGTGGATACAGGTCCGTTGAACGTGTTGGACGAAGTAAGTAGAGAGATGGATCACTAACTTGACTTGGATGGAGTCTTGTCTTGTCTCGCCATCTTTGATGCAACAGAAATGTGCCGTGGTTGTGGAAGTGATCTTTGCGGTCTTTAGGTCGTGTTCAGGCCATTGAATCAAGGAGGATACTTGAAAGGCTTGAAACAGGTTGAAGGAGGTCCGGTTTGGTGAGGTCGGGACGGAAACGTCTTCAGACAAAGGCCGGCTGCACGACGGGTCGTCGCGGCCGCGGCCGAGCGTCCTTCGTCCGCGCCATCATGGCTCGTGGCGTGGCCATGCTCCTTCTGGCCGGCCGTTGGGCGGTTCGTCGCCCGGTGAGTGTTCTTCGAGTCTCCTTCATATTTTTGGTCTTTTTCGAGTTTTCTGATTTTTTGTGTTTCTGTTGTTTATATAAAAGCTGTAGCTAAAAGAAAACCAAAACTAAAAATTAGAATGGTTAGAAAAAATGCAAAAGAAAAAGAAAATACCTTTAATGGGCTGCCTCCCATTGAGCTGCTCCTGTTTAGTGTCTTTTAGCTAGACTTTAGGGAAGTTTTCAGATGTGAACAACTCCAACTAAAGGATTCATGGCTCATTTGGCTTCTCGGCACTCCGCACTTGTTGGCTTGAGACATCTTCTATTCAGCGTTTGATAATACTTGTCGTTGTCTCAAAGAACATATGCATCATCCAGCTTCCTTCTCTTAAGTTGTTCGCCTTTCTCTTCCAAGTTGGGATGTTGATGATGCTGAGCCTTGGAAAGGTTTTTGAGGATCCTTTGAGCTTCATTTTGGCTTCAATAGGGTCACCATCAAGTATCATATGAGACAAAGTCGAATTTGAATCACATGGGGTCTCTTTACACCATGAACTTCTCGGTTCGGTGCTTCCCTTAAACGTGTCGAGCGGATCTTCTTCTAGGAAGTTTTTGACATCTTTTGTACTTTCTCCAGGATCTAGGATGGGTCCATCTCCACTGCCTATGGTCGTGGAATGAGATCTTTTTGGAGGTGTAGCTTGATAGAAGGTTCTCTTGTTTTTTTCTGAAATGCTCGTTTGTTGGTTTGTATGGTAGATCAACGCCTTATAAGATGTGAGGGGTGACAGGCCAATGATTGGCAACTTAATTTTATCCTTCTTTGTTTCCACAATGTGAAAATCAGTAGGCTCGACATCATCTTCAACTTGAGGTAGCAAGTTTGGCTTGAAACCGAACAGATTTGGTGAAGGAGAGTCTTCATGGTGAATGGACGTCTTTGGGGGTTGGAGGTTCGGGACTCCTATACCTTCTGTGATGGTCTTAGTTGTGAGACTAGCTCCTGATCTTGTATCACTAAGATGGTCACGAAATTATACTCTTTTGATTGAGCTTGGAACCATAAATTTTTCGGGATCCTATATCCTTGAAGGCGTCTCAAAAAGTTGTTCTCGTATCTCCATTGGTGTCTTCTCCTCCATGAGATTTGTTTCATTCAAATAGTTAGGGTAAGGTACCTTAGGTATGTACACACGTGTTGGAGGTGGTGATATTTCTTCTTCTCGCAGAATTTCTCCTGTAACAGCATCCTTATCGATGTCTCCTTCCTCCACGTCTCCAAAGGCTTGATCTTTGCCACTGCGGTCTTTCTCCTTTTCTACTGCCTCCTTATCCTTCAGAAATTTGGACTCCTTGTAGGTTAGACCGCTCATAGCAATCCTTGCCATCTTTGTTTTCTTCTTCTGGTTCTGCCGTTCTTCTTTCACCATTGCTTAGTCTCTCTTTTTCCTTTGCTACTCTTTTTATTTCTGAGAAGAGGTGCTCGATATTTTCATTCGTCTGATTGTGGTTGCGCTCAGCTTCCTTTTTGGCCTCACTTAAGGTCCTCTCAAAAGAGTTGACGAGTTCTTGAATCTTGTCCTCGAGTCTATCGAGACGATTAGACTGGTCTCTGTATAGCAAAGGGTCGAGGGAATAGCTCACTCCCATTAGGTCTCGCGCTTGGTGGCTGCCGTGATGTCGTATTGTACTCCTTTCTAAGTCCTTATGGGGGAGGTCAAGGTCGCGGCAATGTGTTGATTTGATGTTACGGTCAGAGTTCTCGCGCCTGCGGGAATCCTGCAGTTCCCGGATGGCTTCTGACTGCTGTGTATGCTCCGAGTCCATTCTAACCAGCTCGCCCATTATGATTTTTAATGGGTCTACTTCGGCTTCTTCTTCACGACGTGCTATTCGATTAGGATCGTTTAGACAGTTGTATTCGCTAGTGACCAGGTTGGTCACCAATAATCGTGCTCCTTTTACTGATTTTGAAGAGAAGTCTCCATTGCTTGCGATGTCCAGCGCGGCTTGGAGTCGCCTATTGACTCCTCTGTAGAACGTGCTAATCATGTGTTCGTCAGTGAATCCGTGGTATGGAAGCCTTTAAATCGCTTCCATACTTCGATGAGAGTTTCACACCTTTCTTGTTGAAATCCTTGTATCTTTTTCCTTAGGAGATAGGAACGAGATTTAGTGTAGAAGCGGTTTAGGAAAAGTTTTCTACATTCTTCCCAGGTGCTGATGGATGCTGGGGCTAAGGATCTCAACCACTTGCTTTCTCTTTCTCCTAAAGAGTAGGGGAACAACATGCATCTCAGGTAGTCTCCATTAATCTTGGAGATGGCACAAACTCCTTCGAATGCTTCAATGTGCTCGATGGGTTGCTCCGATGGTTGCCCTTGATATTGGTTCTGCTTAACCAGGTCTATAATGCGCTTCTTGATCTCAAAGTTGTCTCCTTCAGGTAGTGTCAACCGAAAAGGGTTTCGGTCTTGGAAGGACTTGAGGGGCGCGTGGAACTCTGAGATTGCAGGCGCGTCCTCAGCGAACGTCTCGTCTTCGTCGCTCAACAGATCTTCTTCTTCTTCCACCCGTTGTTCTCCGTTTAGATTAAACGGATCTTCAAGAGCTTCGGGGTCTCGAACTTGATCCCCCATTAGAGAAGTACCTGCAAGGCGAGGAATTAAACGAAAAGTTCAGTAATCGTTCTGTTGATTTTTCGGTCTAGGATTCGTGAGAAGCAAATCAATAGTTCCCGGCAACGGCGCCAAAAACTTGATGCAACAGGTTTTAGAGTCTGTTTTCAAGTTTTAAATTTATAACCCTATTGCCTGCAAGTGCACAGATGTGCGTTGTAGTATTTAGGGTGTCGAACCATAGAGACTATGATGCTTCAAGCAAATCGCTAAAACAGAAAACCAAATAAAAATGACCGGATTAAAGATTGGTTTTAGGGATGATGGTTTAGTAACGAAACGAAAATCAAGAGGGTTTGTAAATCTATAAGACGGAACGCCAGGTTTCAGTGATCTCTCGTGTGTTTTACGGAATGATTCTATGGTTGAAACACTTGACCTAGGCAAATCAATTCTACTGGTTCTTAAGCTCAAACACGAAAGTGGTCGGATCCCCCTTTCGGAAAACCAAACACCTAAACCTAAACTGCTCGTTCGCTCCCCTTCGGTAGCGACTTCGCAGCAAGATCAGCTATAAGATTAGGTTCAATGAAGCTCACAGTGCACCGCCGATATGCATAAGCATCCTTCGGTACCTGCTCGTTTAAAACTATGTCCGGCCAATAGATTCAGCGCTCACGCGGTTCTAATGATCCTACAATCGATCCTTAAGTGGCCAGTCAAAGATTACGCAATAAGAAAGAATCCAAACGAAGAACAGTGAAAAGCATACTACCTACGATCTAACAACCTAATCGAATCAAACCATAAAATCCCTTGAGAAACCCCCTGCGAAACCCAACTATGAGACTACTCAGACATGGATGTGAAATTCATTATCATTGCAATTGGTAAAAGAAATCACAAAATGTCTGAAAAGAAAAGGTTTTGTAATAATGCAAAGGAAGTGCAGAAAAGAGATGAAAGAGAGTATCGAATGGGGCGACGAGGTTGGGAAGTGGAGAAGACGGCTTTCGCTCCTCTTCTCTTCCTTCTTAGCGGCAGCGCTCTTCTAGGTTAGGGTCTTGGTGGCTAAATCCGAACTCTCCCCAAAATAAGAGTAGCTGCGAGTATTTATAGGTCTCTAGGGTCTCTTAGGCGTGACTTAGGGTTCCACCGAGTTTGGTGGTCATCGGGCTTGTTTTGGGCTTGCAAACGGGCTCGGGAATGTTACTTGTCTCGGCCGCGCCACCGTGGGTTCATGGGCCGGCCATTGGCCTTCTGAGCTTTCCTGGCGCGGCCATCCTTCCTCTGAGGATGTGTCTGACGGGCCTTCTTGCTTGCTTCGTAACTTGAGATTCAACCGTGGGATTGGCCTCAAACCACTTCGACGTGAAAGGTAGTAGTTCAGGCTATCTTGTCACCAAAATTTAGCTCGATCCCGTGGTGGGAAAGTCTCCGTCTTGTGCTAAACTTCTGTCAAAAAGCTCATGTTCCGAAAATGTCCGTTTTGCTCCCTTTTTCCTAAGATTTCCTGAAAAGAGTCTTGGACACACAAATACTCGAAAACTACTAAATATAAATTAATACCTTAGTGAAATGCTTATTAAAGCACTCACTTATGAAGGTAAAAATGGGTAAAATATGCATGTTATTAGTCATCTCACTGCGCCATACACCCCTCAACAAAATGGAATGGTCGAACGTCGAAATAGAACGATGAAGGAGATGGCAAGAAGCATCCTAAAGCACTTGTGTATGCCTAACTACTTGTGGGGAGAAGCGATAAGGCATTCCACATATCTCTTGAATGGAGTGGTGACGCGGTCTCTTACAAACGAAACACCATACGAGAAATTGGGGAGTAGGAAACCAAATATCGATCACATCCGGATATTTGGTTGTATGGCGTATGCTAGAGTTGAGCAAGCAAATCTGAAGAAGCTAGATGACAGGACGAGAGCACTTGTTCATTTAGGAACAGAACCAGGATCCAAAGCTTATCGCCTACTTGAGCCACAAACAAGAAAGGTAGTAGTGAGTCGTGATGTTGTTTTTGGTGAAACAAAAGGCTGGAACTGGAATCGTAGCAACTCTGAGCAAGATGGTGATGGAAGCTTTAGAATTGAGATTCATGATTTCGGGAATCATGGTCTTCAAGGAAGAGAAGAAAACCATGAAGACGATACGAGAAACACAGAAAGTAATGGTGAGTCAGAAGATGATGAAGACCAAGGAGAGGTAGAATCTGAGTGCAGTGGTGAACAAATTCTTGCTCCTACTCTCCGTAGATCACAGAGACAGAGCAACCCACCAAAGGACCTAGAAGATTATGTTCTTCTTGCGGAAGAAGAAGGAGAAACATTGCTTCTATGCTTAAACAACGAACCAAGAAGCTTCTGGGAAGCTAAGGAATCTAAAGAATGGACAGATGCGTGTAAAGAAGAGATCACGTCCATTGAGAAACTCAACACTTGGGATCTCGTTGACTTACCAATAGGAGTGAAGCCGATTGGTTTAAAATGGGGTTTTAAGCTCAAGAAGAACTCGGATGGAAGTATTAACAAGTACAAAGCTCGACTTGTTGCTAAAGGTTATGTTCAAAAATATGGAGTTGATTTTGAGGAGGTTTTTGCACCAGTAGCTCGGATTGAGACAATAAGATTGCTTATCAACATCCCAGCTTCCAACGGATGGGAAATCCACCATCTTGACGTCAAGACAGCTTTCTTACATGGAAAATTGAAAGAAACGGTCTATGTCCTGCAACCTGAAGGTTTCGAGAAAAAGAGAAGTGAGAATAAGGTTTACAAGCTAAACAAAGCATTGTATGGACTAAGGCAAGCACCAAGGGCATGGAACAACAGGCTAAATAGCATCTTGATGGAACTACGGTTTGAAAAGTGTTCTAAGGAACCTTCAGTCTATCGAAATGAGATAAGAGAAGGGATGCTCATTATTGCTGTGTATGTTGATGATTTGTTTGTGTCAGGAACAAGCCTAGAGATCATTAACAAGCTTAAGGGTGAGATGTCCTCTAAGTTTGAGATGAGTGATCTTGGAAAACTGACGTATTATCTCGGGATTGAAGTACATCAACATGACAAAGGGATTACATTGAATCAAAGGAAATATGTGTCTAAGATCTTAGAAGAAGCAGGAATGAGGGATTGCAATCCGACGCACACACCTATGGAGACAAGTCTGCGTTTGGCCAAGTCCGAGAATGAAGAAGAAATTTATGCTACCAACTTCAGAAAGAACGTTGGCTGTCTCTGTTATCTTCTTCATACCAGACCTGATTTATCCTATTCTGTTGGTATACTTAGTCGATATATGCAGAGTCCTAGAGCCTCACATGGAGTTGCGATGAAACAAGTATTGAGATACTTGAAGGGAACCACTAGTCTTGGCTTAACCTTTGAACGATGCACAAGTATACCGAAGCTGACAGGTTACTGTGATAGTAGCCACAATGTGGATCCAAATGATGGGAGAAGTACCGCAGGACACATTTTCTACCTTGGTAAGAGTCCAATCACTTGGTGTTCTCAGAAACAAGATACTGTTGCATTATCATCTTGTGAAGCAGAGTTCATGGCCGGGACAGAAGCTGCGAAACAAGCGGTCTGGCTTCAAGAATTGCTTAGTGAAATCATTGGAACAACGACTGAGAATGTTGTCATTTACATTGACAACAAGTATGCGATTGCACTAACAAAGAATCCAGTGTTTCATGGAAGAAGCAAACACATTCATCGGAGATATCACTTCATACGAGAATGTGTCGAAAGTAATCAAATAGAAGTAATACATGTTGCAGGAAGTGAGCAGAAGGCGGACATACTCACAAAGGCTTTGTGAAGAATCAGATTTAAAGAAATGAGAGAGCTCATCGGTTTGCAAGAGATCGTGAAGGAAGGATTCAAGCTTAAGAGGGAGAATGTTGAGATAAGCTTGAACAACAGCAATCCAATCCCAATGAGAATAGGAAAACTTAGAGAAAAGGAAATTGTCCTTTTGTGAGAAAAAGGAAATTGTTTAGGTTCAAAACTTATATATATATATATATATATATATAGATGTCTGAGTTGTGGCATTCTATAGAGAAAGAGTTTATGAGTTTGAGAAATTAAGAGATTAAGAGATTGAGAGATTGAGAGATTGTGTGAGAGCTTTAGTTTTTGAGTTATTTTTCTAAAGCTAATAAAGAGAGTTCTTTATTTATCTTGAGTTTATCTATCTCTTGGATTATATAACAACAACAATGTCTTTATCACTGACGCTTATCTTCTTCCTCCTCGTATCTACCGTCACTAAGAAACCTCTCGCCGGCAGCTAAAAACAGAGGAGAATGGTGCGTGGCGAATAAGAAAGCGACGAATGCGCAGCTACAAGCTACTATAGACTGGTGTTGCAGCGACGAAGGAGGATTCCGCGATTGTACACCGATCCAACCCGGTGGAGTCTGCTATGAACCAAACACTTTAAGAGACCATGCGTCTTTCGTGATGAATTTGTATTACCAGAACCTTGGTCACACCAAGAAACAATGCGATTTCAGCGGTACTGGCTCTCAAGTTCATGTCAACCCAAGCCATGGCGCGTGTGTTTACGTGTCTTATTAACATTCTAATATCATGCTAACATGATATATATTTGATGCTCGAAAATAAATGATGTTATTAGAAATCTATATAAAAATTGATGGCAAATCACTTTTTTATCTTCATATTAATTAATAAATTAAAATTTAAACAACAATAAATAACGTTATTTTACACACACAAATCATGATATATGTCTAAGAACTTGTTAAGCCGAAACTCCAAATAATACATGCATCAATTTTCTCTAATGTCTATACAAGTTGAAAATCTAACTTCCTCTACATGCAGTTGTGTGTTATATTGGCCTTAGTGGCTCTGTTTTTGTGGATGTAAACGTTTATCAATCCTTTTGATTTATATGAGATGACAATATATATATGTTCATATGTCAAACAATGGAAATGAGTTTTTAACTACTCCCTCTGTACTTTACAAAAAGTGTTGGTCTAACACATCTTTCACAAAAAGTGCCGGTTTAACAAATCTCACACAAATTAAAATTTCTTTTAGATATACAAATATGCCTCTCCTTAACATGTCATTAATTAATTAGATGATAATGGCTCAAATTCAATAAAAATAAAGAGTAAATTAATTTGGTATAACAAAGACACTTTAAAATATACAACATTTTTAAAAACTTCAAAAAAAAAAGTCAGATTGCTTAAATGATTAATTAAACTATTAGAATTTCTTCTCTACCTTGAGGTTTTTACTTATAACTAGATGATCGGTCCGCACCGTGTGCGGGCTATAAAACATTTTATATGTTCAATATATAATTAATATCGTATATTTAAGTTGATCTATTTGTACATAATTAATTATGTATTACTAATAACATTATATGAATATTTAATAATAAAATATAACAATAAATCAAATAAAAAAATGTTATAGATTTCAATAGAAATTGAAGATAAAAAGTCATTAACCAAGATTTTTAAATACTTCCTTAAATAAAAAGTGTAAATATGATAACTAAATAAACTGAAAATATTAAAACATATTATAATAATTTTTTTTTTTATGGTTAGCCTGCACGCATGGGCACGTATAATTTTTTTTTTATAGACATAAATAGTTGAAATATTTAACTACTGATTAATATTCTTATATATTATGTAAACATTATATTTTTATACATATACAGTTTTAGTGTTTAACAACAATCACAAAAATATTTTATATCGTTTTGTGTCTTTTGAAACTGATTTATTTTAAAACTTTTTATTTTTTTACCGTTTACAGTATCATATAATTGCAAATGTAAAAATTGTATTAAATAATAATTAAATTCTTATAACATGTCTTGAATATTATCTATATTATGCTTTCTTTTCTCCTTACACAATATAATCTTGCCAACATATATATTTTAAGTATATATTTTTACTTGACCTATTGCTAATTTAACCAAAATGAGTTTTACAATCTTTACTTATCCTAAGAGCGGATAGATGGTTGGCCTGCACATTCGTGCGTACCAACCACCTCACCGCTCTTAGGACATATATAGATTTGTTTTTTATAAATTCTGTAATAACTAAAATTAAAATTATATTGTAATCGAGGTTAACAAAACGTATGCACGATAAGTTCGCATGCGACTTTGAATTTTGCATAACTAATATTTATATCCACACACATATTTGGGAAAAAATCGAAGTATGGCTTTTATGTGTTAAAAAAATAACAAAATATAAGTTTTGTAATATATAATTTTATAATGTATGGTTGAATTTTAAAAAAGAAATAAATATGTATATTTATGCATGTAAGTATGAGTTAAAAATAAGTGAATTGTAATATTTAGGTGTTGGTTAGTTTTTCTGATATTTTTCGCAAAGATTATGTTTTTATACGATGTTGTTTTTGGCGTTTAAAAACAATCATGAAAATCGTTTCTATCGTTTTTTTATTTAATCTAAATTTCTTATTTTCAGCATTTTATGATATATGGTTTCAAATTAAAATTTATCTTAAATATTAACAAAAATTACAAAGAATTTTTTAAAAGTTAAAATATAATATTTTACTTTTTCATGAAACTAAATATAGTACATTGGATCATCTATTAGTAATTTCCTTTTCAAAAAACATTATATAAATATTTATTATAAATTTTGTGAAATCATATTTTATAAATTCTCTTGTAGCTCTACGCTCATCTCTTCGTCCAATATTGAGGAATTGGTTTGATGAAGAAAATAAATTTCTTATGGTTGGCTTGCACCCATGTGTTCATTATAATATTTGAGTCGCACATGAGTTTATTATAAAATTTGCGTCTTAAGATTTTTAAATGACTCCGTAAAACAAAGCACGAGAGTGTTACGGAAAAAACAAACTGTAGAGATTTATTTTTATTTTTACTTCTACTTCTTATTCATATTTGTTTTATCTTATTATAATTTATTTATTCATCCAGTTACATTTCATTTTAATTATGATCTCAAATTCTCGATCTACAATGAGACTGTATATGAGTATGATATAAACTTTTTCTGTTAATTTAAATGTATTTGAAATCATAGTAATTATTATTTTCTGTTAATTTAAATTTATTAACTTTAGTGTTGTAATCTAGTGTATTCATGTTTTAATTTCATAATTTATTTAATTTTAACTCAATCAATCAAAACATTTCGTTTATTTAAGCAAATTTGACATGTCATATTTACATGTATCATTAGAATGCACTAACTTTCATTGTGGAATTGACAAGTCAGCATTCTTCACTAAATGATCTTTTCAAATAATAGAAAAGAGGATACGAAACAAAAGAAATAAAATCTTAAATAACATATGGCACGATGAGGGAAAAAAATAAAGGAGAATATTATATTTTTGGATAAGTTATTACAACACCTTCAGTCTTTTATTTCATATATATATATAACCATTTAATTTAGTGTATTGATAGACACAAACACATATCCAGGATATTTAATGGTCTTTGAACAAATATCAATTGAATCATCATCCATCAACTACAAGCAATAATGGTCACAACAACAATGTCTTCGTGACCTCGACATTAAGAAACCTCTCGCCGGCGGCTAAAAACAAAGGACCATGGTGCGTGGCGAGTCGGAAAGCGACGGATGCGCAGCTACAAACGAATATAGACTGGTGCTGCAGCTACGAAGGAGGATTTCGTGATTGTACACCAATCCAGCCCGGTGGAGTTTGCTTTGAACCAGCGCCGGCTTAAATATTTTATCAACCCTAGGGCAAGATTCAAAAACAGCCCCTAAGATATAAAAATTCACATCATTGCTACAATATATTTTTATCAAAAACAAACACTAAATAAGAACTCATCTAACAGTTTTTGTCTAACAAAGAACTTTATAACTTTTTTGTGATTTAGTAAACAATTCTACTTTTTTTTTTCTTGTTTTAACACCAAGTAAAAAGTCCATTCATGATTTAAACTAAATTTCAAATAAAAAGAAAAAGATTATTTTGACTTAGAAAATAGAAATAGAAATCTGAAAGTTTACAAAGAAGAATGTAAACCTGAATAAGAAAAATAAAATATAGTTGTCTGCAAAAAAATATGAAATAAGTAATAAAACAAAAATAGAATCACAAAATCAGAATCAGATATATAAGGAAGCACAAATTAATATATCACATCAATTACCTAAAATCAGAATCTAAGAAGAGTAAAAGATGATAAGACTTAAAAATCTTGAAAAGTTGAAAGAAAGTGAAAAAATTCAGTTTTTGATGTGAAAGAGCAAAATTGTTAGAGACAAGAGAGAAAATATGAAATTTTTTGTTTGTTTGGAAAACTAAAATGTTTAACAAATAAAAAATAATAAACCCTTTAAAAATTGTCATCGCCAAAGAGTTTGGCCCAAACTAAATCTTTTTTTCATTGATAATATAGATTAGTTTTATCAGGACCCCTAATGAAAAAAAAAAGTAACTTTTTGCTAAACTAAAAAAAAAAATTCTTATTATTATGGGCCTCTATTTTTGTGGGCCATGGGGCATGGCACCAATTGTCCTCCCCTGTAAGCCGGCCCTGCTTTGAACCAAACACTATAAGAGACCATGCATCTTTCGTGATGAACTTGTATTACTATAACCTTGGTCACACCAAGGAACAATTTTTTGCGATTTCAACGGTACCGGCTCTCAAGTTCTTACAGACGCAAGCCACGGCGCTTGTATCTACGAGTCTTATTGATATATTAATAGCCTGTTAACATATATGTGTGTGAAGGTTCAAAAAAAAACATATATGTGTGTGAAAACTTATTAAATAAGCTGAAAATTCAAGTAATATCTTTTGCACTTTTAATATTGATTTATTACATCTTTTAATTCCCTATTACACTTCTCCCCAGCTCTCTTTTCCAAACAATTACAAAAGTATAAAGAGTGATAAGAATCAGTCTCGGAAAAGTCCTTTTGCTTATATATAATATGTACTTGCACAAGAAAATACACACACACACAAATTCTTGATTCCTGTTTTAATTCCGCTTCAAATTATGTGGTCGCAACTTTTGACGGTCCTTGTTAGAGCCGTGTGTATTTAATTCTTTCACTATGTAAAACCTGTTCGGTTATTTTCTTGTCAATAAAACCAAGATTTTTACTTAAAATTTTTCTCATATTTTCATATCGTCATCTTGACCAGATGCTCGATTCGCCTAAAACTGGGTCTGATCCACCCAGTTCGGCACAACAAAGCCAAGTCCGCTTGTATGCGTTCTAACGCTGCGTTTTACCGCGTATAAGCCGACCTGTTCGCAATATCTAAGCCATATAGTATATAAGCCGATCAGACTCGCAACCTATATTCGATTTAGTTTTTTCTAAGTGATATTGATAAAGACGCCGACCTGATTCGCATATCAATATTCACACTTAAAAAAAAAGTTGTGCAAAATCATATAAGCCGAGCTTCTCGCATGTTTTGTATTCACACTTCACTTTTAAGCCGGATACTGTTCCACAATTTTAAGTCCTGCAATATTATTTAGCCGTCCGGGTCGCATCTTGCAGTCGATTTAAGAATATTTTTAAGTGTTCAAAATACTGCCGACCCGATTCGAATATTCTACACTTAGAATTTCAATCGCATGAATTTTAAATCCGATATCGCATCGTATTTTCATGTTCGTACTCCGAAACAACATGATTATTCGTTAACCAAAAATTCCATTTCATTGATTCTTCGAAAAACTACATAAAACTACGACGAATCCACGTCGGTTACAAAAACACTTAAACAAAAAATACAACTTAGGGATGATCAGTCCCCGGTTTTTTCGATCGCCTCTTCGACCGTCTCCTCGGTCCCTTCTACTTCAGGCGCGCTCTTCTTGGTCGCATCCTGATCGGAGTCCTCAGGCCGACTGTCACCCCCATCCTTTTCTTGAACTTCAAGAGGCACCATTTCTTCCGTGAAATTCGCGCAGCAGGTTCAGCCGCGGTCGCGGGCACTGACACGGAAGGCTCTCTCGGGGCAGCCGGTCTTTTCTCCCTGAATAGCTCAGAGAGGGTAAGGATTTTCAGCTCGCCAGCTTCAAAACTTACTTCCTCGAAGGCAGCTTGTTTGGACTCACAGTCCCAAACATTGTCGGTCACCTTTTCTTTCGCAAACTCAGGCAACACAAGCCCTTGTTTGTGGAAGATTTGAACCGTCCATTCGGCTCCTTTCCACTGAGCAGTGGTGGTGATAATCTTGTCGGCCTCTTCCCTTTGGGCCAAATGCCTTTTCATATTTTGGATAAGACCGGCGTAATGATTATTCACCCGCCTCATCGCGTCCCTAGCACCCTCGCGCGCCTTTTCTTTTGCGTTTCGCTCCTGCTGGAATTTCTTGGTGGCACGACTCGCAGCCGCTCGCCACTTTTCGACCTCCACTTGGGTCTATTTCAGAGCCTCTTCAGCCGCTTGAGACTTTTGTCTCTCTGCATCGGCCTCCTTAGCCGCTGTTTCCAGCTCGGGCACTTCTTTTCTTTTCAGCCTCAAGGGCTTCTTTGAGAGACTCCAGCTCGGCCTGACTATCCGATTGCCTCTGAACGTCCTGATCATAGTCACATACAGCATGAAGTATTATAGTCCCCCATTCCGTTCTAATCGGAATGTCTCGATCAACTACGGAGTATTCGTTGATCAATACAAAGAAGTATTGATCGCGCCAGTCCCCGATCTTAGAAGAATGACCACCGGTAACTATGTTGAACCTCTTCTTCATGCTCGTGTAGTATGAGCCGTGGTTCCTTAAATCCCCTTTGTTCTTCCGCGTGGTCATCATTGCATGAAACGCCGCGTAGCTCAAAGGAATCTTGTGCTTGACCGAAACGACTAGAAGGCTGATGATTAGGCGAATGGTGGCATGTGAAAATTAAGAGATCGGCAACCCTCTCTTGTCGGCGTACTCTAGCAGCAAGCGAGGAAGAGGAAACCATAAGTGGGACTTCTGGAAGAAGCTCTCGTACAAACACATCCATCCGGGTGGAGAATCCCATGGTCGTTCTGACGGGCTGGGAACCATGAAAATAACGTTCGGATCGATGTCGCACTCCTCCTTCAATGAAATCAACGACTCCGTGGTTGATTTCGTTGGGAAAACCCTGTGGGGGTTATCAGAGACTGGTTTGATCTTCGGCTCGCCTTTCTTTCGTCAGACCTTCTTCACTTTTGGGTTCAGATCAACGATACCGAACTGGTTCGTGTGTTCCTCAACAATCGTGAGATTCAGGTCATCGTGAATCGCCAATTCTTTTGACCCCCCCGGATCTGTCATCTTCATCGAAAGGTACCATCTGCATTGATCCCCCAGATCGGTCATCTTCATTGCGTAGTTGAGGAATTATAAAGGGGGCACGCGTCGACGCCTCAGCGTCATCCCTCAGAACGGTCCCGACCGCATATTCAGCTTCGGCTTCTTCATCCGATCCGGATGGAGATCGAGTTGGGGACGAAATAACCTTTTTCCCTTTTGATCGGCTCTGAACGATCACACCTTCTTTTGATATCCTGAGAAACTCATCCAGAGAGATGCCGATCTCATCAGATTTCTCTTGATCCGATATGGGTTTCCTGGGTTCAGATCGGCTTGTTCCAATCTTCAACATCTCTGAAGAACACGGCGGTGGATCTTGATGCAGATAGGAGAAATCACGGCTGAGCAACAACCGGAGACGGCGAAGGGAGATTATCGGCGAAAATTATAAATACGTAAAGCAGAGAGAATCGAGAGCTAACCTTGCAATCATTTCTCTCGCGAAGTGAAGAAATGCAAGAATGAGAGATTTTCACTCTATTTATAGAGAAATCCAGAACGGTTCCTAAAAGTCATCATTATATCGGTGATTGTTCCGATTTCGTTGCAGTATTTTTAATCGGCGGAGCATTGCATGATTGACACGTGTCATCCCTAGATCTACGCGCGCAGACCTACGAAGCTAGATCCGGAATTCACGCTCCAATATTAGGGCTTCCCTATATACCTCCGACCTGACGACTCTAAGGTATGAATTTTATTTTTAATGTCTTAGCTTCTAATAGTGCCGACCTCAATTCACATCGGACCCTACTCTTCAAAATTCGGCAAACTCAACTCATTCACATTTGCCGAACTGGAGGGGGGGGGCGGGGGACTAACTGTTAGAGCCGGGATTCTTATCCCCTCTAAAAAGCCCTATGTCAATCAAGCTCGCCCCATTAAGAAATCCTAAAACGGCCTCTGGCTATTTTAGGTCGGCTAAATTAAAAGGAAATATTTCATTTATCCTTATCCATCCGGATAAGAAGGCAGGTCGGCTAAGATAAATTGAAAGATTCCATTTAACCTTATCAATCCGAGAAAAGGGCAAAGTCGGCCACAACTTTCGGGAAACTTTCGAAAAGGAAATAGTAGGCCTTGAAGACCGACTCAAGGGCATTATAAATATATAGGACTTCTCAGCGAAGAACTCATTCAGAAATCAAGAGAGAGAATCCTAGGGCAAACATAGCAACTCATTGTTCAGAGCTTTAGAATTTTTTTTTTCTCAAGTTCTAGGTCGGCGTTCTTATTCCGCCGACCTAAACTCATCGTGTATCTCTCGAGCTCCGGCTATTTTTCAATAAAGATCTCTCTTTAAACTCATTAACTCTTATTTCTTTAAAAGAACGATTTGAGTTATTACAGTCATTCTCCTCATATCTATTGTCACGATCCACCACTTACCCGTCGTGACTTGCAGACAATGGTGCATCTCTGCCTACTGCATCAGATTAACAATTACAAGCCAACATTGACTTCCGTTGCTGCAACGGCGTCGATTAAACGACATGGGATGATGGTAGGAAATTATCAAACATGACAATCAATATATATGTTGTCCAAAAAAAAAAAAAAAGACAATCAATATATATTGGTACAAGTTTCACATATTGTTTTATGTCTGATACCAAAAGTTTGAGTGGTTGTAAATAATTATCTATAATCATCTTCAATTGTTATAGATGGATTTCAAATAAAAAATTTGTTAACTGTCATTCAATTAGTGGAATAACTTTTTNCTGATACCAAAAGTTTGAGTGGTTGTAAATAATTATCTATAATCATCTTCAATTGTTATAGATGGATTTCAAATAAAAAATTTGTTAACTGTCATTCAATTAGTGGAATAACTTTTTTAACAAGAGAATAATTAATTTAGAACAACACGTAGGGGTGATTGGCTTTCCACTGTAAAAACTTTAAAGGTTGTAAATAGATTTTACAGTTTTAAAAGTTCAATCACACTTTTTAGACTTTAATAATTTTAGACTTTCATTGTTTTCACCATTTTTCTAAAGTCACATTTTGAGAACTTTTAATACTCTTAAGTTTCTCTCTCTTCTTATAAACTAATTATTTTTTTCATTTTCTTTCTCATATAGATAAAAATTAATATCTAGAATTATTATTAATTGATAATAAATTTATTTTTTGCTAATTAACAATTATATTTTTTTCTTATTCTTTTGATATCCATTTTACTATATATTTGATTAACTGTTTGATTTATTTGTTTTACAAATATGCAAAAAAACTTAATAATAACATAAAATTTATTTACTTTACATATTTATATTTGTAACAAAAAAAATTAATATAATTTTTATTTTAGACAAAAAATATTTTTGATAAAAAAATCTAAAATATTTAAAAAATAAAAGTCACAGTTCATATAATTTTTACTACCAATCAGACTTTCAAAAATATATAAAGTAACAGTCACAGTTTTTACAGCCAAAGTTTTTACACCCAACAGCCTACAGTCAAAACCTACGGTCACAGTCCTTACCAATCGACCCCGTAAACTGCTTTCCTATGAATTGAACAGTAACTACTCATCCACAAATTTGATTATTTCGTGGAAAACGTTTTTGATGCCAGGGTCATTTAAAAAAAAAATCGGTTATTTATCTTACATTAACAAAATTCAAGTAAATAGTATATTTTTGAATAAGCCTTTGATTTCTTGTAAATAGTATATTTTTGAATATAGCCTTTGATTCAAGTAAATAGTATATTTTTGAATAAAACAAATTTCAAGAAGATATCCGCAAAATTAACCATCTTGACATCTTCCAACGGTTCTTTAAGGTGGATGTGATATAGCATTTAGTAGGCTATAGCAAAATAGCAAAAGATCTTACAAAAAAAAACTAAAGTAAGATTTTTTTAGATTTTTTATCCTGTTAAAGAAAATAATAAACATATCATAAATTTTTTTTTGTTATGGAATAATTTACAGAGAGTGATCTCTAAGTGTTTTAATGATTTATTACATCTTTTATTTTCCTCTCCTCATATCTCTTTCCCAAACAACTACCGAGTGATAATAAGAATCAGTCTCCTCAATCTTGTTTGGAAAATTATTTTTGCATATATTATATATATAAATACATGTACTTACACAATAAAAAAAACACAAAATAAATTTTTCATTTCTATCTAGATTTCATTTATAATGTCTTCGCAACTTGTGACAGTCCTTCTCTTCCTATCTATGGTCGCGATCCACAACCTCCCTGTCGTGACTTGTAAACCATGGTGCGTGGCGTTGCCTGCTTCCACAGGAGGGCAGTTACAAGCCAACATTGACTTCGGTTGCAGCCATGTCGATTGTGGACCGATCCAACCCGGTGGAAGTTGCTTTTACCCTAATACTTTAGTACAACATGCGTCGTTTGTCATGAACTCTTATTACCAGAGTCATGGTCGCTCCAATGATGCTTGTAGCTTCAAAAATACCGGTTTTATTATTTATAGCGACCCAAGTGCTGGCTCATGTGTCTACTAAACTTAATTAAATAAAAAACAATTTATAAAACTTTTAAACTAAAATAAATGTAAAGAATTTTATTGAATTCTTTTGAAGTTTTAATGTTCCAAGTGATGATATATTTGTCTTCTTCTTCTTTTTTTTTTAAAAACAAATGTTACCGTGGTTAAGACTTCAAATAATTATCTATAAACATCTTCAATATTTATAGATGGATTTCAAATAAAAATTTTGATACAAATTTTTCTATATTTTAATGATTTTTGCGTTCGTGGGATACAACTTGTTTTGGTTTTCTATTGGCTTGAAAAGGTGGCTGTATAAACTGTCATTCAATGATTGAAATAACTTTTTAACAAGATAATAATTAATTTAGAACAACACGTAAACTGCTTTCCTATGAATAGTAACACTCATCCACAAATTTGATTATTTCGTGGAAAACTTTTTGATGCCAGGGTAATTTTAAAAAAAAAACAAAATCGGTTATTTAACTTACATTAACAAAATTCAAGTAAATAGTATATTTTTGATAAGCCTTTTATTTCTTGTAAATAGTATATTTTTGAATAAAACAAATTTCAAAAACATAACTATCCGCAAAATTAACCATCTTGACATCTTCCAACGGTTCTTCAAGGTGGATGAGATATAGCATTTAGTAGGCTATAGCAAAATAGCAAAAGATCTTACAAAAAAAAAACTAAAGGAAGTTTTTATTAGATTTTATTCCTGTAAAAGAAAATAATAAACATATCATAATTTTTTTTTGTTATGGAATAATTTATAGAGAGTGATGTTTAAGTGTTTTATTGATTTATTACATCTTTTAATTCCCTCTCCTCAGATCTCTTTCCCAAACAATTATCGGGGGTGCTTGGTTAGGACTTTTACTGTTAAAACTTTTAAAATAATGACTTTAAAAAATTAGACTGTAACTTTATTTTTCTATTTTGTGACTGTGACTTTAAAAAAAATTAAAAGTCTCTAATTGTTTGCTTTTAAAAAAAGTATCTAAACATGAAAAAAAACAAGAAGTTGGGATGTGAGTGTTTTTAGGGGCTGTGAGTGTTTTTAGGAAAGCAAAAGTGTGATTGGTAAGATTCTTAACTTTTAAAACTGTAACTCATTTTAAAGTCTCTACAGTTCTAAAAGCCTAATTCCCAATCACCCCCATCGAGTGATAATAAGAATCAGTCTCCTCAATCTTGTTTGGAAAAGTCTTTTTGCATATATTATATATATAATTACATGTACTTGCACAATAAAAAAAACACCAAATAAATTTTTGATTTCTATCTAGATTTCATTTATAATGTCGTCGCAACTTGTGACAGTCCTTCTCTTCCTATCCATGGTCGCGATCCACAACCTCCCTGTCGTGACTTGTAAACCATGGTGCGTTGTGTTGCCTGCTTCCACAGGAGAGCAGCTACAAGCCAACATTGACTTCGGTTGCAGCCATGTCGATTGTGGACCGATCTAACCCGGTGGAAGTTGCTTTTACCCTAATACTTTAGTAGAACATGCGTCATTTGTCATGAACGCTTATTACCAGAGTCATGGTCGCACAGATGATGCTTGTAGCTTCAAATATACCGGTTTTCTTATTGCTAACGACCCAAGTGCTGGCTCATATGTTTACTAAACTTAATTAAATAAAAAAAATTCATAAAACTTTAAAACTAAAATGTATGTAAATGATTTTATTGAATTCTTTTGAAGTTTTAATGTTCCAAGTGATGATATATTTGTCTTCTTCTTCTTTTTTTAAAAAAAAACTGTTACCGTGGTTAAGACTTCAAATAATTATCTATAATAATCTTCAATCGTTATAGATGGATTTCAAATAAAAAATTTGATAAAAGTTTTCTACATTTTAATGGTTTTTGCGTTCGTGGGATATAACTTGTGTTGGATATCTATTGGCTTGAAAAGGTGGCTGTATAAACTGTCATTCAGTTTGCACAAAAAAAAAAAAAAAAACTGTCATTCAATTAGTGGAATAACTTTTTAACAAGAAAATAATTAATTTAGAACAACACGTAAACTGCTTTCCTATGAATTGAACAGTAACTACTCATCCACAAATTTGATTATTTCGTGGAAAACTTTTTGATGCCAGGGCCATTAAAAAAAATCGGTTATTTAACTTACATTAACAAAATTCAAGTAAATAGTATATTTTTAAATAAGCCTTTGATTTCTTGTAAATAGTATATTTTTAAATATATCCTTTGATTCAAGTAAATAGTATATTTTTGAATAAAACAAATTTCAAGAGCATAACTATCCGCAAAATTAACCATCTTGACATCTTCCAACGGTTATTAAAGGTGGATGTGATATAGCATTTAGTAGGCTATAGCAAAATAGCAAAAAATCTTACAAAAAAAAACTCAAGTAAGATTTTTTTAGATTTTTTTTCCCGTTAAAGAAAATAAGAAACATATCATATTTTTTTTTGTTATGGAATAATTTATAGAGAGTGATGTCTAAGTGTTTTATTGATTTATTACATCTTTTAATTCCCTCTCCTAAGATCTCTTTCCCAAACACTTACCGAGTGATAATAAGAATCAGTCTCGTCAATCTTTTTTGGAAAAATCTTTTTGCATATATTATATATATAAATACATGTACTTGCACAATAAAAAAAACACAAAATAAATTTTTAATTTTTATCTAGATTTCATTTATAATGTCGTCGCAACTTGTGACAGTCCTTCTCTTCCTATCTATGGTCGCGATCCACAACCTCCCTGTCGTAACTTGTAAACAATGGTGTGTGGCGTTGCCTGCTTCCACAGGAGAGCAGTTACAAGCCAACATTGATTTCGGTTGCAGCCATGTCGATTGTGGACCGATCCAACCCGGTGGAACCCTAATACTTTAGTAGAACATGCGTCGTTTGTCATGAACGCTTATTACTAGAGTCATGGTTGCACCGATGATGCTTGTAGCTTCAAAAATACCGGTTTTTTACGCTAGCGACCCAAGTGTTGGCTCATGTGTCTGCTAAACTTAATTAAATAAAAAAAAGTTCATAAAACTTTTAAACTAAAAGGAATGTAAAGGATTTTATTGAATTCTTTTGAAGTTTTAATGTTCCAAGTGATGATATATTTGTCTTCTTCTTTTTTTTTTTAAAATAACTTTACCGTGGTTAAGACTTCAAATAATTATCTATAATCATCTTCAATCGTTATAGATGGATTTCAAATAAAAAATTTGATACAAATTTTTCTATATTTTTAATGGTTTTTGCGTTCGTGGGATATAACTTGTTTTGGTTATCTATTGGCTTGAAAATCTGTGATAAGAGGATTTTTCCTTGTTCTTAAACAATTACTCAAACCCCACTCATGTCATTGTAGTGTTTGAGGATCAATCCATATGAGTATGATGGTGACAATAGAAATGCATAAAACTTCTTAATCTAAGCTACCATAATAGTTTTGGAGTTTTAACAAACCAAACAAAAGTAACTAAGACCTTAATTAAGCAATCAAAGCATTAATCAAGCAATTTAAAGGCTAATTAACTACTAAGAAAGATTACCAAATGACTAAAACGAATCCAAGGATGGGGTTATCAATCTAAGGTGTTCCAAGAACTAATCTTTGATGTCAATCAACCACAATATAAGCTAATCTCTAAGCTAAGAACTCAAAGCAAGACTAATCCACTTTCATGGCACTAATCCCTTCATTAATCATCATAATCAAGAAAAAACTCTCATTTGTGAAAAGAAAGCTAACAAGTATTATGAAACAGTTCTAAAATGCCAATAAACACCCTAGACAATCACTTTCATGAGCTACGAATGTAAATCCCTTGTTTAGTTGGTTGGAGAATTTCAACAAACACCTTGTGGGTGGAAAATTCCTTAAGACCTAGTTTTAGCTTGATCATGGCTAAACTAGCATTTAGAACACTAAACAAAGAGGAAAATAAAAGAATCTAACCCTAGACATCAAGATCAATCCATGAAACACCCTAAATCTAACCCATCCTTAGATCCTATTGAAACTACTCACTAATCATGATTAGACCCTCAAATCCTATGAAAGAGATGAAGATAAACATGATTAGAGAGATAGAGATGAAAGATTAAGAAAGATAAACACTAAATTGCATAAACTTAATAAAATGTCTTACAAAATCACTTAGAAACCAAAGAGGAAGGTTTTCTAAGTAAGAACAAA
>JAHZTW010000001.1:277532986-277546946 GCA_020283515.1 Alliaria petiolata
TATGAGATAATGCCTAAACAATGGCTTTGAAAACTATATATAAGGGTAGAAACACGAGCTGGGGCACTTTTGCAAATAAGGAAAACTTCTGGGCAATTTCCTTTTTCTTCAAAATCTGTAAAAGTCGCGTTTTGGCTTGGCTCGAGTGGTGTCGATCGACACCAGTGAACAGTGTCGATTGACACTGTTCATCCAACTCCATTTTTAACTTCATATTTTCGCAGCTTCTTCCACAATGGTCTAGAATGCTTCAAAATCTCCAATTATGCTCCAAACGTAGTTTAACATGCAAAGACTCTAATAAGACTCTAAAAATACTAAAAGACTCTATAAAACACTTATATCATGGTCCAAAAATGGGTAAAAACCATGATATATCAACTCCCCCAGACTTAGCTTTTGCTTGCCATTAAGCAAAACAGAAACCAAGTATAGAGTCGAGGTTTGAAAACAGAAATATCCAGCTAACCTTTAGAACGCCACATCGAACCAGCACTCTTGAATCCACATACCATAGAGCCAACCTTAGGTAGTATTTCAGTGTACTTACCACAAGCTTAGCAGTCTCCCAAATCAAGTTCAAATTCCTTTTGCTCTTCAAAATTTCGAACTTAAACAACAGTATTGACCAAAGAAATTACAGATTCATTCCCTTCCTTAGCGCCTGGACAAGACATTCCTTCTACAGCTCTCCTATTTTCTCTTCCCTTAGCCAACTGCTGCCCATTTTCAAGGTGTTCTAAGATCTTTTCATTGACTTTTCTCATTCTTTTGAAGTCTTGGAATATTGCTACTCTTACTTGTGTTCCTTGTGAGGAGACAGGTTCATGAAGATCTTTGAACTATTCCTTGACTTAGACTCTTTTTCTTTTTCTTTTCTCAAGGGAAGATCAAGGAGAGACTATAGTTTTCTTATCTTGCCAGTGCTGAAAGAGGAATAAAGTCCAATGCATACCAAGCTCTCTGAACTCTCCTTGTTAGACTGATCCACTTGCAGCTTTTTACTTAGTAAAACCTCCAATCAACTACTATGGCAATGGTCCTTCAAGTGTCAATCTTCTGTATTTAGTTCTTCTGAAAACTGAAAATTTCCCTGATTTTGAATCAATAAAATAAGTTTTTGACTGACTTAATTGACTCTCAAAACAAAACACAAAGTCAGTGATCACCTCCCCAGACTTAAACAACTCTGTCCCCAGTGTTATCAAGCCCGAAGTTGGTTAATAGAAAGATTAGAAAAAACATAAAAGACCAGTTAGAAGACTTACCTTCGTCTGCACGTGGTGTCGATCGACACTATAGTGGTGTCGATCGACATTGGTCTGTGTTGAGCCCAATGTCGCCTTTTTTTCAACTGACTGAAACTAGGACTTAGTAAAAAAAAACGAAATATAAAGAAAAACCTTACCCAACAGTGGGTTCCCTCCCACTCAGTGCTCGTTTTTAGGCATTAGCTTGACTGTGCCGGGGATCAGACGTCTGGTGGATCAGAGGGTGACATCGAATGCTTCCCAGGAGAATGTCTCCTCATCCATGGTGGTGTATAGGCAGTGGGTGCATGAGAGCGACCAAGGAAGTGAGGAACATCAGCAGGGTGGGACTTTAGTTCGGGTGGGATACTTCGTTTTCCTACAGAACCATCAAAAGAAACACCAAGCCTTCTACGAGAATCTCGTTGCTTACATAAGTGTGAAACATCTTTTGAACCTTTAAAGTTTTTATTGACAAGATCAGGAGGTTTGGAATTGATTTCAGGGAATGCATCCCTTTGCTTTCTTCGAGGTTTCTGAGTTGTAGGATTCGGAGTTGTCTGTTTGACAACATGTGATGGAATTGCAGCATTGGAAACAGCTTCTGGTATGATCCGCTTAGGGTGTCGATCGATACTAGGAGTGGTGTCGATCGACACCATTTATGCAGCTCAAATTGCTGCACGTTTTCTACAATTCAGCTCCGCAATCCTTGCTTCCATGATGAAAACGTCTTCCTTCATTAACTTGGCATTGTTTAGACCCTCATCTTCACCCATAGTCCTAAAGAGATGATTGTTTCCGCTCCAATCTTCAAGCTCCACAGCTTCCTCAGAATTCTCAGCCAATGCCTCTTGAACAACCAATTTGTTCACTTGCTCCAGCTCCTTGTCATACTCAGCAGTAATGGCATCTGAATGTTCCATGATTGGATCTTGATCCATAGAAATCTCTACTGAAAAAGATTGACCATTGATGGTGGAAGGTCCCCTTAACTTGTCCATGTCAAAATTGATGACAACATCACCAAAGTCAAGCTCTATTTTCCCTTTCCTCACATCAATAATGGCACCAGCTGAAGCCAAGAATGATCTTCCCAAAATAAGAGGATCTGTAGGTTCTTCATCATATTTCAACACCACAAAGTCTGTGGGAATCATGCAACCTTCAATCTTCAAGGGAACATCTTCTAGAACACCTTCTGGGATTCTCTTAGATCGATCAGCTAGGAAAAAGGAGATTCTGGTTGGCTTGAAATTAGTCATTCCAAGTCGAATAGCAACAAAGTATGGTATCAAGTTGATACTTGAACCTAGATCGCAGAGAGAACGAGGAAACCTTCATGTTGAGATTGAGCAATCTAGCACAAAGTTTCCTAGATCGAGTAATTTTTCTGGAATCCTCCTCTGAATCACAGCACTGACTTGTTCAGAAACCCACACCTTCTTCTTCTTCCTTGGAACTATGTTCAAGAGAATTGCATCCATGTCTCTAGTAAGCAATACTCCTTCTTCAGGACTCACACCATTGACAACCATTATCTTGACATATCTTATTAATGCAGGTGAAAGTTTGACTGCATCAACTAGGGGTAGCTCAACTATTAGCTTATGCATCATTTCCTTACATTTGGCTTCTTCTATCTCTTGTTTAGACTTTCTAGGAGGTATGGGATCGAGTATTTTAGGCTTGTACACTCTTTCCTCTACATTTGTTGAAGCTTCAGGCGTGCTTGGCGAAGTCTGGGAAGGGTGTCGATCGATACCCAGCTGGTATCGATCGACACTAGTGTTTTGTGTCGACGTTTCAGTGTCGATCCTGCTCGATTTCGCTTCGTCAGAGCTCGAATCGTCGGGCTTTTCTAGTGGTGTCCCGACGCTAACTCTGCAACTGCATCATCTTCTTCTTCAAGCTCCTCGAACTTCTCAAGATCCGCGAAATTTTCTGCACTTCCTACCATGATCGCATTGACATGATGTCTGGGATTTGTATCAGTCTTTCCAGGAAAAAACTCATCTTGTCTCTTCAAGGCTCCAGCAGTTTAAGCAACTTGAACAACCAATTGCTTCATATGAGAGTTCAAGCAATCGATCTTCCCATTCAAGTCTTGGTATAGGGAATCAATCGTCCCATTGAAATCCACTGTCATCTTCTGCTGTCCCTCCAGAATTTGCTCTAACATAGACTCCATCTTATTGTCTTGTGCAGGAGGCTTTTGGTAAGAAGAAGAACCATAAGTTCTCTGGAAGTTGTTGTTCTGAAAAGGCTTCTGGTAAGAAGAACTATAGCCTTGCTGATTGTTGAACCTCTGTCCTTAAAAACCAGCACCATTGACATAGTTAACCTCTTCTTCCTCAGGCTCAAATGTCTCCACCTCATTAGCAAAGTGAACTTGCTTCTTCCCCACCAAGATGTCCAGCTTCCTGTTAACCTCAGCTATTTGGCGTCCTCCATTTGCACCAGCATGTTGTTTCCTCTCAAAGTCTGCATTCTTGGTGCTGTTACAAGAGGCCAAATTCTCTATAAGTACCATCGCGTCATCTGGATATCTAGTGTTGAAGTTGTCATTGCTCGCAGCGTCTAGGGCCATCTGGTACCTCCAATCGATCCCTCAGTAGAAGATTCCGAGAAGCTGCGGCTCGCTGAAACCTTGATGTGGGCAGTCTCGCTGATAAGCTCTGAATCTCACCCAAGAGGCCATGAATGCTTCAGTGGGTCCTTGGGAGAATGTGGTGATCTTTGTCCTCAGCTCCTCAGACCTTGCATCATCAAAGAAGTTGCATAAAAATGCATTCTTTGTCTCTTCCCAAGTGGTCAAGGATCCTGGATCCAACTGCTTCAGCCAGTATGATGCATCTCCAGCAAGCAAGTAAGGGAAAAGCTTGCAGAAGAGATAATCATCGGATACCCCATTAGCCTTAATGCTTGAAGCCAAGTCCTCGAATCTCTCAATGTGGTCCATAGGGTACTCTTGAGGAAGACCATGGAAGGGATGTTGAGCCACCAGTATGTACTATGCAGGCTTCAGCTCGAAATCATTCCTCTGGAATGCAGGAGGACGGATCGCAGCTCTATTAGCATAGAACTGGTCTGGTCTGTTGTATTCACCAAGTGTCCTTCCGCGTCCAACATCTGCATGCGCGGCTTGTATTGCTTGCTCGACGACAACAGCCCCATTCTCGTCGAGTCTCTGGCCTGGGTTGTTCCTCATGTGCCCTTCCGCATCGAACAGATTACCAGCATCATCTCGTATCAAAATTATAGGCTCTGCCATCTCTGTCTGCGAAGGGTGTCGATCGACGCTAGTGTTGGTGTCGATGGACGCTCTTGCAAATTTTCGATTTGTGCGTTCTAGACGGCCGAGCTCCTGGTTGTCGAGTTTGATTAGTTCATTTTTCTTATTGCTCCTGGTATTGTGATTATGCATACACCTGAAACCAAGAATAAGAAACTAAAAATTAGTAACCAAAAACAAAAATTAAAAACCTAGACAAAATTCTAATACTAGAAATCTTTAGGCAAGTAATCTCCTTCCCCGGCAACGGCGCCAAAATTTGATATGCTCTCAAATTTAACCTAGAGCTACTCTCTCAAATTAAGAGATCACTGTAGTATTAAGGGATCGAATACACCGGGAAGGGATAGTCACACAGCGAATTTCTAATTTCGAATTAAGCTAAGAAGAAATAATTAAAAGTAAAAGACAGCGAATAATTAAAAGCGGTGTAAGTTCAGGAGACAAAACGCTAGGTTCAGGGAAATTCTCAGGTGAATCCTAATTGCAGATCTAGACAGAATGTTAGGAATTATTAAGAGCTGTTCTTGAACTCGAAACACTAATGTAAAATCAACCAACTCTCGTTGCCAAGATTATCTATGTCTAAACCATAGAATTCCAAATGTCTTTGCAAATCCTATCGATTCAGACAAGCATTAATAACAGGTTCAATTGTTCACAAAACCCTAAACCAAATCTCTTTGCGAATAGGTATTTTGCTCATTTAACATTAGTTCAAGCAATTAATAATACTCTCGTATCTATTAATTAACCTAAGATCAGATTCTAGGTCGCGAAGCTAGAATAAACATTAATCATAAATTCAGATGAAGAACACTAATGATTTTATCCTAACAATTCAATTCAACGTAACAATTCATCAATCACCTTTGAAAAACCCTAAACCTAACAAGCAAACTACTCAGACATGATCAATGAAACAAAAATCATTATTTGAATAGAAAGCATAAAAGAAATCAATAGAAGAAATGAAGGAGTTCCAAATCTGCTCTAAAGGAGTCTGATTTTTCTCTTCAAAAACCTAAACTTCTATAATTCTTAAAATATGAGATAATGCATGAACAATGGCTTTGAAAATTATATATAAGGGTAGAAACATGAGTTGGGGCACTTTTGCAAATAAAGAAAACTTCTGGGCAAAATCCTTTTTCTTCAAAATCTTTAAAAGTCGCGTTTTGGCTTGGCTCGAGTGGTGTCGATGGACACTGTTCATCCAACTTCATTCTTGACTTCATCTTTTCGCAGCTTCTTCCACAATGTTCTAGAATGCTTCAAAATCTCCAATTATGCTCCAAACGTAGTTTAACCTGCAAAGACTCTAATAGGATTCTAAAAATACCAAAAGACTCTATAAAAACACTTATATCTTGGTCCAAAAATGAGTACAAACTATGATATATCAGCTAACAGACTAGGCTTTGAGATAAGAATGATCTCAATTCATGTAGCTTCCAATTTGCACAAGGGTTTTCACTCAAACATGATTGAACTTCATGCATAATGCTAAATGTAAAAGACAAGTGATGCAAACAAGACTAGATTTTCATCTACCCATAATGCTATCAATGGCCCTAAACTCCTCTCATTTATTATTTTCAAGCTCACTCAACCCTCTAAAGCTACCCTTTTCTCCCAAGGCTCTTTGTGTCTTGCTAAACCCATGAATTGCAATAACCACTTCTTCTTTTAGCTCTAAGGGGAATCTTCTTCAACATTTAACTCATAGTGAATGGTGTGATCTTTAACAAACTTAGCTCTTCTATTTATTCATAGATAGCCTTTCTTTTCTTTTCCCTTTCGGCTCTTTTGTTTCTTTTTTTAAGGCTACCTATAACTTTTCAAACTTAAAGCTATACAATTAATCACCCAAGATCCACCATTTCAAACTATGCTTCCCTTATTTTCTATCAAGCCTTTATCACCCTTTTCTTTCTACTCCTTTCTGCAACCCAACATGCCAAGATGCAAGCATATAATTTCATTCCAAAGCACCAAGAAATACCACGAACCACACCCCAATTCCTAAGCCTAAAAATTAGCCCCAAAATGCGTGAGCTAGAATCTGCATGAGAGCCTAAACTTTTAGTCTCAAGCCTAACTCTTTATGCTAAGTTCAATCAAAATAAGGCCTCACAAGCAATATCACTAGAACATTTGGCTTCAAAGGAGGCAAGGTAAGGTGGGGGTACTACTTTAGCTAGCAAGAGAGTGGCAAAGTGAGTAAGAAAGCTCAAGTATGTTTAATACCTATGAATTCACTTTCAATACAAAGCATAATAATTAAATGTCAAAATTCGGTTCAAGTGAGTAGAGTTGGTTATCAAATTCAAGACCCTATTTCGACCAAGTTCTAGGCGACAAGTGAAGTGATCCAAACATGTTTCTTCCTTACTTTCAAGACTTATTCAAATGCATCAAAGAACTACTAAATAGGACATTGAATTGATTACATGAGTTGGCACTCTACAAGGATAAGCTCGTCATTGCTCCCAATGCATATGAATGCTAATCCTACATGAAATGTAACTTGACACAATCCTAAAATGAAATGCAACATCTAAATGACTTTCTTTTTTGAAATTTTTTAAATTTTTAAATTTTTCGATTTTGTTTTTGTTTTTTTCTGTGCCATATATGGAATGCTTGAGACTCAAAATGCATTAAAGAAAAATAAGACTCACAAAACACAATGTCAAATCTCTCAACCTCTCCCCTAAACTTAAATTACATAGTCCCTTGTGTAATAAAAGTCTAGAGGAGACCTCAATCAACATGACATAAAAAAACAAAATGAAAAAGCATATATCTCACAAGGGAGGTGAAGGTACCTCAAAACTGTGAAGAGGAGGAGGATCCTAGGGAGAGTGACTGATTGCTCGAGGATGTAGCAGGTGAGCGGCTTGGCTTTCTCTTCCTTGGGCGTGCCTCGTGAGAAGAAGAGTGAGGTGGATCCTCATGGACAGCTCCCCTTGGTTGCACATGGAAAGAGTGCCTTCTATCAACATCCATCTCAGCTCCTTCTTCACCTTCTTCCCCAAGTGGAGCTTCTTGTTCAGCTCTTGTGGAGGATGAACCCTTAAGCCTAACCTTTAGCCTTTTGACAGTTTTCTTCAAACTCTTCACAGTTTCAGCTGGCGTTTTGATTGCTCTATCTTGGTGCTTGTTTTACCGTTTGAGAAGGCCAATGTGAAGGTGAGCCTCACGCAAAGCTGGCTTGGCATTGGGTCTATGCAAGAGGGGAAGTAGTACCTTTCACTATCATAAATTGGACTTGCAGCCTCTTGCTCTTCTTCCTCTACTTCCTCTTCTTCTTGGGGAACTTTTCTAGGGTCAAAATCGAATGTTTCTCTCTTGGCAATGGACACAAGAGGAGGGTTCACCGCTGGATTGTAGAGATGCTCATATGGAGGATGAAAGTCAATGTTTGAGAGGTCTTGAAATGAGGTTGCTTGTGGGCATGGGAGGAAAATCTTGGCCTCGGTTTCCAAGTCAACTGAGAACTTGTAGGCGAACCTGCAGCCTAGTCTTCCCGAAAGAAAGAAAGTCCTCCCGAGGTAGAAAATGTCCATCCACTCGGGCTTGAGTCCATCCGTCCCTATCCTATGCCCACATGCCTCAAGGATTGGGGTTATTATTCCACCAATACTAAGCTCGGGGTCTTTGTCCTTCATTTGGGAACCCAATCTTGGTAGGAGAGCAGCTGCCGAACCAACAAACTGACCATACCCGTTCCCGTTCTATCCCCGCGAACTCTTGTGCCTCCTCTTGTTTAAAACCCAATGAGCCTAGCGAGACCTACATCCAATAGCTCGAGCTCCTCTTGGCTCAATTTTCTGGTCTCTTTACTTGCATAGAAGGTGTGAGCAAGGGCTTTGTGTGCATGCCTCAACATCGGATGCCTTATCAAGCATCCCGTACTTCCTCCTGCCTTGAACCTCCCAAGTGAAATTGTTTCCCACAAGCCCCTCAACTCACACTCATCAATGGTGAGTATCTTTGTCCTCCTTTCACCCTCCCTCAGCCAAAGATTTCATTTAACTGGCGGAAGGACATTGTGTAGATGGTCCTATAAATCTTGAACTTGATGTAACCATGGCCATGTTGCGGTGGTGAATCCTCTCCTTCATAGTAGAAATGTGTGGTGAGGGATGAGAGGAACTCACATGTCGCGAGCTTGTAGGCGGGATGTGCCATGGTGACAAACTTTGCCAATCCCATGTTGGAGAATAGGGTTTGGAAATCTTCAAAGATCCCCAAAGCTCGAAGTATCTGCTCATACGGGTACTTCGTGCTCTTGAAGCGCATAGCCATGAAGGCCTTGAGGAGTTACGCGGGTGTGGGCTTCTTCTTTGGGGCTTCCTTTGCAGCTTTAGATGACCCCTTGGAAACTTTCTTAGACCCCTTTCTTGCGGAACCCAGCACCAACTATTCCTCCTCACTTCCAACCTCTTGATCTTCAACCACTTTCTTCTTCCCTTGGCTCTTAGAGGATCTTGCTTGAGAGCTTGCTCCTTGGGTGGTTGGTTCTCCTATAGTTCTTCCCATTGTACCTATAAGAGAAACAAAGCTCATAGAGGGAGTTAGAAACTCATTTTGAATACCCAACAATAGCATTAAGCAAGCAACAAACAAGATCAAATGCAAAATTTTTGAATTTCAACTCAATTCCACACTTAGCAAAAAATTTGGCAAACACGAAATGTTGCAAAAATTCAAGTTGCCTAATTTCGAGTGCTATCAATTCGCAATCCATAAGCATGGTCAATGCAAGCTAATGCAAGTGAAAGCCCCAAAATTTAACAAGGTTCAAGAGAGTAATTTGATTTTTAGCACCATGAATCCTAAGTGTCAAATTTTCGAAAACTAACCATGAAAATCCTAGTATAACACTCGAAACGTACTCTCTAACCATTATCAAGGAATGCCCAATCCTCAAACAACCAATTCGAACACCTTATACTATCAATCCCCAAATTTTCCACCATTAGAGCAAAAGAGAGAAAACTTGGTAATTGGATTGTTTACCTTGTTGAGGAATGCAAGGATGAACGAAAACGGCCTAAGTATGAAAACTAGCACAAGAATTCGAGCTAGTTGCACTTGAAATCATAAAAATTGCTTGAAGATTGAGAGAGAGAGCCAAAAATCGCGTTTGTACGGAAGAGGAGAGGAAATTTCGCGTTTTTGGAGAAGAAGAAGGGGGAAAATGGTTTAATTACCCTGTTAACTTACCTGGAAAAGAAATGTATCGAGCTATGTAGGTCGATACATAGCTCAATACGATTCTAAAAATCGTATCGAGCTTAGTAGTTCGACACAAATGCTCGATACACTTTGTTGAGAATCCCTGGTCGATTTGTATCGAGCTTAGTAGCTCGATACAAAAGCCCGATATGGCCCCTCCGAAATCTCTGTGAGAGTTGTATCAAGCATAGTAGTTCGATACACAGCTCGACACGATGCCCGAAAACTTCTTGCAAGCCTTTTGCTCATGGCTCAACCTCCTTAATCAAAACATATCATGAACAAACACTAGAAAACACATTATTGAAATAAAAAGGGCAAATATATTCAAAGATAGACATGGGAGTGCCTCTCAAGTGCGCTTGTTTTTAAAGTCACTAAGCTTGACTTTTCAAACCCTTAGGCATCGGGGTGAACAAGGAGTGGAATTGACTTCCCTTCTCATTTCTTGATGAACATGGTGCTTGCTCCAGCTTGCAGCACCTTCTTCTTCTTCTTCTTAGACCATTTTAGTGGCTCGGCTATAGGCTCCACAATCTCGAGTCCATCAAACATGGCTTGAAGACTCTCACCATCAAAGCTTGGCCCATCATACTCATTGTGATCAAGGACTTCATTTTCATTCTTCACCACACAAGTGAGGTCCATTAGCTGCTCCCTTGGTGATCGCCCCTCAGCCTCCTTGATGTCACATGTGATTGTTCCACATAGGCTCAAAACTGAAGGTTTCATAGGATAGAAAACCTTAGCATCCAAATTATTGAGAATCACCCTCTTGTTGATGAAGTCTAGGTTTGTGCCAGCTGTTTTGAGGAAGGGTGTTCCTAGAAGAAGGGGTAGCCTTGCTGTTTGAACCATGTCCATAACAATAAAGTCAGTTGGGACTAGACATTCATCAACTCTCAATGGATAATCATCTACAAGGCCTAGTGTTTGCATTGAGGAAGCATCAACAAAGGTGATGTGTGATGAATACTACTTCATAGTAGCGATCCCTATGTTCTTGAACATCTCAAGGGACATCACATTGACACATGAGCCAGAGTCACACAAAGCTTCATCAATCCTCAAGTCCCCAAGAGAACAAGAAATAAAAAACGTTCCCGGATTACCAAGCTTGGGAATACTCCTAGGCTCATTCCTTGTTGTGTTTGGTGGATCTAGACTCTCAATCAGCTCTTCAACCTTATCTATGTTGGCAAGCAAATCCTGATGAACCTTATTTGACCCTTGACTTGGGATAAGTTCTCCACTTTAGGCAAATGTGCACCAATCTTCTCCATACTCCCTCTAAAGCTAGATAGTACCTTCTTTGTGCCTTAGTCAAAACCAGCTCAGGAAAAGAGAGTGGTGGCTTGTAGACAAGGAGATCATAAGCCTCAACTTCAGTTTTCTCAGCCACTTCTCTTTCCTTCTTTACAACAATTGCTTGTGTAGAAATCACATCCTCATCTAGCTCTCTCTTACCCATTGGTTTAGCAACAACCAAATTGTCATTTCCAATGACCTCCTCCCCCACTAAAACTTCAATGTCCTCATTGATTATTGCTTCATCATTGGGACATTCAAAGAGTTGTTCAAATTTAGCCACCACACGCTCATACTCTTCTTCATCAATAAAGTAGATAGCATTGCAATATTCCTTTGGATTTGGCTCGGGTTTACCGGATAAAGAAGCTTGAACTTGTGTAGAAGAGGAAGCAATACTCTTGTTGTTCTTCATTTGCTTGATCTTGGAGCTCAAAGTGTCAAACTTAGTGTTAAGATCATTGTAAGAACAATCCACCTTGTTGTGAATTTCAGCCATCTTCTTGCTTAAATCCATAGCACTACTTGCTTGACCTTAGATAATTTGTTGGAACACATTCCTCATATCCAAATCTTGTGCAAACCCCGGTGGAGAAAATTGCTTAGACTGAAAATTCCCATGATAGTTTCCTTGATACTTGTTCTTTGGAACATATCCTTGTTATTGTTTGAAAGGAACAAATGGTTTTTGTTGAGCTCCTTGACCTTGGTTTTGTGGTGCGTAGAGTTGATCTTGGGGGTTCTCCACATTGGTGATTCTATAGGAAAAATTATTGTTGTTCCTATAGTTGTTGAAACCGTCTTGATAGCCTTGACCACCCACATAGTTGACCTCTTCTTGGCAATCCTCATCCAACTCTTGTTTAACCCCTTGACCTTCATCACAACCACTACAAGAAAACATGACATTTGCCACGATTTTTTGCGAGGAAATAAATTCGTGGTAAATTAGCATCGAATTTACGAGGAATGTACGAGGAAAATTAAAAACGTCGGTAATTCGTCGGAAAGAGCAACGAAAATAAATCGTTGTAAAATCGTCGTAAATTCCAATGAATTAACGACGAATTAACGACGAAAATATACTTCGTCGCTAAATCGTCTTAAATTTACGACGATTTAGCGATGAAATATGGCTGACGTGGATTCCTCGGAATTTCGTCGTTAATTTCCGACGAATTACCGAGAAAGTATTTCGAAGTAAATTAACGACGTATTTGGGAGGAAAATAAGTTAGATGAAAACGTGTTTTACTGGTTTTTTAGCCACGAAAATATTCCTTGTTAATTCGTTGGTAATTCGATGTAAAAAAAAAGAAGAAGCCTATATATAGAAGCAACACTTCATTAGAAAAATTACAAAAACAAAAATAAACTCTCTCTTCACCTAAAAAAAACGTTTTCACCAAAAAAACACTTTCTAAACACTTTTTCAATATATTCGTTTACAAAAAAAAAATGTCAATATACGAATTACGAAGTTGGATGTATAATCGTAAAGATTCGGAGGAATCGCTGACGAGGGAGTTTCGAGATGGGCTAGAAGGATTCATGTATCAGGCGGGAAGTTTGTAAATTACCGTTGAAAGTGGTATGATGTACTGTCCTTGTCAAAAATGCATGAATAGGAAATTTATTCGTATCTCAAAAGTGTGGTCGCATCTATTAAATAGAGGGTTTTTTCCGCACTACTATATTTGGTATAATCATGGAGAAGGGCATGTGGGAAATGCTGCTAGTAGTAGCGGTAATAACCAAGCAGTTAATGCTGATGCTGAGTCATATAATGTGCATCAAGTTGATGATCATGGTGAATATGGTGATCATGATATGATTCATGAGATGGTTACAGATGCATTTCATGAAAACACGGGTACATTTCTAGCTGCTGGTCATGATAGTAATATTTACGACGAGGAACCCAATTTAGATGCGAAGAGATTTTATGATATGTTAGATGCTGCAAATCAGCCACTCTACGATGGATGTAGAGATGGGCACTCTAAATTGTCTTTGGCAGCTAGGATGATGACCATTAAAACTGATCATAACTTAGGTGAGGTTTGCATGGATGATTGGGCTGATTTGATTAAGAGGATTTTGCCTGAAGATAATTTAGCTGCTGAGAGTTACTATGAGATACAAAAGTTGGTTTATAGTCTTGGGTTACCTTCTGAGATGATAGACGTTTGTGTAGACAATTGCATGATTTATTGGAAAGATGATGACAAGTTGCAGGAGTGTCGTTTTTGCCACAAGCCACGGTATAAACCGCAAGGTGCTCGTCGTAATAGGGTGCCGTACCAAAGGATGTGGTATCTTCCAATAACTGATAGGTTGAAAAGATTGTATCACTCGGAAAGGACTGCTGCATCCATGAGATGGCATGCTGATCATTTGCAGACAGATAGGGAGGTCAATCATCCGTCACATGCAAAAGCGTAGAAACATTTTAAGACGGTACACCCCGACTTTGCTAGAGAGAAACGGAATGTATATCTTGGTCTTTGCACAGATGGATTTAGTCCATTTGGTATGTCTGGTAGGCAATATTCTTTATGGCCCGTAATCTTAACGCCTTACAACCTTCCCCCAGACATGTGCATGCAAAGAGAATTTCTATTCATGAGTATATTAGTCCCTGGTCCCAAGCATCCGAAGCGATCCCTTGATGTGTTTTTGCAGCCTCTAATAGCGGAGTTGAAGGAATTGTGGTTTAATGGGGTTCGTACGTATGATATTTCAAGGAAGAAAAATTTTACGATGCGGGCGGTTCTTATGTGGACAATAAGTGACTTTCCCGCATACGGGATGCTATCAGGGTGGACTACGCATGGGCGGTTGTCTTGTCCTTATTGTCT
>JAHZTW010000001.1:277569933-277622583 GCA_020283515.1 Alliaria petiolata
TGTAGCAACACGTTGCTTGAGTGGAAGGTCGAGAAGGTCTTTTCAAGCATATCCTTCTCTGTCACAATCTCGCCACATAGCTTCAATTTTGAAACTATCTTAAATAGGGCCGAGTTGTATTCATCCACGGACTTAAAGTCCAGGAGCCTTAAGTTAAGCCAATCATATTTGGCCTTAGGCAGTATAACCATCTTCTAATGATCATATCTTGCCTTTAACTCCTTACAGAGATCAAGAGGATCCTCAAGCGTCAAGTATTGATCTTTGAGACTCTCAACGAGATGGTGGCGTATGATTAAAATTTCCGTATACCTATTTCTCTCGGATTCGTTATTTGCATCATTAATGCATTCACCGAGCCCTTTTGATTTCAGCATGATCTTTGCATCTAAAGCCCATTGCAAGTAATTATCTCCTGAGAGATTAAGGGGTGCGAAGTCCAAATTGTTGACTTTCGTCATCTGAAATCAAGCATCGGTTTTTCTCTTAGGATTTTAGGGTTTCTTTCAACTGATTTTAATTTATGCATTTATCAAGCAAGTTTCCAATTTTAATCCTAACATACAATTCTAGGTGATAAAAGTAAAAAGGAAATTTTTCAAATTCAAAATAAGGCAATTGTCCAAATTTCAAATAAGGAAACTTTCCAAAACAAATAAGGCAATTTTCAATTTGTGATTTCTATGTGATCAAGAAAAAGGGAATTTTCCAAATTCAATTCTAGCAAGCAATATCTATGATTTTCGTTTTTGGCCAACAAAATTTTAATGGTCCAATTTTATCATGCAATTCCAAGTTAAATTATAATTTGGCCAAATTCGATTTTAGGGTTCTTATATGCTTAGGTCCAAATTCGATTTTAAGATGTGCAAGCAATCAATCTATTTCAAGCAATCTGATTTTTAGGGTTCTAGTTTAGCTTAGGTTCAATTCGATTTCAAGCTCTCAAAAGATCAAACAAGTATAACATGGAAGAATCGATTTTTAGGGTTTGATAATATTAGGTCAGAATTCGATTTTTATGTTCTAGGGTTTTAGAGATTTTGTTTCTACCTTTGATCCTTCTTTTGGGTTGACTGGAAAAGAACCGGGAGCTAAAGACCTCGGAAAACTTATCGACGGCGAACGGCGGCGAACGGCGGCGAACGGCGGCGGACCTTAGGGTTTATGCTCGGCGGCTGCTAGGGTTTATCAGAGCAAGCTCGTGCTGATAACGTGTTGTGAATCGAATGATTTCTGTGTATTATTATGAGGACCAAAGGTCTCTTTATATAGTGATTACATAAAGGATAGAAAAGGAAATAGTCATTTTACTACTTCTACAAGGAAAAGGAAAACATCTACTAATCCTATTGGACTTAGGAGTCCTGGCCGCCTATTGTCTAATGAACTGGGCCGGTTATGCAGATTCAACCTCAATGGATTATAACAAGTCGCCATTTTTCAAAGCAGCACCACTAAATTTTGAACGTTTTTATACTCCTTCCTCTTCTTATATATCCCTCTTTAGAATAAAAATTGATTCAGATCAAACATAAACACTTTCAGTTTCCAATTAAACTCTTTGATGTTTACGATCACGGCCTACCCCAAGAGCATATCTTGAGCCGTTGAGATTTGTTATTTTTTTTAATTGTTCCGTTGAGATATATATGTTGCCGACGAGAATATTCTATGATCGAAGAAATCTACAAATTGCAAAACATATGTATGAATCTCAATTCCTTGCATTGTTTCAAGAGTTCGATGTGGTTGATGATGTCAATTTTTATACACGACCCTCGGAAGTTTCTTTTTCTTCTTCTTCACTCCTTACAATGGTTTTTTTTTTTTGATGATCCAGGTATCTGTGGCCAGGAATCGAACCCGGGTGGCGGAACTCACAGCCGTGAGCCCATTACCACTGGGATAGGACCACCTGGTTACCTTACAATGGTTTTAATAATTGTTTGTTGCATGTTGGGATCTCTTTTAAGTCTGTGAATCCAACGAAGTCAAACATTCTTTCTTCTTAACGAAACTTTTATTGCTCAATTCATGCCATCAATCCAGTGTTTTTATTTTTCATTTATAATATGTGCAAACTTAACTGGTAAAATTAAAGTCTTAGAATCGATCATGTAGATTTTGGTTAATATTCCATGTGAGTCATGTAGATTTTGGTTAATATTCCATGTGAGTCATTTATATTAATAAGATCTTTAGCGAGTCATGTAGATTTTGGTTAATATTCCATGTGATCAGGGAACTCTAACTAATTGTTATAACTTTCAAAGCATCTAAAGTCGAAGAATAAATCGGAGGCTTGGGTGGACTAAAAACATAATCAGAGAAGGTTTTTTTTCTTTTTTTCTCTACTACATCGATGTCATGTGCTTCTAAAATAAAAGATTTTTTTTCAAACTTTTATAGGTGTCTTTCATGCAATCTTTCACTACAAGAAAGCATATCAAATTTGTAAAAGCTAAACAGTATATCAAGAAGGGTGTGTTTGGGAGGTTAAAGCCAATATTAGTTGAGAAAGAGATGAGAATGCTAGAAAAAACAACATAGGGATTATTGCGTTTATTATTGCAGATTCACCACCATTGTAGTGAACGGAATGTGTTCATCTTATCAAGAGAGCTTCCAAGGTTGTTTGGTTTGTTACTGATTAACATATGCTGGGACTTGGAGATTGGAGATTGAGAGAGAATTTATTTATTTCATTACTGGTCATTCATCGCATATTGAAAAGTTCATTGTCAAATATTATATGTTTTTACTATACACCACATACATCTACATATATTCATGACGAGCAATTTTTTGTAAGTGAAGTTTGCTTGTTTTTATTATCTTGCTTTACTAAGCGAAGAGTTTTGCTGGGATTAATGAACATGCTTATTTTTGACGATGAGAAGAAGCAAGGACATGTGGCATTGGTCGTGGATAAAGAATTCTAAGAATTGTTTTTGGAATTGGCAAAACTAATTAAACCTGAGTTTGAGGCTGCTTGAATAGGCAAAAGAGAAGTTAGATTTCTTTCCCAAAGGTGTCAATTTGCAGCAGTGTCACGCTCAATGTGTAGAATGTTGGAGATCGCGTGGATGTGTTGTTTAGCTTGTTACCAAGGGAACAAATTTTACTTATAAATTTTGCTTAAAAAAAATGTTCACTGTGGTTATGAAGTATACTGAGAATATTAAGCATCAAATTCTTCAAATTTTCAAATATAAAAAATTAGAAACAATTTTCAAGTAGTAAAGGAAAATATATAATCGGGTAATATATATATTAAAACAAATAGAAACAAACTAAAGTTCAAGAAACAAAATTCGGAGCAAAAATAGAAGAAATTTACTTACTTCAATCTTCAGCAAATTGTGATACAAAATGTATATTTTTATTTTATAAATATAATGGTGAATAATTAAAAAAAATCAGTTGGCATCTTTTATCTGTGTATGACATAAAAATTCAAACATCAAATACTAGATCAAATCTAAATATACAAGCAATGAAACATATTACAAAATTAACCATTTTTAGTATACACATACTAAAAATACATTAAAACATTTGTGAAAGCAAAAGCCGTGCGTATGCACGAGTATTCATCTAGTGTATCTAAATTTTACGTTTGGAGTATTTTAGATTATGGTAATTCCGCAAGACATTCCGCAAGACATATCTATCTGCAAAATTAACCATCTTGACATCTTCCAACGGTTCTTTAAGGTGGATGTGATATAGCAAGTTAGTAGGCTATATCAAAAGATCTTACAAACAAAAAAAAACTAATATAAGAAATACATCATACATTTTTATAGAATAATCTATAGAGACTTAAATACATGTTGATACAATTTCTCTCTAACCTTATAAATACCCTTAGAGTTTGTTGGTTTCAGCAAGATCAAGCAAGTCCTAAACGGAGATATGGCCAGTGATCTTGTGAAGCTTGCTTTCATTTTCGTAATTGTTTTCATTGTTCTCTCTTCTACGATAGGTACCATATGTAACTTCTTACCTTATGCTTTCTTATTTTTACGTTTTTTTTTTTTTCTACAATGTCGTTGCAGATTTGAATGAAGCTTTTTCTAATAAAATGTGGGAGTTCTATCAATAAAGCCAAAACAAAGATTGCCACCAGCAAAGACATGTTGATGAATTCTATGTTTGTTACACAAACTAGACTTAACCTATAAGACTTCTAATTAAATGAAACATTAGATTGAGAGATTCACAATATGTATAGTACAGAACTAGATACACGATATATTTTTTTATATATCTATCACTAAATATTGTTGCTATATATTAACATTGGATAGATGTTATCAAAGCTGAGATAGTTGAGAAGCGTGACCTTCAGCATCTAAAGGAGGCTGAAACTGTCTTGGCTACTACAAGCAAGGTAGAGCAGGCGCCATCTAGACGATATGGACCATTCATCCGGCAGCCAATCTTCTCAAGTCGAGGTAACTAGAGCGTGTCTCAATTCGAGGTAACTAGAGCTTGGCAAAGTGTGCGCGCTTGCCTTCTGATTTATTCAAGTTTTTGAAACCAAATATTTACATTTTTTACTTTTTCTTTTATATGGGTTTAAGATGCCCATGCCCCAGTAAGAAAGTCGGAGGGGAATCGTCTATGCGCCACCTACGAATATGTATGGGTATGCAGAAAGGAATGCGATAGATGATTATGGTGTATGTGACGGAACTTGGCCAGACATGTCGTGCTACTGTTATGGGGAGTGTGTGGATGATTAGATGATTAAGGCCGGTCATCATCATAATTAATATTCAAAAAATTATGTAAGTTTGTATGTGTATGTCGTTCTAATCAATGTTAGTATGTGTATGTGTATCAGTGTATGTACGTATGCATCAGAATAAAAGAAGCCTCTTCTTCGTATGCCTCTGAGACTCACCGGCTGAATGTAGTCATTGCAATGAATGTGGTTACAAAATAACATTAAATTAGCAATCTGACCAAATAACTGTTTAGGATAATCTTTAAAGAAATGAAACCTAAAGAAATACATATACTAAGAGCATCTCCAACCCCATTGCAAATTTGGTGTCAAATGTTATTTTGCAATAAAATCTGCTCCAACCCAATCTCATTTTCAATTGCAAAATGGCATATTGCCATTTTTGGTTTCAAATATGAAGTCATCTCATTTCCAATTGCAAAATGCAATTGAACTTTTTTATTTATAAAGTAATCCTTCAAATTTTAGATATTTTAACTTTTAGAGTTATAAATAATTATTTTGATGATGATTTTTTTTTATGATTATAAATATTAAAACACTTTAATGTCTAAAATAAAAATGCAAATAACATTATTTAATAGAAAATATAATAACACAATACTGAAATTAAAAATAACAGAAAATAAATTTAGTACAACAATGATTGCTTAATAAGTTAATACTCCGGTAAATGACTTCTGAATCCACTTAAATCATCAAAAAATTGTCCAAATGAAGCAGATTGAGGCGGATCTTGTTGATATTATTGTTGTTGAGCTCTTTTTCGTAAAATCCGTGTTTGTTGAGTCTGAACATATACACGAAGATTCAGATCTTCTATCGAGTTCAAGAATTTGTTTTATGTGTTTTATTTATATTATAATAATTAAATTTCAAGAATATTATAATTTATGGAAATTTTGAAAGAAATTAAATAAATGTGTCAATATGTAAATGTTTTTAAAAATGTTTATAATTAGCAATTAATAATAATATAGGAAAAGAAGAATATACTTAAAATATTCCTTTTGAAATGAAAAAGGCAATTATGGGTTGGATAGAAATCCAATTGTATTTTGTAATTATTGTATTTTGCAATAAAAAATGCAATTGTGGGTTGGAGATGCTCTAAGTAGTAATCCGCATCATGTGCGGGATAAGAAATATATAAGCTATTTTATCAAAAATGATTTTAGAATTATTTGAAGTGTAAGTAACCTAATTGGTTTTATGTGTATGTTAGTAATATTTTTAAGAAACAATATGATTTGGGTAAGTAAATAAAATTGCAAATATGCATGCTTATTATATGATTTTAATCTTTTTTAAATGAATGAAATTGTATATTTTGAAATACCAAAGTCGACTATACACTCCATTTCACGAATTTTATATCGAACTAAGATATTTTCCGTGTTTTACGAGGCTAACCTGTGAAAGACTAAAAACATCAATCTCTATAAAACTATTAATTTTTAAATGTTGAATATATATAGAAAATATATATTTATTAAATTTTATATTGTTGATCCATTATCTAAAATTATATATAATTCAATATATATATATATATATATATATATATATATATTTAAATTTTGATCAATTAAAATTTTAATAAAATTAAAATATAATATTTTCAATTTTTGATCAAGTTAAATTTTTATAGTATTTAAATTTTTGATCAATCTAAAATATTTATAATATTATAACTTTTTTAACAAGTTAAACTATTTCTATATTTTAACTTTTGGATATAAATATTTTTAACTTTTTAATAAGTTTAAATATTTATATTTATAATATTTATATTATTTGGCTTAATTATATGATTTTATTATTTAAAGCTTGATGTTTGAAATGTGCTAGTTACTGTGACTGTGACACATGTTAAGTGTATATATTAAATTTCTACACGTTTAAAAAACTTATACCAGTTAGATTTTGACACCTATTAAAAACAATATAATAAAACAAAAAACTGAAAAATGAAAGAAATACAAAAATATTTTATTCTCTTTTTATTTATTCAATAAAACAAGAAAAAGCAATAAACAAAACACAATTGATAATGTGAAATTTTTAACAACAAAATAAATATTCATAATCATGCATACTGTGAATTTTATTTATTTATGTTTATCATTATGTTGACCCGCGGGTTGTAAAATTATAAATTATAAACATATATATAAGCGTATCATTATCTAGATTAAAATAAATGTGACGCATGTGAGTCAGCTGATCAGATTTTCGACAAGTGTAATAAAGTTTTTTCAATTAAAAATTAAATATAGTAAAATAAAATAAATCTATTTCCTGCAAAATTTTATGATAAATATAAATATATAAGTAACTAAATCATTAGAAATAAACATAATTCATATAAGAATATAAAAACACTAAATATTTAGAAATATATAATAAATTTTAATTATAAACAAATGAGAATAAAACTAAATAAATAAATGTTAGATTTCTTTTTAAGTGCTTTCGTTTTTTGTTTTTTAATTTTATTTTACATTTTTTTACGGATGACCCGATTTTAATTTTGATTATTTTTTGTTTTCACTTGAGTTCTTATGAGTTTTAAAATATTTTATCATAAATCCGCATATATGCAGATCATAATCTATTTCTACTAAAAATCTATATTAAACGAAAAAATATTTATAAATTTGGGCACTTATTAAATCAAGCTTTTTTCTACTACGGTTTGTTATCATTTTAGTTCTTTTTATAATATGTTTATGAACCATCACAGCTCATCATTTCCAATGTGTGATTTTTAACACATACTCATATTTCTTAATTATTTGAGTAATTGGTATTTATTTTTAAAAATTTGAATTATAACATATATAAAAAACAACTGTATATTTTTTATTATATGGATGATGTGATACTTTATTTTCTTACAAAAATTAATTCAACCAAAAAATAAGAAAAAAAAATATAGTGTTTGTGTTGTATAAAATAATTAATATGATATATGTTTGTAGGAAATTAGAAGAAAGAGAATATCTTCATAAATAAATGCTTAATTATGTCTGAATAATAATTGATATAAACTATTATCTAAGCAAATTAATATGAGTGACACATATTGTAAATATTATAGTTATTTAAAGATTTTTTCTTATGTATCTTGAGAAGCTTTCAAGTGACTACATGTCAGCATGACACTCTTGAAAATAACATGTAATAATAATGTTATTTATAAAAATATTTCTCAAATAATATGTAGAGGGTATGACGAAAAAAGGATAATTCTCATGTCTTTAAATGTATTAGAATTAATCATTTACACTAAACGAAATTTCTTCTCGAGGGTTTAAATTCGTTTAAAGGCAGCGGATGCATGTGACAAAATTACAAAATCGGTTGTTACATTTTTAAGAGCATTTTTATTGAGAAGTTCTCACAAAGTATCTCACTGTTAAAAAAAAAAAATTATAAAGAAGTAAAAAAGAGAATGAGGAGAAGTTCTGATTTAAGAACTCATGAGAACTTCATAAGATACCATTAATATACTTATCAATATACTTATCTTTTTTTAAGTGGTTCAATTTCTTTTGAATATTAAAATTTAATTGTGAATATTATATTTTATTATGTGATTAAAGGCCAAAAGTCTGGAACTGAAAAAGATTAAAGGATAACATTTCGTCTCAAATAAAGTTTGAATCCGGAGCACAAAGAAACAAATATTTTATACTACCATTAGACCATCACCTGATTGATAATGCTCTAAGCTAGTTATACAAGTGGTATAGTAATTGGATATACCCGGATGCTGCATAATTTACAACACATTTTTGAGTGGTTGACAGCGGAAACTGACAAACTGTAACGGTTAAAACATAAAATTATCAATATACATAGAATGTATAATCTTATTATTTGTATAAACAAAAATCTATATATATATATATATAAAGGTGTAAAATTTTGACACCTCAGCAGATCCACATTTCCCCACACCCGATCACCATCCTAAAACCCCCCGCCCCCCAAAACCGCCCAAATCCTTAACTACATATAACGACAGCCCAACATATAACTCTTTATTACTGGCCCATTATTCACAACCCAACCTTTACCTACTAACCTACTAAGTCAACATCCATTCTTATAATATATTTCTTAATTTTATATGTTTTAATTGTAAACATTTTAAATTACAACTTTTTTCTAAACTATAACTGTGTTATTGGTGTTCAAGTGAACGGGATTCCTTCAAAAATACAATACTCACGGGAGCTTTTAGAAGCTCGAATAACAAGAATAAATGTTATGAGAGACAAAATCTGTTATCTCAAAACTTTAACAAGTACAACATAATCTTCAAGTAGAAAATGGGTAAAGTCTTATAAAAATTATAAAAACATTTAAATGAAAAAACATACATTGTGAAAAGCAAGAGGAAGAGGAATTATGAGAAAGATAGTGAAAGTTAAGTTAAAACTGGATCAAAATATTATCCGTATTTCAATATGTTGCGTTTACGAGTACGAGAAAGAGAGAGAGAGAGAGAGAAAGAGAACGGGATTCCTTCAAAAATACAATACTCACGGGAGCTTTTAGAAGCTCGAATAACAAGAATAAATGTTATGAGAGACAAAATCTGTTATCTCAAAACTTTAACAAGTACAACATAATCTTCAAGTAGAAAATGGGTAAAGTCTTATAAAAATTATAAAAACATTTAAATGAAAAAACATACATTGTGAAAAGCAAGAGGAAGAGGAATTATGAGAAAGATAGTGAAAGTTAAGTTAAAACTGGATCAAAATATTATCCGTATTTCAATATGTTGCGTTTACGAGTACGAGAAAGAGAGAGAGAGAGAGAGAAAGAGAACGGGATTCCTTCAAAAATACAATACTCACGGGAGCTTTTAGAAGCTCGAATAACAAGAATAAATGTTATGAGAGACAAAATCTGTTATCTCAAAACTTTAACAAGTACAACATAATCTTCAAGTAGAAAATGGGTAAAGTCTTATAAAAATTATAAAAACATTTAAATGAAAAAACATACATTGTGAAAAGCAAGAGGAAGAGGAATTATGAGAAAGATAGTGAAAGTTAAGTTAAAACTGGATCAAAATATTATCCGTATTTCAATATGTTGCGTTTACGAGTACGAGAAAGAGAGAGAGAGAGAGAGAAAGAGAACGGGATTCCTTCAAAAATACAATACTCACGGGAGCTTTTAGAAGCTCGAATAACAAGAATAAATGTTATGAGAGACAAAATCTGTTATCTCAAAACTTTAACAAGTACAACATAATCTTCAAGTAGAAAATGGGTAAAGTCTTATAAAAATTATAAAAACATTTAAATGAAAAAACATACATTGTGAAAAGCAAGAGGAAGAGGAATTATGAGAAAGATAGTGAAAGTTAAGTTAAAACTGGATCAAAATATTATCCGTATTTCAATATGTTGCGTTTACGAGTACGAGAAAGAGAGAGAGAGAGAGAGAAAGAGAACGGGATTCCTTCAAAAATACAATACTCACGGGAGCTTTTAGAAGCTCGAATAACAAGAATAAATGTTATGAGAGACAAAATCTGTTATCTCAAAACTTTAACAAGTACAACATAATCTTCAAGTAGAAAATGGGTAAAGTCTTATAAAAATTATAAAAACATTTAAATGAAAAAACATACATTGTGAAAAGCAAGAGGAAGAGGAATTATGAGAAAGATAGTGAAAGTTAAGTTAAAACTGGATCAAAATATTATCCGTATTTCAATATGTTGCGTTTACGAGTACGAGAAAGAGAGAGAGAGAGAGAGAAAGAGAACGGGATTCCTTCAAAAATACAATACTCACGGGAGCTTTTAGAAGCTCGAATAACAAGAATAAATGTTATGAGAGACAAAATCTGTTATCTCAAAACTTTAACAAGTACAACATAATCTTCAAGTAGAAAATGGGTAAAGTCTTATAAAAATTATAAAAACATTTAAATGAAAAAACATACATTGTGAAAAGCAAGAGGAAGAGGAATTATGAGAAAGATAGTGAAAGTTAAGTTAAAACTGGATCAAAATATTATCCGTATTTCAATATGTTGCGTTTACGAGTACGAGAAAGAGAGAGAGAGAGAGAGAAAGAGAACGGGATTCCTTCAAAAATACAATACTCACGGGAGCTTTTAGAAGCTCGAATAACAAGAATAAATGTTATGAGAGACAAAATCTGTTATCTCAAAACTTTAACAAGTACAACATAATCTTCAAGTAGAAAATGGGTAAAGTCTTATAAAAATTATAAAAACATTTAAATGAAAAAACATACATTGTGAAAAGCAAGAGGAAGAGGAATTATGAGAAAGATAGTGAAAGTTAAGTTAAAACTGGATCAAAATATTATCCGTATTTCAATATGTTGCGTTTACGAGTACGAGAAAGAGAGAGAGAGAGAGAGAAAGAGAACGGGATTCCTTCAAAAATACAATACTCACGGGAGCTTTTAGAAGCTCGAATAACAAGAATAAATGTTATGAGAGACAAAATCTGTTATCTCAAAACTTTAACAAGTACAACATAATCTTCAAGTAGAAAATGGGTAAAGTCTTATAAAAATTATAAAAACATTTAAATGAAAAAACATACATTGTGAAAAGCAAGAGGAAGAGGAATTATGAGAAANTTTTTCAACTACATTATAAAACGATATATAAAATTCTGTGCGAAGCGCGGATGACACATCATCACCTCATAAGTATTATGTTTCTTCTCTAAAATACATCTTCAATCTTTTTAAGAGTTATAGTATTTTATATTATTAAAATTCAGGAGTTTTTTTAGGAATAAATATTTGGACACCGTATTTCTGGGTTGTGTTTAGTTGTGAGCGTCTGGTGATCAGCTGTAGGGTACTTTTGGCAAAAGTGATTTAACGGTAATTTTTTAACAAAGCCGAGTAACATGTATGGCGCGTCTCATCTATCCAATGAGAAGATATCTACCAAAACCGAATGGTTGAATGTATTCGTTTAATTACAATATTAGATCAATGAAAAAGTTGATGGATCGAAACTAAATAACTGGGACCAAGATTAGATATGCGACTATCTAAAATTTTGTCTTATACTATGAATATTCAAAACTCGGATATCTAACAAGATTTACTAAAATATATTTTAAGATTTTGACTTTTAATAGATATAATTTCTTATAATATATTATATGTTTTCGATGAAATATAAAAACGTTGTAAGGTTAGATATATCGATATTTTTAATCAACAAATTTATTTTTAATTTTATCATTAAACAATAATATAAAATTACCATTAGTCCAAACTCAATGTCAATCTTATTAAAGGTTAAGAAAACGAGACACCAAAGTCCAAGGAAAATCTGGAAGAAGAGATTTGCCAATAAAAACAGTTGAGCGCTTCATCAAGATGGCTCCTGAGATGAGCTAAAGTACCTTGCCGGGAAATCCACCCGGCGCCGGCAACGTTTATTGACAAAGAATGCCACGAACGGAGCAGCTACTATATATCCGGTAAGAACAGGGTACGCGAAAACGAAAAGGAACAATATTACATACCCGGGTAAGCTATCTGGATTCGGGAATGTGTTGCTGAAGGATGCGAAGTTAGCTATACCTAGAGCTGCTGTAGAACCGTAGAGGACCATCCACATGGGGAGTCCAACTATGAGGATTATGATCACATATAGAGATGAGAAGAAGGCAATGCCGTTGAGGATGTAGAAGAATAAGGCATTGTAGAAAGACATAGTCATCTGTCCAGCGACGTGATTATTGTCATCTCCGGGATTCAGGGAATCATCCTGCCAAAATCCGCCGGGAGGACTGAGACCGGCTTGGTATGTGGCGGTTACTATCAGTACAGCCACCACGAGTATTGCATTGCGGAAGTCGTTGGCATTTAGAGACCCTTTTCTAGTGTCTTTCTTGCTCAAATTGTTCAGCCCCAAGAGATTGTTCCGTTTCTCAATAAACGATGGTTTCTTGCTCAAATATCCCGCAAGAGTCATTGTGGAACCAAAAAGTAGTCTTTCTTAAGCTATACGGAGAAATCTGCTTGCTTTGGGGAAAAGAGGAGACTGCTGAGTTTGGAGTATGTCCATCGTCGTCTTACCATCCAGGTTCTTGGCTTTTACTTTAACGGTTCCACGTAGTAACTCAATGACCTGAAAAACCAAACCCGAGCACACATCACCCATAACTCTATGAAGGACTATAAGGAATTCGACATAGATTAAGAAGATGAGAGTATGAGACATAAAAAATATTATAATATGAAACCACATAATTAAACCAATGAACTTTCAGAAGAACACAATTAAGGAAAGCAAAATCTAGTTTTCATGAAACTAGAACAAGATCACTAGCTCGGCAATCTCTTATTTCTTTTCTATTTGAAGTTTGTTTTTCTTTCTTCTTGCTAAATCAAAAGAACGGATGTACTTGTTGTAAAAAAGTTTTTTTTTCTTGGGTTCGAATATATATAATTTACCAAATATCGTTAGCTCGACTGGAAAAATAAGGTCACATGATCGAATGACCCTTAAGACGAAATTAATATTACATGATGTGGTTTCGGGTCTGGGGGATTACATGATTCGACCCTGAACCTCCTGGTTTAAAAAGAAAAAAGTAGAGCAAGATAGGATCCCATTTTCTTGGACCAACAAAAATGTCTTGCGATTAACAAATGCCAGTTCAAAAAAAAACAGGATATATCCTATTTGTAAGGCAAACGAACAATTTTAGCGAAAAGATGAAACCAAATGATCTACCCCAGTTTGGTTAATTTACCTCCGTTTGATTAGTCAAAGCAGCAATATGGAAGACTGTGTTACCATCTTCATCTTTCCAGTCCAAGATTTCCTCTCTGTTTACTCTCTTAACCCATCCCAATAGAACCTTAAACGCCTCAATCTGGTGGTTCTTCAGAGCAACGTGCACGGCTGTCTCACACTTTATCGTCAAAACTTCTATAGAAGAAGGACAAGCAAACAAGAACTCACTCAATAACTCTGCATCACCACTTTGAGCCACATGATGCAAAGGGGTGATCCTTCCTCTTGCCTTGATGCTGACTAAGCAGCTATCAATTGCCATGAACCCTCTCACCATCCGAATATGGTTATTTTGGAGAGCTAAATGCATTGGGCTGAAACCTGATGGGTTTAGCTTCAACGCAAGCAAAGGCTTAAGAGTCAGTACTTCCATGGCGAAATGAGTTTGCCCCTTTTCGGCTGCGATGTGTAGTGGCGTCTCACAGAAAGGCAGTTGATCAAAACGTTCTAGAACATTCGGATCTTCTGAAATCAACTCGTAGAGCCTCTCAATATCCCCAACTTCAGCTGCCGTCTTCAATCTCACGTTGATATTTTCATCTTGATTCATAGTACTTGAGAACTCATTGAAATTTCCATCTTGACCTAACATATCTGATACTCCATTGACATCCCCTTCTACATCCACAACAATCGACATAACTTCACTAATCATCCAAGGATTCTGCCTTTCTTTCTGGAAATAATATTGCAAATAGAAGGATTAATGGTCAACCAAAACGAGAGTGCTCGCTATTTAGTATATCGTAGAAAGTGAATCCTTTTTTGTCATGTTTGAAAAATGGCGTTGTATAATAAAGTCAAAATGGCGTTGTATAATAAAGTCAAAATGCGTTGAAAGGAACAAATAAACGTCACAAAACTAGAGATAGAAAATAACAAGGGATAGCTCTTTGATGTTCAGGCCCACATATGAATTATGAACAGCAGACTTTTGCGTCCATACCAAAACTCCAAAGAAACGAAATGTCAAATGATATATTATTACTTCCATGATCACTGATATGAACACATCTTTGATCTTTCCATCAGACCAATTTACAAAAGTAAAAGATCAACAGGAAGTAGAGTTCAAAATTGTAATAATTTGTTTTCAAAAGTTTTGTATTTTGAATTTGTAACCCTTATTTGATATTAATGATGAATTGTTTGTCTAAAAAAAAAAGTTGACAATTCTCGGTATCATTCGTAATTTCTGAGACATTAAATAAACTATACAGACCTCAAATACATCTTTTTTTAGCCAAAAAAAATAATTAGAGTTCAAAACGAAATACACAAAAGGAATTAACAAAATATTTTAACATATATTCCCTCCGTTTTTTTTTATCAAACTCATATTTATTTATATTGAATTGTTATAATCGGAATACAAAGCATTCGTTATCCAATAGGGAGGATAATTAGAACCAAGATAGGATAAACCATTTGGCGGCACAATTCTAACTATTTCATAGGCTACAATATTACAATCTCTTTTAACATGAATAATTTCTACGTTTCAAAATCTAAGCATCCATGTTTTAATATCTTCGACTAAGTTAGACATACAGATGTCATGTCCATTGTTTGTAACCAAATTCACCAAATTCTGACAATCTCCTTCGAAACAAAAGGAGTCGTATCCCATACTCCATGTAGTTTGAATAGCGCCAAGTAAAGCTTTGCCTTCGACTTCAAGGCTTGTTGTTGTCGATCCCAAATTTATAGCACCCAAAGACTTGCTATGACCATTAGAATCACGGATTATCCATCCACATGTTGATGGTTGTGTTTGTAGATTAAAGGTTGCATCATAATTACATTTAAGGTAGCCTGATGGTGGGCGTTTCCACGATCGTTTAGGAGGAATAGTAGTTGGTACCATATGTTGCATAGCCATGGTTTTAATCCATTCGGATACATCTGCTCGAGCTTTGTTTACATCTCTGCCTATTTTGACACTGCTCTTTTGGAAAATTAAATTGTTCCTTTATTTCCATATACACCATAGGATCCAAAACGGGAGTAATTTATCAGTTTCAGATATGGTATTGTTTAATTGTGCATCAAGAATCAATCCCAGCATTGTTTCAGTGTCTTGGGAAGGAATTGTAAGAAAGTTAAAAGGTGTATTAACTCGACGCCAGGTTGATATGGACACGGGCAGTCGAAAAAGAGATGTTGGATTGTTTCCGGCTGTAATCCACATCGAATGCATGTATCACTAATAGCAACACCACGGCTCTGGAGTCTTGTAGCAGTTCCAATTGCTTTAGAAAGAATTCTCCATAAAAAGTGCTTGAGTTTAGGCATGATATTTAGTTTCCATATTTTATTTTTAAGGACATAATCGCCATGGGGATTGGTGGATCATCGTGTTGATGCGAAGAGAGATGTCGAAGGAGCCAGTAACCCGATTTCACTGAAAATTCCCCCTTTTTGTATAGTTCCAGCAAATACGATCTTGTTTTTTTACTTTGGTTTAAATATAGTGTTTGTGCTAAGGCAGCATCATCATTAGAAAGATTAGCAGTTAAAGCATCCGTATCCCATTGTTTATTTGGGCCATTGTTGGTAAATAAATCTTTCACAAGTAATTCACTGTTTATATTCCCCCATTCGGCTTGTCTGGGAGGGTGAGAAGGTAGCCAATTATCAGAGAAAACTTTTGTCTTTTGTCCATCTCCAATAATAATCCGGGATCCCTATTTGATAAGCTCAAGACCACATAGTATTGAAGCCCATCCATACGACTGGTTCCGTCGAGCCTTTGCATCAAAAAGATGGTTACCATTAAAATATATGGCCTTATACAATCTCGAAAATAAACAATTTGGATGTTGTAAAAGTCTCCAAGCTTTCTTAGCAAGTAGAGAATCATTAAAATTTTCCATATCCATGAATCCCAATCCCCTTCTTTCTTAGTATAATGCAGGAGCTTCCAAGCCACCCAAGGTGACAGAGCGGAAGTATTGATACGCAAAGATAACGTTGAAGTCTGAGAATACCCGTTAACTAAGCCTTCTTAAATCCGGTGAGTTCTCAAAGAATACCCGGATATAAGGATTCAAGAGTTTTCTTTCAAAAGCTCTATGAAAGTTTTATAAATCAAAATCAAAGGTGATGAATACAAACGTCCTTAGACTCCTATTTATAAGCTCGTGAACGAGACCTCTTCTAAGAGAATTGGAAAACTTAAAGCAAAAGGAAATCAAAACAAAAAGGAAATCTATAAGGAAAAGGAAAACTAATAAAACCAACAAAAAGGAAATCACACGAAGATGTACGCTACATCAGGTCCCCTCCGGTACGAGCGATTCGTCCACGAATCCCGAGAGATCATCATCTTCTGGTTCAAATCGAAAAAGATGCTTCACATTAAACACGTCGGTTGTATGAATATGTGGTGGCAAGCGAAGACGATACGCATTAGCATTTATTTTTTCAAGAATCTCCACTGGTCCAATCTTTCGAGACTTTAGCTTGTTGTATTGTCCCGTTTGAAAACGTTCCTTAGTGAGAACGGCCCATACGAAATATCCAACCTGAAAATGTACCTCACGACGATGCTTATCCACAGAAACCTTGTATTTTCCTGACGAGACAACTAAGTTGTTACGAGCAGAAGCATGAATCCTTGCAAGTTCATCCACGAACTCAACAGCTCGTCCATGAAACTCCGTCGGATTGGGTATAGTAGCCAACGCCAAAGGACCCCGAGGCACAAAACCATACACCACTTGAAAGGGACTATATCCCAAGCTACGGTTATGAGCGTGATTGTGAGCAAATTCAGCTTGACATAAGCAAGAGTCCCATGAACGAATGTTATCACCGACAAGACATCGTAACATATTGCCTAAGGATCGATTAGTAACTTCGGTTTGACCATCTGACTGCGGATGATATGCGGAACTCATGTTCAAACTTGTCTTGAGGAGCTTCCAAAGTGATCGCCAAAAATGACTAATGAATCGAGAATCACGATCATACACGATTGAGAGAGGTAGACTGTGAAGTCTATAGATTTCTCGGAAGAATAGCAAAGCAACTTGTACAGCATCAGTTGTCTTTTTGCAAGGAATAAAATGTGTCATTTTAGAAAAACGATCAACGACCACAAAAATCGAATCGTTACCGCGTTGTGTTCGAGGCAGACCAAGAACAAAGTCCATACTCACATCTGTCCAAGGTTGAGTGGGAACGGGTAAGGGCAAGTAGAGGCCTGCATTAGAGGCTTGTCCCTTTGCTTTCTGACAGACGTTACAGCGCGCCACGTAACGTTCCACATCACGTCGTAACGTAAGCCAAAAGTAAGTTTCAGAAACCAATTTCAGAGTCCTATCGCGACCGACATGACCTTCAACGTGGAGTTCTTTGATGATTTACAATCTCAAACTACAATCTGGAACGCATAGGCGGTTAGCTCGAAAGATGAACTTGTCAATGAGAGTGTAATCGCTAACAACACCATTTTGAAGATCATTCCAAATTGACGAGAAAAAGGGATCTTCCGGATATAAATCAGCAAAACATTCAAACCCAGGAAAAAAAAACATGAAGAGAAGCCACCAAAGAATGTCGACGACTCAATGCATCAGCAACCTTGTTAAGCTTTCCCGACTGATGTTTGATCACAAACGTGAACTGCTGAAGATAGGCTGTCCAAGAAGCGTGTCTTGCTGAGATTTTTTCTTGACTGCCCAAGTATTTTAAAGCCACATGATCTGTAAATAACACAAACTCTCGATGAGCCAAATAATGGCGCCAATGCTTGATAGCTTGAACAATTGCGTAGAACTCGATATCATATGTGCTGTAGCGAGCACGAGTCCCTGCCAATTTTTCACTGTAAAATGCGATAGGGTGACCTTGTTGATTTAATACTGCACCAAGACCCAGCTTTGAAGCATCACAATGTAACTCAAAAGGAATGTTAAAAATTGTTAAAGCCACGATAGGGGCTGAAGTGAGCTTAGCTTTAATAAAATCAAACGCTTGAGATGCTTCAGGAGTCCATGAGAACGAGGCACTCTTCATGCAATCTGTTATAGGTGCAGTGATGGTACTGAAGTTATGCACAAATCTCCGATAAAATGATGCTAGACCATGAAAGCTTCGAACTGCAGTCACAGTAGTTGGTGTAGGCCAAGAGGAGATTGCTGCAACTTTTCCAGGATCCACACGCAATCCAGTTGACGAGACAACATACCCGAGAAACAAGACCTCAGAGACACCAAACTCGCATTTTTTATGTGCAATGACCAATTTGTCTCTGCGCAAGATTAGTAGCACTTCTCGAAGATGAGAGACATGTTCTTCCAAGGAGGCACTAAATATGAGAATGTCGTCAAAATTGACGACACCAAATCTTCCAATAAATGGACGTAAGGCCTGATTCATAACACGCATAAACGTACTTGGAGCATTAGAGAGACCGAAAGGCATTACTAACCATTCAAATAAACCTTCACGGGTTTTGAATGCAGTCTTCCACTCATCCCCAGGTCGAATTTGAATATGATGGTAGCCGCTTTTGAGGTCCAATTTGGTAAAAATTGTCGCTTTACCAATTTGATCCAACAAATCATCAAGTCGAGGGATGGGAAAACGATACCGGGTAATAATTTTATTAATTGCTCTGCTGTCGACACACATTCGCCAAGATCCATCTTTCTTTGGAATGAGCAAAGCTGGTACAGCACATGGACTTAAACTTTCGCGGATATACCCTTTCGCTAACAACTCTTCAACTTGGCGTCGTAGTTCTTCATGTTCTTGGGGGCTCATACGATAGTGAGCACGATTGGGGAGTACAACATCTGGAACAAGGTCAATGCGGTGTTGAATGTCGCGGAGTGGAGGCAATCCCGCAAGTAGTTCGTCTGGAAAAAGATCATCAAACTCTTTTAAGAGTGTAGTAAATGCTAGTGGGATCGCATGACGTGTGGTTTGTGGCGGATCGGTAGCGACCAAAGCGTAAAGTAGACCAGAATCACGAAGTTCATCTTCAAATTGGGATTTTGAGATGATCAGTAAACTCTGTTTTGGTGGAGCTACTGGCTTTCCTGGAGTAATTGTCGGTTCTTGGTCTGGCGAAGGAAGCAACGTAATTTTTCGTCCTTGAAACATGAACGAGTAAGTGTTTGCTTTGCCGTTATGAATAACGTCTCTGTCATATTGCCAGGGACGACCAAGGATGATATGGGAGACGTCCATGGGAGCCACATCACAATACGTGGTGTCTTTATAAAAGGAGCCGATAGAGAATGGCACCAGAGCTCGTTGTGAGATATGTACTGCTGCTCCTGTTTGCATCCAAAGTAAACGATATGGGTGAGGATGAGCTTCTGCAGGTAAGGAGAGTTTGCGCACAGCCTCATCAGAGTTTACGTTGGAGCAACAACCTGAATCAATGACAAAGGGGCAAATTTTGTCTTTTAATGTGCAAGTAGAATGGAACAAAGCAGTTCGTTGCCAAGCTTCACTCGTTCTAGGAGCTAAACAGTTTCTTCTTACTTCCTTAGCATAAGGAAAGTTCCAACATCCCCATCTAATCGATTTTCCTCAATACCCTCTTCCTCGACATCGTATATAGGGTCACTTGTGAACTCTCTGTCTTCCGCCAATAATCCTCTGCGGCCAAGCTTAGGACATGCTGTCTGGCGATGTCCGTTTTCTCCACAAGTAAAGCATCGAAGAGCGTTGGTTCGGGGAGGTGGGCGAGAGAAAGTGGAAGTAGTCTATGTTTGTTTGATATTAGAGTGTGTCGCATCTATAGAATCACGGGCTTGTTCCGACGTCAAATCATCCGTAACAGGTATGGTGTTGCGTTGCCGTGAATTCCAACCAAACGATGCCGTGTTGTTGGATCGTGCTTGCTGTTCCATTACCAAATCCCTCTGATGAGCTTCTGACACTAGACAGGATCAAATTGATTAAGCATGTTTTGGAGTTGGGGTCGTAAACCGGAATCCTGCAAGTCTGTGTGTGTGACCATCTGGAAGAATTCTTGAGCATAGTCATTAACAGAACGAGATCCTTGTCGGAGATTGTGAAACCTTTGGAAAAGCAAACGGTGAAATTTATGTGGGAGAAAAGCTTTGCGCATACGTTTTTTTAATTTATTCCAAGAGGTTGTTCTGTTTTTGACTCGAGAAATAACATTGTTAAAAATTTCTTTTTTCCGACCAAACTGTTCTGGAAAGCCTAGATATTTGCCACCACCACCATTATTCGAGATCCCCAACACACGTTTCAATCTTTCTTGTTAAGCACCTGGAATACGTGATCCAAAAGTAATCATGAGTTTTTGGGGGTTTATTTTTTGTCACAGGCATTCTTCGTAGATCTTAAATATTTCTTTAATGGCTGCATAATTTTTTTCGTTTTCTTGGCAGAAAAATAGTGAATCATCCGCAAAGAGAAGGTGGGTGATTCTTGGGACTCCGTTACCGATCTTTATTCCATTGAGTTTTCCTTGCCTAGCACCGAGGTCTAGCATATGGCTCATTACATCAGCACATAGGATGAATAAATAAGGCGAAAGTGGATCTCCCTGTCTCAAACTCCGTTCTGGAATAATATAGCCTTGTGGGTTTCCATAGATGAGAACAAAGTAAGTGACTGATCTTACGGTTGACATAATCCATTTGATCCATGTGTTATTGAATCCAAAAGCTCGCATAGTGTTCTCAAGAAAATCCCATTCAATTCGATCATATGCTTTTGTCATATCGGTTTTGATAGCCATATATGTTTGTAATACACGTTTACGGCTTTTAAGGGAATGCATTAATTCATGGGCTACCATGACATTGTCAGAGATTAGCCGTCCTGAGACAAATGCGGCTTGAGATTGAGAGACTATAGCATCAAGAAATGTTTTTAATCTTGTAACTAGGATCTTAGACATGATTTTGTAAGAGACATTATATAAAGAGATGGGTCTATAGTCAGAAAGAGTTACTGGAGTTTTTAGTTTTGGGATCATGCAAATATTAGTATGGTTGATATTGTTTTGCATAGTTGCTGATTCAAAAAAAACGTAATATTTCAGTAGTAACATCATTCCCAACAATGTCTCAACATTCTTGGTAAAAACGAGCCGTTAAGCCGTCTAGTCCCGGTACCTTATCAAGTCCAATGGAACAAATGACATCAAAAACTTCTGCCGTGTTTACATCCCGGGTAAGGATGTTATTGATGTCTGGTGTTACCGTTGGTTTGAAATCTTTGAAAATATTCTGAGTTGAATGAGTATTATCGCTTGAGTAAATGGATTGAAAATACAACTCTGCATGTTGTCCAATGTCGTGGTTACCATGGTAAGTAGTTCCAAGAGCATCTTTGATGGTTAATATTCGGTTTTTGGAGTACGTTGATTTGATGACAGAGTGGTAAAAAATTGTGTTTTTATCTCCATCATGTAACCATGAATTTCGACTTTTAAGATGCCAATATATTTCTTCGTTTCGGTAAGCTTGTGCCAATTCTCGACGTATTTGAGGAATGCTAGTAGGGTGTCGGATCAGGTGCAGTCAAAGCAAAATCCAATTCCCTCCGTTTCATAATAAATATTTTTAAGGTTTTTTCACAAAACATATTAAAAATTCTATTATAATGCTAAAAAGCAAATTGATTATTATAATATTTTTTTAAATGAACATGGAGAAAAAACTTGATGAAACATTTAAAAAGGTAATCAGCCTACTAATGCAAAGATAATTGGAAAATCAGTTGGCTGTTCTTTATTGTGTGTGTTTGGTTTTAACTTTGAAAATTGTCAATTGATGGGTTTGGATAGTTATTAGTATCCATTGTATCAGTTTATTAAAATCTCAAATCTTCTTGAGATTAGTGCTAAAGTAGTAATTATTGGGTACTCATATATATGTACTTACTTCATATGGAGTTTGAATTGTAGTTTTCTATCCCAAGAAGGATTTGATGTTTCGATTAGTTTGCTGCTTTTCTTAGTTAAAGTGTGGTGCTATGTTGTTGATTGCCTAGGTAATAGGATAGCCGCACCGTTTACACAAAGTGGAATAGTATTTGCCGTAAAGACTAAACATAATTTCAAGAAACAAACAAGTTATTCTTACATAACTGATAAGTAGACTTGATGACGTAGGACCTCTCAAAATCTTACATGGTTCTGAAGCCTTTATATCTAGTTCTGGTGTTCTTGTCTCTAAGTTGTAATGATATATAACAAGGACGATCTGGATGACGATTTTGCTTTTTCTTATCTTAAATCCCGAGCATTCCAGACCATGAGAGAGTCGGTCTTTCTAAGACCATACGGGTTTAAACCGCTTAGAGCCTTCCCCATCAGTGCCATGGCTGCAATACTCGGATACTGTTTTTTCTCCAACTCCTTTTGGTTCTCTGCCTCAAAGCTAACTTCTTGCCGCCTTCCTGGCTGATCTGTCGATGTTTCTTTCTTCTTGCACCATCTCTGGATCCATGGATGCGCAAGCGTAATGTCTTCACCTCCCTGGTTCGGATTCTTGATTTGTTGTGAAGTGGCTGCTGCGGCGGGTTCTTGGTTTCTTGGTTGGAGGTTGTTGATTCCCGATTTCAAGATTTCTAGGAATAGGTTTTTGTTGTTGTTGTTTCCTTTCTGTCCCGGCGATGCTTCTTCGATCTTCATCAGGCTCTTGTTTCCATCGCTGGAACCCGAGGCGTTTGTCTTCAGACGCTTGACCCATCTGCTGGAACCTGGTTCCAGTTCCGGTTCCAACCGCACGCGTTTGCACTCTCTTGAAAGAAAGTGGTCCACGTTCATACTTTGAGTAGCCGAGTTGCTTGTTTCACCCTGATGACAATCTACCAAGTTCTCTCTATCCAGAACCAGAGGCGGTTCTTCATTCATGTCGGGTATTTCAGCCCGAGGAATCGCTGAACCGCCTTCTATTCCTTTGCCCTGCAAAATTCTCAAGAACTTTCACAACCACGCGCTTTTGAGAAGAGAAGAAGACAGAGGTAGATTGAACAATACCTTAATTGAAGATGAGGAAATGGAGTCTGCAAAGAAAGAATGAGAATCAGATAAAACTATGAGAATACACAGAGCAAACAGCTTAATGAAAAGACCTCTAAAACATGTATCTTTAAGTTTTCAATATACCAGAAAGATGTATAGTCTGAAGTCTATCCATCTCCAAGATATTGGTCTCTGCGGATGATTCGTTTTTTCTCGGTCCATCTTCTNTCTCCAAGATATTGGTCTCTGCCGATGATTCGTTTTTCCTCGGTCCATCTTCTGAGCTATCTAAAGATTGCAGCCTTGCTCCTCCTTTATTCTGGTGATCTTGATTAGGAAACAGATCAAGATACCCACCAAAAATCTTACCTTTCAGCTTCATGGAAACCGTAGAACCCTTCAGTACCTGATGATGACCATCTTCCTCTGGCAAGTTAACCGAATCAACAGTAGCGTAAAACCTCACGGGTCTTATCAACTCTAGCAGGTTCTGTGTAGTCTTTTCTTGAATTGGGAAATCAGGACGGTTATTGGAACTGAAACCAGCATTATCTCCTTGCGGATACATCCAAGGCATTCTATTAGCCATAGCTTTCGAGCTTGAACCCACATCATCTTTAGTGATATCTCTCTTCTGAGACACTTTGAACATAGGAAATGGCAAGACCTCGACTCCTTCTTCACCAGATTTTCTTCCATGATTCTCTTTTACATTATCTTCAGGCCTAATCATCTCCTTAGAGCACTTGAACTCACCATTGCTCTGATCATGAAACTGCTTCACTTCATTACCTAACTTAGTCCAACGACCTAACCAAGGAGATTCATAACCTTGTACTGGAGACGTCTTGCTGATTCCTTTGTTTACTTTACCCAAAACCATAACTTGTTCAGACATTGTACCAATAGATCTTCTCTGGAATCAAATCACCTGTAAGTCAAGCCCTGTTTTTTTTTCAGTTACAATAGATAATCCAAACACACTGAAGAGAGACAAAATGACTAAACAAGGGCTCATTTTATCACATCAAGCTTCCAGATTTCACTCAAAATTCAACATTTTTCATTCAAATTTGATATCTCAACAGTTTCTTAACCAAATTTCACACAATCTCGAAATTGAATAAACAAGACAATAAAACATAAGCCCGTTGACTCAAAACAAAGGTATCTTTCGATCAATTCTCCTCAAAAAGACAATCGATTCCGAAAATTTTCACTTGACAAGACATACAAATCGATTCAAGCGATGAGCTGCTTTATCAATATCATCATATACAAAAGTAGTCTCACCAACCAACAAAAAAAAAGAAAACGAAAATTAGAGAGATTTGAGATGAAGATTATTTACCAGAGACGAAGACGTGGAGAGACAATGTCCAGAGAAGAAAAATAAAAAGATGAAGTTCGATTTTTTCTTGTAAGCAATTTGTTTTATTCTCCCAAAAAGACCAAAACTTATCAGTATCTTCTTCTTCTTCTTGATTTAGTATAAGCAACAACGAGTTATAAAGAAGGTGAGAATAATCAATCCATTTCTACAAGAAGGTGTTAAAAAGAAACCTCGTATTTTCATTTCGTATAAGCATCAACGAGTTACGATTATTTTCGAATTCTTTAATATATTCAAAAAATATTTTAATTGAAAAAACGACGTGTTCCTTTTCCTGCCATGTCTAAAATGCAAATGGGCTCGATAATATCAGAACATTTAACTGTACATATATCTAGATATTTATTTTGTTATATCTGTCACGTGGTAAATATCTTTTATCCCATAAATTTATTCTTTAATAAATGTTTTCATATGTTGACAAAAGGAATAGTTTTGTTTTTCTTGTCAAAAGTTTTTTTTTTTAAGAAGGGTTTGAAATTGATTACTAAAGTTTGTAGATTACCGGAGGTTGGATAGGTGACAATAGTGGAATCGGCAGAGCAGTACATTTACGCTCGGGTGGAAGTTGGAACGGAAACTACTCACTTGATTGCAGGAGAAGTGAGTTATGGGAGAAGTTAATAGTAGGAGAAGATTTTAATACTATAGTTAGATTGGATGAAAGAACAGGGGGAATGATCGCTTGTCTCCTGATTCTTTGCCGTTTGGTGATTGGATGAACGACCTTTCCCTCATAGACATGGGGCTCACGGGTAATAAATTTACATGGAGGAGAAAAAAAAATTGAGAGCACTTATATTGCGAAGAGATTGGACAGGGTGCTATGTTGTGCACAATCTCGTTTGAAGTGGCAAGAAGCGAAGGTTACACACTTGCCGTTCCTGTCATACGATCACGCTCCACTGTACATACAGTTGGAGCCAGAAATACGGGGTGACCCTCGTCGACGACCCTTTCGATTTGAGGCTGCTTGGCTAAAACATGAGGGGTTCAAAGAGATGCTACTGTCCTCGTGGAATGGGAGTATCACGACACCAGAGGCTCTGAAGAGACTTCGAGTAAACTTGAAAAAGTGGAATAAAGAGGTGTTTGGGGATGTGAACCAACGGAAGGAGAAACTCGTCCAGGAGATTAAGGAGGTTCAGGATCTATTGGAGCATGGCTTACCCGACAGTTTGATACGGTCCTGGAGCAAGAGGAGGTGATTTGGTTCCAAAAGTCCAGGGAGAAGTAGATAGCTTTAAGAGACAGGAGTACTAAATACTACCATACCTCTACCATTGTGCGAAAAAGAAGAAATAGAATTGAGGCGCTGAAGGATGACGATGGGAGATGGATATCACAAGCTGCAGAGCTTGAGAAACTTGCCATTACTTACTATACCAGGCTTTATTCGATGGATGATGTGGATCCAGTTGTTGCTACGCTGCCGCAGGGGGGCTTCCCTATACTAACACGGGATGAATTATGTGAGCTGAGTAGTCCTCTCTCGGAGCTAGAAGTTCAGGATTCGGTGCGTAGCATGGCGACATACAAAGCCCTTAATGGATTTCAACCAGCTTTTTACCAGGGGTGATGGGATGTGGTTGGACCTTCGGTAACACGATTTTTGCTGGATTTTTTTCGGACAGGGAGATTGCCACGGGGGACTAATGATGTTTTACTGGTGCTCATAGCAAAGGTACTTAAGCCGGAGAGGATAATGCAATTCAGGCCCATAAGCTTATGTAATGTTCTATTTAAAACCATTACAAAAACCACGGTGATGAGGCTGAAGCGAGTCATGCCGAAACTAATAGGACCAGCACAGACGAGCTTTATACCGGGAAGGCTGAGTACGGATAACATTGTGGTGGTACAGGAGGTTGTCCACTCGATGCGGAGAAAGAAGGGACGTAAGGGTTGGATGCTACTCAAATTAGACCTGGAGAAGGCCTATGATCGAATCAGGTGGGATTTTTTGGAGGATACACTACAAGCAGTGGGGGCTCCCAGTGGCCTGGACTGGGTGGATCATGCAGTGTGTAGCGGGACCTTTTATGAGTCTGCTGTGGAATGGGGAAAGAACAGAAGCTTTTAATCCCAAACGGGGGCTCCGCCAAGGGGATCTGTTATCCCCATATTTATTTGTCCTCTGTATGGAGCGCCTATGTCACTTGATCGAGAACTCCATCATGCGGAAGGAATGGAAACCGATTAGTATCTCTCGAGGGGGTCCTAAGTTATCTCATATATGTTTCGCAGATGACCTAATCCTCTTGGCGGAGGCTTTTGTGACTCAGGTGCGCATGATCAGAGGGGTGCTAGAGCGATTTTGTGCTGCCTCAGGACAAAAAGTAAGTTTGGAGAAGTCCAAGATATACTTTTCAGGAAATGTAAGTAGAGAGATGGGGAAGCTCATTAGTGATGCGAGCGGGATTGAAGCTACACAAGATCTCGGGAAATATTTGGGCATGCCAGTCTTACAGAAACGAACCAATAAGGACACATTTGGTGAGACTCTGGAGCGCATATCTTCCCGATTAGCTGGCTGGAAGGGTCATATGTTGAGTTTTGCGGGTCGCGTTACACTCACTAAGGCGGTATTATCCTCTATATCGATCCATTCAATGAGTACAATAGCTTTCCTGAACTCAACCCTTCAAAGACTGGACAAAATATCGAGGTCTTTCCTGTGGGGGGGGGGGATACACCAGAACAGAGGAAGCAACATCTTTTAGCATGGAGTCGTGTCTGTTTACCGAATGGGCGATGGAGGCTTGGGAATCCGACATTCGCAGGACATGAACAAAGCACTTCTAGCAAAACTGGGGTGGAGGCTCAATCACGACAAAGAAAGCTTGTGAGCACGGGTCATGCGTGCCAAATATAACATTGCTGATGGGAGAGAGAGTTCATGGACTTGTATACGGAGTAATAGCTCTTCTACCTGGCGAAGTGTGGTGCTGGGAATGAAGGAAGTAGTAATACCGGGGTTGAACTGGATTCTAGGTGATGGAAGGAGTATCAGATTTTGGAGAGACAAATGGCTGTTGAGGGTTCCGCTACTAGAGATGGCTATAACAGAGATACCAGAGGAGGCTCGAAATGCTACTGTTCGGGATCTTTGGTGGAATGGTACGGGGTGGTTAATTCCTCGGATATCCCCGTATGTATCTAATCATACGCTAATGCAGCTGGCGGCATTGGTGGTGGACGATGTGACAGGAGCAAGAGATATACACTCATGGGGGCACTCGGAAGATGGAGATTTCACGGTTAAGTCGGCTTACTCGCTACTTACTATGGAAAATGTATCTAAACCGAATATGAGAGCTTTGTTTGCTCGGGTGTGGAAAGTGGTGGCGACGGAAAGGGTCAAATTGTTTCTCAGGCTAGCTGTACACCAAGCCATTATGACGAACATGGAACGCAGAAGACGACATCTTAGTGATACCGATATCTGCCAGATCTGTAAAGGGGACATAGAATCTATTATACATGTATTGAGAGATTGCCCTGCAATGTCTGGTATATGGATCCGGATCGTTCCTGTAAGGCTGAGGAATCGATTTTTTAAGCAAACCATTCTCGAGTGGTTGTATGAGAATTTGGGGGACAACTCCGATATTGATGGAAGTAAGTGGTCAACCATATTCTCCATGGCGGTCTGGTGGGGATGGAAATGGCGGTGTGGGAACGTGTTTGGTACAAATGGACGATGCAGAGATCGGGTTCGCTTCATTAAGGAACTGGTCAAGGAAGTGACACTAGCACATGTATGCGTGAGAGGGAATGCGCCGACATCGGATCGAGTCGAGAGATCTCTTGGAAACCACCAATTGGAGGGTGGATGAGGATGAATACGGATGGGGCGTCAAGAGGGAACCCTGGTCTAGCTACTGCGGGGAATACTAAGGGATGCGGATGGGACTTGGCACAGGGGGTTCGCACTAAACATTGGAGTATGTTCAGCGCCATTAGCCGAGCTTTGGGGAGTCTATTATGGTCTCTATATAGCTTGGGACAAACAAGTTACCCGGCTGGAACTTGAAGTGGATTCGGAGATTGTGGCGGGTTCCTTACGAACAGAGATTAGTGAGGTATACCCCCTGTCTTTCCTGGTGCGTTTGTGCCATGGCTTTCTTTCTAGGAACTGGATAGTCCGAGTTACACACGTGTATAGAAAGGGTAATCGTCTTGCCGATGGATTAGCGAACTATGCTTTCGATTTACCTTTAGGTTTTCATGTTTTTGATTCTCCGCCTGTGGAAGTTGTTTCAATTGTGACAGATGACACTAATGGCTTCTCGCAAGCTCGATTGTTTCGTTTGTAAGGTGGATATTTTTTTAAATAAAATGAAGGAGACCATTTTCTCCTTCCTCCTAAAAAAAAGATATAAGCAAAGCAATATACCTTTGTGATGAGTGTTTTGTTAAATATAGGGTACACATATTGAATTTTACGTTTTAATTTTTGCGAATCTGATTGGCTAGTTGCCACATCTAATCTTGTCAAAAGTTGTGTGTTTGTAATACAAATCAAACTTCTATACGTTACTAACTTTGATGATTTATTATTTTGTAATAATATTAGTTACTCATTAAATTATTGTTTATTAGTTTGAACTTTGAACACAGTTTGTTTATATTTTATTTTTTGTCTTGATTTTTCCAGCAAAATTCAATTTCCTTTTGTATAAAATTTATCTTACTATATAGTTTTTTTTTTAACAGAACACTGTATATAGTTTTTCTTAACTGTAACCCTGTATTTTAACACTGTATAAACCGTTTAATTTCAATTTTTAAAATTTGGAAAATGAAAACCAAAATTAAAATTGAACTGAAACTTTTATAATCAAAACGATTGAACCAAAATTCATTAAATTATTGTTTTTGTTACTATTTGAAATTACTTTTTAAGAAAAACCAAACAAAAACCAAACAAGAATTGTATCAAACCGAGTGAAAACCAAACCGAAATACAAATTATTTTACAAGGTTTTAACTTTTGTAAAACTGAAAAAAAAAACACAAAATCAAAGAAATTCCGTAAACCGAATCCCAAAAAAAAATCCCAACTTTTACGAACACAACTTTTCGAAAAAAAAAAATTAGGAAGAAAACTTTTACAAAATCCAAAAAAAAAATAAACACTATTACGAACACAACTTTTCTAAAAAATATATATATGCTTGAGTTTTCGAAAAAATATATATATATACATGTAAAATGTTTTAGGCACTCGTCGCAATTATCAACTTCGGTTCAAACTTGCACCTAAACAATGCTTTCATAAGCAAAGTTGCATGTATCCCTAGTAGATGGCGTAGAAGTAAGATCCGTAGACAAATAAAGCAAGAAATTATAGAACTCAGAAGATAATTATGAAACGAATGAAAAAATTAAAAAAAAAAAAACAAGTCTTAGTTGTTATCAAAAAAATTATGAAACGAATGAAACATATAAATGTATCATAGTAGTCTATAAGTACGGCAGATAATTGTAATTCTACAAGTAGAGCTTAATCATGGGAGATAACTTTTAGCTTCAGAAACAACATCAAATTCGATCTCTACATTCAGAGAGCCTTCTTTGTCCAAGTAAGACTTTGAAAGTTCAGCCACAGACACAAATTGACGGCGTCCCCAAGCTGGAGTTGATTTGTTGTGCCAATTGTTAACTGCAAGAAAACATAAGTAAGCATGGTTATTAGAATATGTTGATAGTTCGAAATAAATATCTTATCTCATATATATTAAAAAATAAATTGAGAAATAATAATGAAAAAGGTACGTTGTTCTTTTGTAACGTGATTGTATCCAAATGGGTCTAGAACTCGCAAACGAGCTTGCGCAAAAATCTTTTCATCTTCCTTTAGTGTTTCACTATCAGCTAAAAACAGATAAATGGATGACCATTTGCCATCTGCTCCAGTTTCGCCTTTAGGAAACAACTTTAAGTACCTAGATAACAATATATTTGCAAATGTTAATACACACACAATATATAAGTGTACTAACATATTTATTAACTCAAGAACAATATTTTTTCAAAATTATACCCACCATTTCTTTCCTCCCATTGAAAAAGTGTTTGATGAGTGAGAATCTTCTTTCAACTCTGAGAAATTCTTAACAGTCCAACTGGATTTGGGATGAGATAGATTCTCTGTAAAAGAGAGGATGTCCCAGTTGGTAGGGGGTGGAGCAACAATAACATCAACACCAAATTCACAATGATTTCCCTCAAAGACATATCCATTTTTAACGTCCTTGAATGTATCTAGCTGAAGTACTTGCGACAATCCCCAAACTGTTCTTAGTGTACTATACGGCGTTGATTCTACATCTGGATACAAACACAAAAATATTACTTATTAAAATAAATAAAAAAATAAAAAAAGTAAAATATCTATGTATTGTAAGACATGTACATGCGTACTTTGAATAGTAAAGTATTTGTTTTCTTGTTTGTTAAAGACGAAAAACCGGAGATCTGCAAACACCTCGCTAGGTGGTGTTGACATGAGGCTTTTGCTATCTATTTCCACATACATTGATATAAACCCACTTCCATCGACCTTGTCGTTCCCTTTTGGGTATATGATCATTCTCCTGATTTTCATTCACAAACAATATTGCATAAGTTAACGAAAAAAAAAAAAGGATTGAGTTGTAGACTATTTTGATGACAAATGATATGGAAGGAACGATTTTTTGGGACTTGTGACACTAAATGAATATGTAATACGTACCAATTGTATCCACCAGAGGAAAAAATACGGGACTGATATTTTCCATCAGAGGAGAGAGTTGATTTCTCGAGTTGGGAGAAGTTTTCGATCTTCAGAGAGTATGAAGAAGGGGGACGTTCTCTCCAGCTCTTTAGAGTTGTTGAAGACACGCTTGAACACATTATTGCAACCAAAAACGACCTTTCTTAATGCAAAACTGTGTTGAAGTTTATAGCGTATGAGAATGGGAATGAAGATTGTTGACATATATAGATACCGAGAGAGAAAGAGAGAATAGGAAGGGTTTTTTCTTTCTTAAATGGATGTTATTATTAGTAAAATAGATAACATCGCGAGGGAAGACAAGCAGTCTCATAGCAATGTTATTTTAGAATATGAAAAGCGGCCTCGTGATTTGTGAACTCAAGTGAATGAGTCTTTGGTTCAACTTGGGTTCCTATTTTGTGTTGTTTTTACCGGGATAGTAAAACTACTGGGCCAGCTGTGGGGGAGAAACAATGTCTTATGTAGGGGTTCTCCTCTTTTGCAATCTAAAATCATTAATTTAGGAATAAACAATTTCTTATGTAAGGGTATTTTTAACGAATCGAAAATGATATAGGGGTTATTACTAGAGAAATTGTAAAATCTGACCCTCAATAATCTGACAATTAACCGATCAAAAAGTTACAAATCTGACACACACTATTCATAATAAAAAACGTTTTTGTCTTTCTATTATTTGTTTATAAAATCTGACAATAGTAAAAGTGTTAGCGGTAACAGCGATAACGGCGGTGATGATAACGACGGCAACGACAGGCGGCGCAGTAATGCTGACGGGCGGTGAAGACGGAGGTGATGATAGCGACGACGGCGACGGTAACACTGTTGGATGACAGTACGTTAACGGTATTGCTCTTGATGGTTAGATAAGTGGTTACCGAAATAATTTCGCATAACTTGTAAAGTTAACAAAGTTAGCTAATCAATAACTCATATTTTTCATGAAATGATAACAAGACTAGCACGATGGTTATCATGATAACAAGGTTAACACAATAATTTTATGATATGATATTAGATTTAACATGTAATTTCATTTTTGTATTATATAATAACTGAGTTAACTCGATATCTTTACAATATGCTAAATGAACGTCATATTAGTTAGTATAGTAATCAAATAGTTATAATAATACTATATTAGTTAGCGTGATACTAGAATAGTTATCCACTAAACGGTATAAATGTTTGTAAGGACAAAAAAAAGTCACAAATTTCGTGTATAATATGTATGGATCTAATTTTACATTATTACACTCTTTATTCTTTGTTATTCAGTTATTTGAGGATATATATTAAATTCATCCTTATTAGAGAAATATAAAGAAGATATTCAAAAGTTAATTTCATTATGTGCGGGTTTTTTTTTGTTTTGTTTCTCTAAAAAAAGATTATGTTGAATGTTTTCTTTTTTGATAAGTTATTTTTTTTTGTTTTATGTAATGCTGCTATATGTTACTAATTTATTATAGGGAAATTAAGTTCGGTAGCTATATTGGAACCCCAAATTAAGATTATGACCATATCAAACCATGGCTACGATATTCAGTGTATAAACTACAATATTACCCAAAAAGCCTTTTTATTTATTTTTTTCCACTTCCTTTTTCGGCCATTGATTCTTATTCTACCTCTCTCTCTCCGTTTCACGCCTCCTCTCTCTTCAACGAAACTCAGAAGATCTGTCATCGTCGTCGCTCAAACCACCGTTCCGGCGGAATCCACCGCTTCTCCCTCCGTAGACGCGGATCGGCTCGAGCTTAGGGTCAAGTTGAGAGATGGGTTCTTCATTCTCAAAGAGAAGTTTTGAAAAGTGATTAATCCACATGAGAAAGTTAAGTTCGAGAGAGAGCCGATGAAGTTGTTACATACCTCTCTGAGACCATGTTCCAAATCTATACTATATATTGCAACTAGAATAGTACTATTACACCCCCACACTCAACACCGACGGCGATCGGGATGCGTCGGCGAGAGATAGAATTAGTTCATACGACAGAGGCAGAAGAATCACCGACACCGGAGCTATTACAATGAAAAATAGAATATAATGATAGATACTTACTAGTTTTATTGACAAAAAGACTATTTCACAATGAGAAAATAGTATAGAATTTTCTCATTGTTTTTTACCCAACAAACAGTTTATTCAGTAAGGATATTTTCGTCTAACAAAGTAGAGAGTCTAGGGTTTTTGGTTACGTGCTTCATTTAAAAACTGATATGACTATATCTTTAATTTTGTGTCTTAATATGGTTATTCAGCTAAAAGACCCTTTATTATATGTTGTATTTTTTTTAACATTTGATTTATTATTTTAATAACCTATTTACGTAATGTACACATTTCTCAAATCTTGTCAAAGTTTTTTTGGTATGGTTCCGTTAAAATTCAGTTCACAATAGGTGAAAAATGTCACTGACTCACCATCATGGCTAGCCTTGAAAATTTCTTAGATTCGAGACGAAAATTTACAGGTACGGGACAGGACGGGAAATTTGAGAATTGGAAAAAAAATTCCAAAATAGAATTCGATAAGAACGGGACGGAAAATTCGGGTAACAGGATGGGTTCGGAAAATTTCCTTACTTAAAATATTTTTCCAAACGGGTAATTATTTTGAGTAATGATCAATTTTGAAACATATATTTTGGGTAATTTCGAGAAAATTCGGGAAAATTCGGAAAAATTCGAGAAAATTTGGGAAAATTTGAGAAATTTCAGGAAATTCGGAAAAATATATAGAATTTTAAAACGGGTAGTTCGGGTACCTGATCTTATGTCCGTTCCCTTCCTGTATCTGTTTGGAAAAAATAAATGGTCCCGAATGAAAATTTTTTTGAACGGAAAAGAGAACGGTATGGGAAATTTGGAACAGGTACGGGAGGGAATCGGGAACTCGTCCCGAAATTTTAAGGGCTAGTCATGGCATTCAACTTTTGGTGGTGATTTAAGGAATGTACAAAGACTACAAGTCTACAGTAGCAATAACTACGGAAATAAAAGCAGGAGAAGATGATTGGACGATAAACACTGTCACGTGTCATATTCTCATATGCTGACATGAGAGAAACATGAGAGAGTATGTTTTTAGAGATAATTAACTAAACGACTAAAAAGACTGGTATAAAATTAGTTCAACGATATGAGCTATTTAAGAGTCTAAACATTAAAATATTTTACCACGAAGGAGGACGATTATAACCCCAAGCGCTCAATCTGATTCTCCGAAAAACGAGACGATTCTTGCGTGTATGATTATGTAATATAATTTTGTTCAACTTAAAACTTGCAATGCTAAATCGTATTATGGATATCTATCTGGTCATATAATTGGTACGATGTTCATATGGATTCAGTTTTTAGAGCGCCCATATAAGTATGTAATATAATTATATTTAACTTAAAACTTGTAATGTTAAATCGTATTATGGACATCTATCTAGTCATATACATGTAAATATCGTCTAAATTAGTGCCTGATGTACATCTATATATATGAACTTATATCTTTATTTTTTATATGTTTACATAAATAAATATAGAGAAATATCCTAAAATACCATTAAAATAAATTTTTGTTCCAAAAATATTATTACCAAGTTTTTTTCCCCAAAATACCATAAAATGATATTTTTTTCAAAATAGCATAACTTTAAAAATATTTTTTAAGGGTTTTTAATTTAAATATTTGAGTTTAAATTTACTATTTCGGGTTTAGAGTTTAGTTTTGAAGGTTTAGGGTTTAGGGTTTAGTTTTAGTTTTGTGGAATTTTGGGAAACTTGCAATGATAAATTGTATTATGGACATCTATTTTGTCATATACATGCAAATGTCGTTTAAATTAGTGCTTGATGTACGTCATTAAAGACTGATATTAATGATAATCACATCCCATCGGCTTGCGTCACTCACTTTCGGGCTTAGGGCTCATGATATTATTGGGCCGGAGCTGCTTCTGTAAAACTGAAAAAATGGAAGAAATTGAACCGTAAACGGAATTACCTATCTGAATATAAAACATGCAAAAAGAAAGGCCTCACACATTAATTTGTGAAATATTTGGGGCGAAAGTAGAAAATTCATGAGAATACAGTGATGCCTTTGAAATCTATCCAGATTATTTTAATCACTCTTTCCTTCCTTCGTCGGTTGTTCTTCGGTTAGATCTGCTCGCTTCCGTTCTTACTCCATTTCGAGGAGTTATCGCCATCTCCTTCGCTCGAATAAACCCTAATAAGTCTTGCGCAAGTCAGTTTCTCCTCTTCTCAATCCTAATTTCCTCAACTTTCGTCTCTTCGTCTCGTTTTCAACATTTGATTTTGTTGCTTCAAGTCGTCTTAACGCTTCCTCGTTGTTCGATCGATACTCTTTCTCATTTTCTCGCTTGAGTTAGTGTTTCCGTTTGTTTCGGATTTGAAATTCCTGCGTTTCGGAAGAATCTTACATAGGTTTCGAGGGATTTCTGATTATCATCGGAATGTTGACCTTAGGTTGTTGTGTATCTTCCATTTCCAAGTATCAATGCTCAGATTTCCGCTTAATTACTGCAAATTTTAGTGTTGAGTGAGTCGATTCAAGTCTTGTTTCGGTCTTATTCAGTCTTGATTTGGTCCCTGGGTTTGATAAATCCTGCAGTGCGCTCAATTTGATGGAACAACTCTGTATAAGAACGCATATTTGAGTTTTGTGAAAGTTTCTGAGTCTAATGTTGGGTTGATCTCATTTCAGGTGCAACTGCTAAACAATGACATAGCGTCCTTTGTTTGCCATCTCTGTGAAACTGTAGAGATTCTTGAATCATATCTTGTTGAGTTTGCAGATTCTTGAGATCACTGTAAATGGAGGGAGTTGGTTTTGGAGGTGAGGCTGCTTCGATGGCATCACCTGTACAGAAACGTGCGAATGAGGCGTGGAGGCTGTATCAGTATTACTTAGACAAAACTACGCCTCACGCAGTTAACAGGTGGATTGGGACTCTTGTGATGGCAGTGATATACTGTTTGAGGGTTTACTATGTTCAAGGTTTTTATATCATTACTTATGCCCTGGGGATTTACGTTCTGAACCTGCTCATTGGGTTTTTATCGCCACTGGTTGATCCTGTGCTCGATTCTTCCGATGGCCCGATGCTCCCCACGAAAGGCTCAGATGAGTTTAAGCCATTCATCCGTCGACTTCCAGAGTTTAAGTTCTGGTAATTTTACAGTACAAGCTCTCTCCATTGAATATATGCTATTGTGTCATTATGATCTGTCCTGTTTCACACGTTGCTTCAATGAATTTTCTAGTTGAACATTGAGAGTGATGATGTCAAATCAAACCCATATATACGTTTTTAGTGGATGGAGTCGAGTCTCTAAGTGACTTGTTTGGTAACTCTTTCGTGTTGAGTCTGTGAGAATATTATACTTTCTCCAGGTTCCATATTGTTTATCTCACTGCATGTCCTTTTTATGTGTTGCCAGGTACTCCATGACTAAAGCTTTCTTCGTAGCGTTTGTGATGACATTCTTTTCTTTCTTCGACATCCCTGCGTTTTGGCCGATACTTCTCTGCTATTGGGTCGTTCTGTTTGTTCTGACAATGAGGCGCCAAATCTCACACATGATGAAGTACAAATACATACCTTTCAGTCTAGGAAAACAAGTAAGTTGCTAATGCTCACGAACTAATCCAAATCTCAGTCGGTTCGATACTGATTTTACGTATTGAATGTTCTCAAAACAGAAATATGGAGGGAAGAAGGCTACTGGTAACAGCAGCTCTCGTGCGGACTGAAACATATGAAGGTTTGTGGAGAAGTAGTAGTTTCTGGTTTATGATGATTGGTCCATATTGTCTCAGCTCTTTTGTCACTCCGCATATTGAAATACTCTTAAAAACTGTCTCGGAGAGTAGTGATTCATACTTTTAGAATAGAGATCTTTCGGGTATTGTAAAAGCTTTGTCACTCGAAAAGCTATTGTCAGTGTCACAAACTTTTGTGCGTTTTCTTCTCATAGATTTGAGTTCTGACGAGTGAGGTCGTAGCATTAGTATGTGTAATCGTTATTATGGTTTTTCTAAAGAATGCCTTGGGATTGATATCATACGGGTGCCTAATCTAAGCAATTAATTTTTGGCCTAATCTCTGCCAAAATTTTCATTTATTAGTTTACCAGCAAGTTTGGCATAGTTAAAGATTTATTGACCTAAACAAATTCATCAACTTGTGTACCAAGTCATTAACTTTTTTTTCAGAGTGGAAAAAGGAGAATTCCAAAATGTTGTTTTGACAACCATAGAATGGTCCAAGTTATGGTCCATAGCCTTTCGTGTAATTTATTGATAAACATTCACATTTATGAAACTGATTTGAATTGGAAGACATCATCCAAGATAAGTTTTAAATTTAAAAAATATAATGTAATATGATTAATAGTACTCATTTATTACAAATGGTTGTACAATTAGAGATTTAGAGTAAGTGAAAAAAAAATAAAAAAACTGGAATTCTGCATTGTTCTAAAGTTTCACAATTTGAATTTTGAAGTGAAAATACAGTGGAAAAATCTTTCATCCTTTATGCTGGAAAAAAAAACTGAATTGTTAACAAACTTAAAAAGAAATTGTTCCTATACTATATAGGCCTAATATGATCCCAATTTCATTCATCTCCATTTTCTTTGTCTTTTAGCCCACTAATTATTGTAATGCTTAACCATTTAGATCGTTAGATTGTTTTCTAATTAATTATATATATATATATATATATATATATATATATATGTACAAGGCTGTTTTTACGGGTTTTGATTTTGTTTTGCATGTCTCTCAACTCTCGTGATCTTTCTATATGTGACAACTCATTCTTTTTTTCTATATTTGCTTTTGTTTTTGCTAATATCAGCGTCTGTTCTCGTTATACGACTGAGTCTTGTCTATCTTCTTTTTCGTGTTTGGCCAAAGTAAGAAGATTCTTTTATAAATTTGTTTGCTCGTTGTTTATTTATTTTTCAACTTTCTTTTGTCTTTCTCTTCTAAAGATTCGTCTCTTCGGGAAACCGACATACACTAAGTTGTTCCCACGTATCTCTAAAATCTCCTTATTTTTTATCAAATCAAAAAGATAAAAGATAAGTCTTGATCTCTAAATTGGTGTCACATTTGCTCATATATAGCGATCACTTGCTATTTCGATTATACGGACCCTCGTAGAAAAGATCACTTCAATGACAACTAGCAATTACTTAATCATTGAGACTCTACCTAAACCATCAGTTCATCACTGCATGAGATCGATGGAAGGTTTGTGTTTTTTTTTTCTTTTAAAAAGAAAAATATACCGATGGAAAGGTCTGCATAATGAGACCGAAGCGTCATAGCTAAATTTCTGTTAATAGCAAAGTTACCAAAATAAAGAACTTATTGAGTTATGGAAATCGATAATTATTATTGATAGTAGTACTCTGCTTATATACAGAGAAAGAGATCAATGTACAACGATAACAAATATACAGAAGATATACAGAAGTAATTACAGGACTGATTTAGATCAATTAGATGATTTGTCTTGAGCTGTCGCATATCTTGTTTCCTTATTCTATCACACCCCCTCAAGACGGACGGCCGTGAGAGAGTCCGATCTTGACAGCGAGAGTTTGAAACCGAGCCCGGGAGAGAGGCTTGGTGAGTGCATCAGCTAGTTGATCAGCCGAGGTGACATGTGCGACTCGGAGCTGTCCACTCTGAACAAATTGTCTAACGAAGTGATAATCCAATGCAATATGTTTCATCCTTGAATGAAAAACCGGGTTGGCAGCAAGATAAGTGGCACCAATGTTGTCGCAGTAGATAACCGGTTTAGTAGTGACGTTGATGCCCAGTTCTGTGAGTAGAGATGAAATCCAGCAGAGTTCAGCGGTGGTGGCGGCGAGTGCACGGTATTCGGCTTCGGTGGAGGAACGTGCAACCCCCGTTTGTTTCTTAGAGGACCATGCAACCGGATGACTCCCAAGATAGACCACGTATGCACTTGTAGATGTGTAATCGTCTTTGTTGCCGGCCCAATCAGCGTCAGTAAAGGCATGAAGATCCGGCTTGTTGGTGGCTTGCAAAAAAAATTCCTTGATTTATTGTGCCCGAGAGGTATCGTAGGATGCGTTTAACAGCTGACCAATGCTCCGTTGTCGGCCGGTGCATGAACTGAGAAAGCTTGTTGACCGCAAATGAAATGTCAGGTCTTGTAAGGGCGAGATACTGGAGGCTACCGACCATAGTACGATACTCAGTTGCATCATCCAAAGCGGTTCCCGATAGCAAGGTGAGCGATGAGTTGGCCTCCATTGGTGTGGCTACGGGTTTCGTATTTGTCATATGCACTTTGTGTAGCAAATCTGCAATGTAACGATGTTGTGTAAGATGTAAGCCAGATTTTGTACGAGTGACTTCAATACCTAAGAAATAAGAAAGATCACCCAAATCTTTAAGGGAAAAACGAGTAGAAAGGGAATCGATAAACCGTGAAATGTGTGTCTGACTGTTGCCCGTGATAATAATGTCGTCAACATAGACAAGCATGTAGAGAAGAACATTATTCTGGTTGTAGATGAATAATGATGCATCGGCAACGGAATTCTTGAATCCAGATTGAAGAAGAAACGTGCGGAGCTCATTATACCAAGCTCTTGGAGCTTGTTTGAGACCGTATATCGCCTTATGAAGTTTGCAAATAGCCTGCGGATTGTCATTGTCTTGGAAACTAGGAGGTTGCATCATATAAACTTCCTCTTCAAGATTGCCTTGGAGAAAAGCATTGTTCACATCAAGTTGACGCAATGGCCACTCCCTTGTAACATTCGTACTAAAAACAATACGAATGGTAGCCGGTTTAACGACCGGGCTAAACGTTTCTTGGTAATCGATTCCAGGCCGTTGTGTGTAGCCTTTTGCTACAAGGCGCGCTTTATAGCGATCTATAGACCCATCCTGTTTTCTTTTAATCGTAAACACCCACCTGCAACCAACAATATTAGACGCATTAGCTTTGTTAACAAGATTCCAAGTGTGTTCCCGAATATGTGAGTTAATCTCATCGCCCATGGCTTTACGCCAATGAGGGCTTTTTAATGCTTCTGCAACGGTGCGCGGAATGATCTCGGTGGCTTGTGAAACAGAAGCGTGAAGATTAAGCTTTTGTACTGGTTTCCTATTGCGAGTGCTTGTACGTGTTGGGACTGGGATAGGAGGAGGTGGTTGTGGAACTGCAGGAACCGGTGAAGGAGAAGAAACCGGTGATGCAGGATCTTGTGTGCGTGTTGTGTCGGAGGCTGCAGAAACAGCCGTGTCAGGAGAGGCTGGCGAATGAACTGGTGGAACAAAGGGACTCTGTTCTGCAGATTCAGTAGCTACAACTGGGGGGAGAGACATTAACACTCTGAGGGACTACTTGAACTAATGGAAAAACAGAGGGAGCAAGGTCAGAAGATTCGTTAGTTGTATCAAGAATAATAGGAGTTGTAACTGAAAACGGGAAAACTGTTTCATGAAATACTACATGACGAGAAGTATAAATCCGTAAGGTTGCCCGATCCAGACACAAGTAGGCGCTCTGCGAGATGGAATACCCTACAAACACACATGGTGTTGATCTAGCATCGAGCTTATGTGATGCATATGGGCGTAACCAAGGAAAGCAGAGACAACCAAAAACCCGTAATTTTTGATAATTCGGAGCATGTCTGTACAATCGTTGAAAATGATTTTGAAAATCAATTGTTGGTGTCGGCATGCGATTAACCAAATAAACGGCTGTTCCGAATGCATATGTCCAATACGTTCTTGGCATTGACGCGTGAGACATAAGTGCTAAGCTCGTCTCAACAATGTGTCGATGACGTCTTTCCGCAATACCATTATGCTCAGGCGTATGAGGGGGACTGGTCATATGCGAAATACCATGAGTCGAGAGTAAAGTCCGAAGACCAATATACTCACCCCCATTGTCGGTATAAAGCGTTTTAATTTTGAGTGAAAATTGATTTTCCACCAAATTTTTGAACATTGCAAATACATTGAAAACCTGAGATTTTTGTTTTAAAGGATACAACCAAGTGTATCGTGTAAAATGATCGACGAAAATAACGTAATACTTAAACCCGTCTATTGAAATCATTGGTGATGTCCAAACATCAGAAAACACTATATCAAGAGGCTGAAACGATTGTAAATTAGAAGTTGTGAAAGGCAACTTGTACATCTTATTAATAGAACAAGCATTGCATGGCTGAGCCATTAAAACTTTTGAAGAAACAGGCAACTGAAATTGAGATACTAATTTTTGAAGAATTGATAAAGCTGGATGTCCGAGGCGAGAATGCCAATCGGATAAAGACGTTTTGATAGTGGATGCAAAAGCGAGAGATGGACGTGAGGAAGACGTAAGCTTTGGCCACTCATAAGTGCCATTTTTAGGCTTGCCTTCCAAACGAAGAGCTCCCGTTTGTAAATCCCGGACCTGAAAGTACGTTGGTGTAAAAGTAACAGCAACACTATTAGTTTTACATAATTGAAAAACAGAGATTAGATTTTTATCAAGCGATGGAACACATAAGACGTTATTTAAAAAGAAAGGACGAGTGTATGAGGGATATGAAAAAGAACCAGAGTGCGTTATCGGTATAGCCGAGCCATCACCAAGAAGCACATCATCGCCACCACCATATGGATTGTGAGCCGAGAGATTGCCAAGATCAGCCGTCATGTGGTGCGAAGCTCCATAGTCAACCAACCAAGTGGAGGAATCAGAAAGCATGGCTACGTTGGCACGGGGTTGCCAAGGCTGAATTGGTGGAGACGGCTGCCATTGCGGGAAGCTTTGTGGTGGTTGCAGGTGATGTTGTTGTTGTTGCCACGTCTGAGTGGTAGATGAACCTCGGATAATGCGAAAATCTGGGCAATATTTGGCACTATGCCCGAGCACCCCACACGCCTGACACTTCCCAAGGTACGGTTTTGAAAATCTCTTCTGAGTTGTGTTGTTGTTGTTGTTGTAAAATCGAGGCTGAGAGGAATTGTCGTTGGGACGAGTGTGTTGGAAATTGTTGGTGTTGCGGTTCGGCTGGCGAGACCGAGCATCGGCTGCATTGGCAACGATAGGAGCAACAGAGGAGGAGGAATCAGCGCAGATAATCATGGCTTCACGATTCAGTAGACGTTCATACAACTCGGTGTATGAGATCGGATTGTCACGACCATTGATCACATCAATCTCGGGTTTGTACTCATCTCCGAGGCCTGCGAGAATCTGTTCTGTGAAATCTTCAGGATCCACCGGCTTGCCAAGGAGAGCAAGATCGTCTGCTTTAGCTTTCATAACACGTAGATAGTCAATGATGGACTTGCTGCCTTTGACACATGTTTTAAGCTGAAATTTGAGCTGTCGAATGTGGCCGCGGGTAGGGTTTCCAAACGCCAAAGCTAGACTGTCCCAGACCTCCTTTGTGGTTGTTGCTGTAGAGACAAGAGTCTGAGTGGATTGAGAAATCGCACCAATGAGTGAACTGTATAGAAGGCGGTCTTGACGCCTCCATGGTGCATAAACAGGATTTGGAACCAAGGCTCCATTAACGTGAACTGTAGCGGCTGGAGCTGCACTGGAATCATCAATAAAGTGCTGAAGTTCATGACCCTCGAGAAGAGCACGAACTTGGGAGCGCCACATGAGGTAATTTTGATTTGTAAGTTTGGTAACACTTGACATGTTAACCGAGAGAAGCGTGCTCTGCGGATCTTGTGTGTTAAACACGGACGTGCGTTCAGCAGTAGAATCTGAAGCCATAGTTTAGAAATAAAAGGACTGGGATTTCTGAAAAGAAGTAGCAAAATGAGAAGAAACAGAATTAGAAACGAACAAAGAAGAAGAAGAAGACGGCGGAAGAGAGAAGGGATCGGAAAAAATAGGTTAAGACCTATTGTGCTCTGATACCATATTGAGTTATGGAAATCGATAATTATTATTGATAGTAGTACTCTGCTTATATACAGAGAAAGAGATCAATGTACAACGGTAACAAATATACAGAAGATATACAGAAGTAATTACAGGACTGATTTAGATCAATTAGATGATTTGTCTTGAACTGTCGCATATCTTGTTTCCTTATTCTATCAGAACTTGTTCATTAGCGAATTGTGTATTCGCAAGCAAGACCGTGATTTTGTCGAAAGATGAGTTAGTTGGTTAAGCTCCAAGTAATCCGCAATCCAAAGTGCAAACGATGACATATAAGTATAGTAACCAACATTTAAGGAATATGCTGTTAACTTGGAAACCAACATTTAGGAATTTGGCCTTAATTAAATATTAAATGACTTTCTAAACTTGCAAACTTAACTTTTAAATTTTAAAGACTTTTAACTTTTCAGTTTGTTACAAGTGACTACTTTTACAATTGACAAAATTCTTCATTCAAGAATCATAAAATTAGCTTTGTTTTTTTGTTCCAAAAAAAATTATATATTCGCGCTAAACCACTCTTTTATGGTCATATAGACATATATAAACTTAAAATAACACGTGTTCTTTGTAACCATTTTAATGTGAAATTTACATTTAATAGTCTTTCTAATTTAGTATTTGATAAAAATTGTGTTCTATATATATAATAACTAGCAAACTAAAAAATACTAAAAAATCATGTCGTCTAATTTTGTTATTAAATGGTAGTATTCGCAAGTTAATTTTCAAATAAATGACCAGTTACTTTTTTAGTCAAATTTGCAAATTGTAATATCTGATAAAAATTTCCTCAAAATATGTTAGTTCGTCAGATTGTTACTTTAGTATTCAGTCATAGTTATTAGAGGTACGTTAACCGATAAGAGCTGATTAATAAGAGACTATAGGGGTGTATACCGTGTATTCAACATAACATTTGAAGTTATTTGAATTTTAATGAGTTTTTCTATGGTTTAGTTGAATTATGCAAATTGTTATGCTTTGTTATTGAAGTTATATCAAATCCCACATAAAACCATGAGATTTAAAATTTTATATTTTTAAGTAGGAAACTACATCAAAACATCCTAAAATCATTACAAATCTCTTGAAATCCACTACTTAAAAAATATTTCCAATAACATAGGATTTAGTAAGACATTTAAAAATCATTAGTTCATTAACAGGAGATTTTAAAGAACCACCACCAAATCTTATAAAATTCCTAATCCAATACACACCCCTCTAGATATATATTGAACATTGCAGTCATTGTTTATCAATACACATTTTACTTGACTTTTCTCTCCATCTCTAGCTTCCAAAAAAACCTCAAGTTCAAGATCTGATAATCGTTTAGAATGGTGTTATTATAATATCATAATCTCTTATATGTGTACAAGAATGTTGGGAAAACAGCACTTATTTAAAATGTAATGAGTTACGACAACAACAACAACAATACCCCTCTGTATCCCAATTACTATAATAGAGGAACACGATTCTCTTGCTTTGAAATGTTACATCTCCACTTTTAAGTTGTTTGTGTTCATCGAGCCTGCCAAAAAGAAAAATCAGATTTTCAATATACTGAATCTTCAACATTGAGTACAAATAATTATATATATAATTATGTATACCTGATGAAAATGGTTGAGAATTAGTAAATGTTTGTTAATGGTGATAGCCCTTGATCGAACCCTAAACTACTATAAAGATTCCGCATTTCAGAATCCCACATCGGATCAGAACCGGAAGTTGCTTCGGTTCCTGAAGATTGAACCACTTGTTGCATTGGATTGAACTCAAGATAACCGGAGTTAACCATGTCATGAGATGGTATCACATCATTCGTAAAGTTGGTGGTTTGAGCCGGAATAACCTGAATTTAATTTACATGAAGGCTTTAATCAAGTTAATTAAACCTTTAACTAGAGTTCCTTATATATAAATAAATCACAGAACAATGTTCTAAGATTTACTAACCTCTTTGCCTGAAATGTCGTCTACCGCCTCGAAGTCCTTCCTCGGATCCATTTCAGCCAGTTTCATCGACAAAAACTGGTTCCAATCCAACAAGAACATTCATTTGTATCACAAATTATATAGTATATATATTGTAAAAATTATAGGATATAGTTTTAATTTGGTTATGAGTTTAAGACCTCAATTTGACTTTGAAGAGACTGGACATAGTTAATGATCTCATCAAGCATCCCAGCTTTGCCTGCGATCTTGTTGCATCCAGGAACCAAATCTTGAAGAAACTTCATCCTCTCACTGATCTTCTCTCTTCTCACCTATACATATTTTCAAGTCTCACTAAGTAGTTTCAAAAATCTTTTTATTAATCATCAAATTAAATCATGCAAAATATCTTTTAAATAAATGAGTCTAATCTCACTCTTTCAGCTAAGCTGTGACTGTCAGTGGCTTGGCCTCGTCGTGCTCTTACATGAATATAATCACTCTTAGAGGAATCGTTTGATGAATTTTGTTGTTCCTTGGTTACTTTCTTCTTCTTTGTGATGCTTTTGGAACATCCTACGTTTTCCTCTGTTATTTTCGACTTCTCTTCTTCTTCTTCTTCTTCTTCTTCAAACCTTCTAATCATCTTCTTGTTCTTATGTTCTTTATCATCTTCTTGCATTAATGCACCAAACCCCTAAAAACCAAGAAACATCTACGTGTTCAATGCTCAACTTTTTATGCTACGTTTAAATAATTAAGAATTTCTAATCATATTAATTTCACTTTCCAATATTTAAAGAAAACGTGTTATTTTGCGTTCAAATCCTTAAAATGAATATTGTTGAGAAAAAAAAAACGATACCTTAATCATATTAACCACTTTAGTTTCTAATCATATTAATCATATTAAATGCAATTAATAGAGATAATCATATTAATCACTTTAGTTTCTTTAGCGACCTTCTAATCATATTGATTGCACTATCCTAGAAAACGTGTTATTTTGCGTTTAAATACTTAAAATGCGTATGGTTGAGAAAAAAAAAAAACACATGATACCTTAACATTCTCGAGCTTCCTTTTCTTGAAACTCCCTGATCTACTCGTCTCTAGACCCGTCCCGGACCCGAACCCGAATCCAGTCCACCCGTTTTCCCAACGCAAATCGGGACCTATTGATCCTACGATCGGGTCAGAGAAGAAGGCAGCGAAATTAGAGTCGTAACCAATTTGGTGGTGGCACTTAAGACGATCTCTTTGGTGCTCTAAGACCGATCTATCCGTACAACTGATGATATTGTCGGATGATATAGCTCTCTTCATCGTCTTTTGATTTTTTAAAGAAAGTGAGAAACAGTGTAAAGGTGAGTGGAGAGGAGTCAGGGATTCGTATAAGTAAAGGACGGAGCAGAGAGATAGAAATGAACAGCAAATTTAATAAATTTAAAACGAAAAATAAGAAAAAAGAAAGAACAACAAAACTCAAATTTGATAAAACGAAAAAAAGGAGGGGAATTATTAGAGACGGGAAAGAGGAGGGGCCGTAATATTTGTAGGACCCGCTGACATGACCGACACGTGAGCATGTCCTAACTAAAACCACTAGCCTTTATATAAGGGAAAATTAACTTAATAACCATAAAAAAACCCAAAACCTACAAACTAACCAAAATCCCCTCTTTTTCTCTCTCTATCTCTCTATCTCTCTTTAACCATTTGGTTAGTTTCTTAATTTTTGTTTTCCTTATGGTCATTCAACAAATTGACCCTTTTTTTATTATTTAGATAAACATATTTTTCTTTCTTTTTTTTATAAACCTTAGAAGTTTCTCGCTTTCGATCTATAAACTTTTCCAATATTTAGAGTTAATTTTTAAAATATTATGATTAAAAAAACCAACCGCCACCACCACTTTAGTTATAAACATAAATTTAGTACGAATTTCTAACATGTAATTCCTCCATTTTTTTATTAAGTATGTTTTAAAATATTTTACATAGGTTAAGAAAATATTAAATTTTTTTGTTTTACCCTTTATTAAAACATCATTTTGTTTGATTTGAATAATTAATAAGTTAAAAAGGTAAGAATGCATTGAAATCCGAAAAAGACAATTATTTGTAAAGAAAAAAACACTTAAAAAACGGAGAAAGTAATATATTTATTTTCTTATAATACACAATTTTATATGACATAATTTGCGATTTTTCGATAATGTGTTTTCAATCTTAGAATTTATATATGATCATACAAAACAATTTTTGGCGATTGATTTCAGAAACCATATATCTTCGAATAAAGAAAGTGTGAGGGAGGAAGGAAAAAATTTCAACGGAAGCGTGAGGGCACCGTCGGACACGTGAGCAAAAGAAAACTTTAATCGCCACTCATGCCGCACACAGGAAGAGAGAAAAAGCCTTTTCTACTCGTTTTTTTAATATATCCATCAAATTCTCATATTTGTCTAGACTTACCATTACCATCTCAAATGCATGTAATCGCTAAAATAAACATCGTCTTGACCAAACTACTCTGTTTTCTTAATCACGAAAAATATGATCACTATTCATCATTATCTATCTAAATTTTATGGGAAATATTTGGAAATAGAAGTCGGTATGGTTGTTAGAACTTAGAAGTGACCAATCAAACCCTAAATCAATAATTGGATTGAGTGATCTATTTTATCTTTATTCACACCAAAAAAATACAAATAAAAAATTCGGCCCATTCCCGTTTCAGCTGGCATGGATAATACACGTGGCATACTCTGATTCCTTGTTTAGACGCTTCAAAGAGATGACATGAGTTGCTATCACGTGATCTCCACCACTTCCTCTGGATGCGTGACGTCAACAATTCCCCATGACATAACTACTCAAGACCAGTTTGTTTAGGATAAGTTCACGGAAATTGAGGAACTGGTCACTACTCATTTTTAAGAATAAAAAAAAAATATATAGTAGATAACAATTTTAACAAGAACAAAGAGATAAAAATATATATAGTAGTAGTAGATAACAATTTTAACAAGAAGAGCATGGCGTTGTTATGTGCTTTGGTATCTTCTATGTTTCAATTAATAAATTAATTTCATATGACACTGCTGAATATTCTACTACCTAATTAGAGACTAGAGTGGTACTCCAACCAGAGATATGCGAGTGGTTCGTATGTAAGCGTTGAATAAGGTTCTCCAAAAAGTTTTTTAAGTGCATATTGCTGATCATCACAATTAAACACATTTTATTAATGGTGACAAAACACACCAAACGTATTACGTAAGGGTTTGATTATTATTTTACCGTTTGCGTTTTATTTTTACGTTCAATATGAACTTGTTATGTTTACCTAAAAACATGCAACATTTTAGTATTTTATCAAAAAAAAAAAAAATTAAGACGTGAATTAGATGAATATAACGTCCAATCCCTAAACTAAACTAGTTCGTTCAAAGAAGAAGAGATTCTAAATGAGGTTTTTGAATCATTCAAACTTGGTTTCCATTATAAGAGTGATCCCTCAAACATTCATTGTAGTTTAATATGCATGGTAGTTTTTTTTTTTTTTTGAACCTCTTCGTACGTATATGCATGGTAGTTTGATAAATCGTTTCATCTGGGCAGATGTGAAAATAGGGGTTCCTTTGTTACGAAAAGGAGATTTTTTTAAAAAATAAAAACTAAAATAACCAATTTTCTTTCAATTTTAACTAAGAGAACCTCAAACCAAAAAGAGTTAATATTTGGAGAGAAATGGAGAAGTAAGTTTTTTCTTAATTTATTTTTACTATATTTTTACAACAAAATTTCCATTGAATATATATATGCTTTTGCCATTCGACGGAATATATATATGCTCTTGCCATTCGACGGAAAGACTAAGTTTTTAGCAGAAATTCCTTCTGAACATATCGATTTTGGACGTGAGTGATTCGATTCCAAGTTCCGCGTCATGCCTTCTATAGTATAAGGTTCTTTTTCATAAAAAGAATCGTGCTGTAAAATATTGGAGTGAGTAGATAAAGTTGATTATTAAAACAGAAATGGTAGGATGCCACACCTTTCAGCCTTTGGATATTTTGAACTTGGACCAAGCCTGAAAGCTACTCTCCATCGTCAGTTATCACATACGTACACATGTTCAATAGTGAGATCATTCACCTAAAATGGTGGATTTCATTTGTACACACATGGATATGCACATATATGTATATAGAACTTTTGTATGTATGTAAGTAGACGGATGCATTATGCATACACTGTTATTGATATTATTTATATATGCATGTTATGTAGCTCCATGAGTGCTTGTATGCACACCCGGCCCTATTCTTATTAATACGAACTAAAATAAATAAACTGGTGGAAGAAAATTAACTGTACGTAAATTATGCAACATTATTCTTTGGTTTGAGAAATGTGGAAATTAAAATTTTAATTACACCACAAGAAAGTAGATCGAATTTTGACCGATTTTCTGACCAACAAAATGGTTAAAAAACTTCCGATCAAATCACGATGAAAATTAAAATTAATCGGAAACTAGTCAAATTTTTTTGACCAATTTATTTTGATTGATGAAACTTTCGACTATCTTTATTGATCAATTTTGTTTTTACTATCATCTTTTACTTTAGATGAATCTTGTAATATTATGTGTACCTTAAATTAGACGAATCTCTTAGCGTTGCTTAAATATGGTCATATTGGATTGGCTTTAAAAAGTATTTAGGCTTAGTGCTACAATGACCCAAATAACTCGAGTAGTAAGGCCACTCACACCCACTTCCCGGCAGCGTGATCACACTGTCGAGTACAGAATGAACTAGAAACTGAGTACTCAGACAAAACGGATAGACCACTACATGACCACCATTTCGAGTTTCGTCTCAGGCTTTGAATGGTAAAACAGGAGAAAAGCAGACTAAAAGCAGATCTTGAAAAAAGCAGATTAATCTGCTTTTGTGTGCCATTCAACATTTTTAGAGCAGAACAAAAAAAATAATAAATTATTAAGTGGTCTGCATGCAGATGAAAATCTGAGAAATTTTTTTGACCTGCAGAGTAAAAGAGGGAAGGAGGTTGGCGATGGGCAGGTAGCCAATGCATGTAAGCTGTTTGTTTTTTTTTTTTTTCCTTTTTAGTTGCTTATAAATAGCATCTATTTGTTATTCATTTGATTCACTTTCAAGAAAATCCCCTCAAAATCAAAAGTATGTTTTTTTTCGTTTTTCTAGTGTTAAAATTTTTTTTTGAAAAGATTTTTTTTATTGATATATAAAACATATATCTATATATTATTTATTATCTTCTATTTAGTATATATATTTTATTTATTTCCTACATATATATATTATAACATATGCATGCATTCTTATCTTTTATTTAACTAATTTTTTTATTTAATTTTCAGGTTGCCTTATATATCTACATCCATCAATGAAATTCTCAAAATCAAGGTATGTGTTTTTCTTTTCTTTTATTTTTTTATAGTAAGATAGTTAAAAAAAAATTAAAAATTTGTTTTTCATTAGTTGTATTTGAAATTATTTATGTTTCAATGACTAATGAAAATTTTAATATGTTAAAAGATGAGTTGAGGTTTATGTTGTAGTATTTACTTTTTTTTTATAAATTTGGTATCATTTATAAATATATAGCTTCAATAGAGAAACATATATGTTATAAAAAGTTTAGGTTTATGGTACAATATTTACTTTTTTGAATATTTTCGTTTTTAGTTCTTTCATTTTTAATTTGCAATAACTAATAAATTGTTGAAGACAATCTAATAATATCTAAAAGGTTTTTTTTAAACGAAAAATAAGTAATATAGTAGATTTAAAATTTATTATTACTTATAAATTTAAATTAATAAGATTGGATATTAACCAAATTTTAGGAAATAAAATCATTCTGATTTTCAACAATAACACATTAAATACATTATTTTGGATTCCTTTTTAAAAGGTATCTCATAAACATTGTTTCTATAAAAACTCACCAATATTATGCAAATAATCATTCATATAAATATTTTACCAAATTCTTTACCTAAAATATGTTAACTAACATTTATGTCTTACAATAAATACGAAAATGAAAGCTTTCATAACTAACATTTTCGGATGCAATTAATAAATTAAAACAAATTAAAATAGTATTATAATAACCTTCCATTGTAAATAAAACTAGCTAAAAATTGTTATATTATTTTTTCATATAAATTTTTAGAATATTTTACTGACTCATTACATATTTAAAATGTTTTATAAATAGAAATTAAGTTTATAAAACCATTAATCGTTTTTTAAATGCCATAATTTTTGGGATACCAAATCTTTGTTAATTAGCATTTATTTATTTTAATAAATAAAAAAAAACAAAACTTCCTTAACTAACATTTTTGAATACAGTTACTTACTTAGCTAACATATTCGGATATAATTACTTCCTTAACAAACAAATTCGGATATAATTATTAATTTAAAACTATTTAAAATGATATTACAATAAAACAAAATCGTGATTTGAAGAATTTTCTTAATAATATGTAATTAAGAATGTTATATGTTTCTAAAATTGTCTATGGATGTTTATTTAAAACTAACATATTCCTTAATTAACATATTTGGATACAATTATAAATTTAAAACTATTTAAAATAATATTATAATAATCAAATAAAAAAAATCGTGATTTGAAGAAATTTCTCAATAATATATAACTAAAAATGTTATATATTTCTAAAAATGTATATGCATGTTTATTTTAGAACTTTCATATAATATAATCGTAAATTAATACAATTTCATTATATTTTTAAAAAATGTATTTATTATTTTTATTGACTCCTTACATATGTATAAATATGTTATGTGATAAAACTAATATCATTGTCAAATTTGTAGATATGTCGTGTAATCGTGGACAAAATATGCAATCACATG